>SNQJ01S0003413.1:530836-578028 GCA_010110895.2 Picea sitchensis | reverse complement strand
CTTCAAGTTAGGGTTGTTGACTAATCCAAAACTAGGCATGTGAGACTAAAGAAAAGTTTGATGAAAATGCTAGTCTCTTGTTGTTGAAGTTAAGGAAGGTTTGCAAGAATGTGATCATATACACCAGGTATATTACAGAGCTACAAATCATATTTGGATGATGAAATTGATGAGGGCTTTTGGTTGAAGTACATGTTAAGTACATGGTTGAGACAAGTAGTTGATGAGTTGGCACATACATGAGGTGTATAGTTGATGATGTTGGTACATATTGATGAGTCATATCTGATGAGTAGTTGACATATGGTTGGTACATACTTGGTACATGGTTGGATGCACTTGTTTATGGTACAGGTTGATTACAGTTTATTTGGTACAGGTTGGTGCATGGTTGATGCACTTGTTTATGGTACAGGTTGATTACAGGTTTAGGTACAGGTTGATGCATGGTTGATGCATTGTTCATATTTATTGGTACAAGTTTACATCGATATATCTCTCAGTGACAGGTTGAAAGTGGTTCCGTCATTCTATTTCTACTTCAGGGTGGCAGGACGGGGCAAGGACAAGTGGTTGTAGCCACCTTCCGGTTGTAGTCGAAGAACATAGGGGGTTGTTGCCTCCTTCTGGTTGTATCCAGAGAATTAGGGATTTGGAGCTTCCCTCAGGTTGTATCCTGAGAAACTACGAGGTTGGAGCCTCCTTCCAATCGCAGCTGGAAAAAAAAGGAATTTGGTGCTTCCAATGAATGTAATTCTTTAAGACATATAAGAAAAAGCATTACGTGGTTTTCTCCCAATTTGTGTTTCCACATAAAACACATGTGTACTGTGTATGTGTATGTTTGTTCATTTGTTCATTGCTTATTTACTCTGTAGTTATTGGATGATAATGCTTCATTGATATAACGCTTATATTATATGGTTAAAAAGGATTAAATTGCTCTATTACTAATTCACCCCCCCTCTCAGTAATCCAACATTTGTTCCCCTACTTCATCCATTCTCGGCTCTCTAAATGATGGTTGTCCTTGAGGACTATTTTTGAAAAAGGGAGGTTCGTTTCCTTTCTGTCTCTGCTCTTTCTTAAACTTCTTCTGGTCATCCCAAGCCTTCTAAAAGGTAGGCTTTTCTCTTTGTTGCTCATATAAGCATTTCTCTCTTCTTATCATTTCTTCCATGGTCTTAGGGTCATCATACTGGATCTTGTCACCGATGGAAGGTGGCAGTCCATTCAAATACCTTTGAATCTTGACAGTTTATTCCTTGATGAATGGAACATACTTCAGCAATTCCAAAAACCTACGTTCATACTCATCAATGGTCATGCTGCTTAGCTTGAGTTCAAAGAACTCCTTCATCTTTTTGTCATAATATCTCTTAGTCAAATACTTCTTCTCGAAATACTTCTTGAATTATTTCCAAGTGATATCTTTAGCTCCAATGTGTTCCACCTATACAAGTTGATCCCACCACATGGATGCTTTTCCTTTCAGTTGATACATCGCAATTCTTCCTTATGCATGAGAGGCATAATTATGTAGTTGGAAGTATTTTCTCATACCAAACAACCATGTTTCGGCATCTTCCTCCTTATGATGTTCTCCATCAAACGTAGGAGGCTTAATCTTGTTCATCTCCCCCTTCAATTCATCCACTCCAGATCTTTTGTGCTTTCTGATAGGAGATGGGATTGAACTACTGTGTGTCTTTCTCTTGGAGTGACCTTGAGAGTGATGATGGTGTCTACCCACACTCCTTGACCTTCTTCCCTCATAAATCTGGTGACTCCCTGTTCTTCTCGAGTCACTCTCCTTATCCAACTTCTTTTCTATTCTCTCCAAACTCTTTAACAACTTTATGTTGAATTCTCCTTGTTTTTCCTAAGATTTATGTTATATGCTCAGCAAGGTTGGGCATCTTTTTTCAATCCTTCAATATCTTCCTTATGTTTCCTTCCTTATCTATTTCTTCTCCATGGCCATTGGAGTTCGATCCTTCAACTCCCAAATGAACATCCATCCCTTTATCTTCGTTCTCTGAACTGGAAGCATTCTGTGCTTTCCCCATTTCATTTCCCTCTGTGGCAACTCTAAACGGTTTTGACACTCGTTAAACTTCTGCAAACACAACGTGAAGACAACCATAATTTTTCAGGTCATTATTCCTTAACAAACCGCACAACATTCATACACAACTTGATTCAAGAAAATGTTCAGTTTCCATGAATTTTCCGAGCTCTGCTCGGCTTTGTAGTGCACTTAGGCCTTAGCTCCTTTCTCTCTCAGTTTCCAAACACATGCAACCATGTTCATGACCAAGCGTTGGATCTCAAGGTTCTCTAATCGAAACTTCGGGGTTTCAAGGTTTCAGTCCTGGAGGCTCTCACACTTGCTTCCCTCTCCAACTCCCGAATTTTGAACTTCTGACCTTTCTAGCTACTAGGCCCACAGCACAGTTATCACCAACTATGGTGGTGACATGTGGTGTACTTAAGAAGGTCCATGTTACCTCAGGTGACGCCATCTGACCCCACTGTGTCTACTTTTCCTTCGGGGCCCATTAGCACATGGCACACATCCCATAGGTCCACATCCATCCAAGTGACGTCAACCTGACCCACTACTTCATCTCTTCAGGATTTCGCAATTTTGGGCTTCGGGAGTTTGTGCATCAACACATCCCACTTCTCCTGACAGCCAAACTCCCGAAATCACTCGCTGCTCTTCTTCTCGATCTAACGGGCGAGATATTTTTCACGGATCTATGATGTAGATCTTCTTGAGACTTTGGAGTTTTGGGGGTTTGTGTCTCAATGCACCCCGCTTGTCCCGACAACCGAACTCCCGAAAGGATTCTTGGATATCC
Organism: Picea sitchensis; assembly: GCA_010110895.2. NCBI lineage: Eukaryota > Viridiplantae > Streptophyta > Pinopsida > Pinales > Pinaceae > Picea > Picea sitchensis. Next base: position 575,161 of record SNQJ01S0003413.1, on the reverse strand, counting down.
TCCCAGCACCTTCTCCGGATCTAACGGTCATAAAGGTTTTTCCCTTCTTTCTGAATAGATCCTACGGCTCCAACACCCCAAGGGTTGAGCTCTCTCTCTCTCTCTCTGTGATTAAATGCCACACCCAACTGCGGTTTTATTTCACCGCTACTCCTCCTAAGATTCATACATGGCCAAGTGACCCCTTGGCACTCAAGAACATTCTAAGGTTCGAAATTAGTCCTCCAGAAACAATTTCCTCTCGAAACCTTGGGTCCAAAGACCACTTATCCGGCCCATCTAGGCTCAGAGTTGAAAACTTGGGCTCTGATACCATATTGTAACACCCTTGGCCATCAACCCTCGACTGGAAACGCTACTACGTGAAAACAATTTTCATACTTATGTAGTATGCATTTAAATAAAGTTAAATGGCTTAACAAAGTAAACTTATAATTACTTATAACATACAAAATTAATTGGAAACAACAGTAAACATCATCGCAACGGAATACATGATAATATTGCAAGCATCACAGACATGCATTTTATTTGAAATTAAACAGATGCATATACTTATCTTTGAAACTGTAGTAACTCCACCAACCACGTGTAGACCTTCCACGAACCTCCCAGCCTTAGACCACGCTGCTCATCACGCTCAACAGTGGGTCACCCCTGATCTGGGACTAAGCTCCACCTAAGGCAAGGGAATCCTAGACTAGGCTGAGGTTACAGGAAAACTGCACAGTGCAACCGGAAGGATTCTCTCCAGGAGCCTTCTTACGCCCACTACTCACAGACTCTCATTCCCTACATTCCTATTCCACCCGGGAGTATACACCTTCATAAGAACAGTCCTTTGGTGCTTCACCTCCCTCTTTGGGTCTTGGAAATAGGCCAGATCAGGAAGTATCAGAGCTTTGTAGCTGGTGTTGGACTCTCTCTAGAAGAAAACCACTTTTCAGCAAACTTCCTCACCTGGAGAGAGTTTCTCACAGGCCTGACAGCCTACCTCTTCTACCAAGAGCTTGACAAATTGGTTCTTCCACCAGTTCCCAATTCAATTCCTACAAGTTTAGGATGATAGTAATGACAACATCTTGGGTTAACTCATAGGTGACAACAGCAACAGGAAAACAGGGTGTGGAAACAGGAAACGACAGCAGGCCACTAAAACACAGCACAGTTTGGGTAACACTCGTTTGCAGGATACGTGACAAGCAATTCACGCAGAGATCGAACACAGACTCGACGGTTCAAACTGAGGTGTAACGGCTTCCCAAGAAAACATCACGGGCTTCGGGTTTCAGGGTTGTGTGAGGCTTACAGAATTCAGACGCAGAGATCTCTTCGTTCAAACAACGAATGGCGGAATGGAGAAAAAAACCCCATCTCAGCTCAATTCTTCTGTTAAATTTCATGTTCATGGGCCGACACATGTTACCCATGAGGTTGCACGCGCTCATCAACGTGTGTTCCCTTTTGCACATGTTCCCCCTTCCAGGAACTTAGGATAAAACATACATTTCACATATCTTTTGGAATAATAATAAATTATTATTCCTAAGGACTTAAGCCCCTTGGCTTAGCCCCTAGGCTCAACACTTAGCCTCTCTTTCCAACCTTTCAGTCCCTTTTCCCTTACCCACCTTATGGAATCATAGTCCCCCATCACTCTTTCTTCATGGTCAGTCTGCACGCCGTGATGTTTATATTTTTATTAATGTTCTGCATATTACATATACAAAAATAGGCTCCTGGACTTTAACACTTAGGCTCTCCGGCCTAATAAACACAATAGCCCACTAGCTTATCAATACTTGGCTCACCAGCCTACAAAAATGATTTACAATTCATAAACATGATTACAACAGGGCTCGTCCTTTGGGATATTACAGTAAGAAGATTGATATTGGGTTGAAACAACTCTGGAATATCCTACTACACCAAGGTCTCTTCTAAAGAATGAAACAAAATTATTACAAGAAAGTGGTAGTAAAAGGTGATTTTCAGAAACCAAATCATTACCCGAACACGTCAAACTTCTTGCAAAAGGTGGTAGTATAAAGTAATATTCAGAAATTGTTGTGAAGTCCATAATCCAAAATTCCTTCGCATTAACTTTTCCTAGTTACATGTCGATGCATGAATCAGAAACTTTTGAGAGCCTCGTTCCCTAGTTATATACCCACCTTCAAGTACGAGGAGAATATTCTTGCAAAGAGAGGTAAGCTCTTCGACCGAGATGCAATCATATGCAAAGGAATAGTGAAAAAAATGTGTTGTAGCGATAGAAAGTTGATTGTATGTAGAGTCTGTTACTACATCCAGAGGACGGTGAACAATTTTTTATAAAGAATCTGACTTTATGTCAGGTCTATTACCACACCCAGAAGTTGCTCAACAAACTTTGAAATAGAAACTTATGTAATTTTAGGATGTTGATGCAACCACCCATACAGTTTCTCACATTCATTAAGATCCAAATTTATAATTTCCTTCTGAGTATATTCACGAATGGAGTAATATTTGGCATCATTTCCAAATATTCCAGACCATTTTTCAAGACATGATATGTGTGACTCCTCTAACCAAAGATAAATTCTTGTGTGGTCTGCAGAATTTGATACATTTGCCAAATATGTGTTGTTGGAAGATATGTGTTGTTGGAAGAAGTTATATACTTCAACGAAGGAGCATTTTGCAAGTGACCTGAAAGTCCCTTCCAATTTCCAGTAACAAAACAAAGAAGTTAAACATACAAATCTTCAGGCAGGCCTTTCAACCAACCAAAGCATCGAATAAAAGGAGAATACCAATCATAAGATACTTGATTTTGTTTTGTGTCTGAGTTTATGTTGGCTAACAAAGTCTTTTTCGCTCAAAGCTGACATCACATAAAACCATTCCCTCGTCTTTCAATTGGGCTTGAATGACATCTCTAAGTTGTCTCACATGTCGATGACCAGGAACATTACAATGAAGGCACCTTAAATCCCAAGTCTTCGATGATAGAGAGAAATGGAAATAAGTATTAAAAAGAACGTTGGAGGATGATATTATAATCTTCTGTAAATAATGGTTTAATTCATTTTAATGGCAAATGTCCTCGATATTTTCACTTATTAATGCCAATCTTTTCGAATATGTGTGTTGTATAGTCAATAATAACATGAGTCAACATTTTCATATGCAAGCAGATTCTCAAATATGACAACCTGTAATATATGCACAGTATTAAAGAGGGACATGACGTCAAGACGTTTGTGGATGAGACATTTGTGGATGGCAATGGGGTAGTACAATATTGCACTGTTACTATGAGGATGCCTTAAAAAAAATTTAAAATAACCAACATTTTTTGTCAATTCAAGATGGACGCAAAAAAAATCATCATATCCCATAATATTCGCCTGTTAATGCGTTTTAATGGAATATGTCCTCGAGATTTCCGCTTATTAAATCCAATCTTTTTGAACCTGTCTGGTGGGTTGTCACTAGTAAAATCATAATTAATGTGCATTGGGAAGGGCCGAAGGTAGCGGGGATGGAGGGGAGCGAAAAATGGTTTTAAACTTTTCTGAACCCGGGAGAGCGTGAAACCATGAAACTTTGAAGACTCGACTAAGTATGGAAAGTCGGGTCGAATAGACGAAGTCATCGTAGGTAGAGTCAGGCTTGCGAGTTCGAGGAGTCCGAGGTCGAATTGTAGATCACCGAAGTTTTGGATGCAAGATGTATACCCCGAACACGGGGCACCAGAGTTCGATGGCGCCTATCCACAAACCGACTTTCATAAAATTGGATATGTATGCAAACGAACAACAGTTAGTCGAACTCCTGATGTGAATATATAGATGGAGATGAGGATTTATCAATTCTCCACCCCAGGAACTCGCGATCACAGAAACATGCCTAAGTATAGAACCAAAAAACGCATAATAGAGGGGAAGAACAAAAGGGAAAAATGGGTAAGTTTAGAAGAGGAAAAAGAAAGGGAGACAAGAACTTTATCCCTCACACAACAACACTTAGTCCCATAACTATGAAGCCATAGAAACACATTAACTATGGGAAAAACATTCTCAGCTATGAAATATAGTTGGAGCTCGACAAACTCTGGTTCAAGTCAAAAGAGATGTTGTTTATATCTACTGCAAAAATTTGCATATTATTTTATCTTAATAGTATTTTTTGGTGGCCCAACTGTAAAACCATGTTCCAATTTGCGTTTTTCAAGTGGAGATGTGTTTATGAAGAAACCAATGAACAAGTACGAAGTGGCTTAATTGTAGTTGCAGGACCTCATCCCTCCAAATTTGAATCAAACAACAATAAGCAGCATCTAGTGAACCAACGAGCAAGCATCAACTAGTCAACCAGGAATGCCATGAGGAATATATTGTAACATGCTTGTTAAGCAAACATTTCAGGCTGTGAGGCCTGGCAGGTAAACATGTAAGATTGTGAGGACCATGCAAAGGCCTCCCACTGTGTAAACATTTAAGGAAGCTGCAGTTTGCACGGTTGGCATTCTGCATCCACATTTGGAACACCTCCATAACACCCAGTGACATATAAAAAAGAAAATCAAATTTTCTCTTCGCATACGAACATGTTATGGAAGATGATTTTGATTCAGGCATCTCCAGCATTTAAATTTTTCACTTGCAAACTAAAAATAGAAAACAACAAAGAACAAATACGAACATAAACCTAGCAACGAAACCCACCCATCAATGGGGAACGACAGAAGCACAGTTTCAATCGTAGTTGTAGAATCCCAAGTGTGCAAACTACAATAACAACAAAAACAACAGGAAAACAAGAAACCATTCAACAAGCAACAAGAAAGCATCAACCCGTGAACCAATAATGCCACCAAAGAACAATATTGCCCATATTCACTGCAGACAACATTGCAGAAGAAAACAAGAGCAAGCAACAAACAACAAACCAATGAACAAGCACCAAAAGTCCCAACTGCAGTTGTAGGACCTCAACTTTGCAAAGTTGAATCAAACAACAATAAGCAACATCCAACGAACCAAGAAGCAAGCACCAACCAGCCAACCAGGAATGTTGGTGAAGAACAATATTGGCCAAATTCACTGCACACAAGATTGTATCAAAAAAATCGTAGGAAAATGTATTGTAACACAGTTGTTAAGCAAACATTTCAGGTTGTGAGGCCTGTCAGGTAAAAATTTAAGAATGTGAGGACCGTCCAAAGGCCTCCCACTATGTAAACAATTAAGAAAGTTGCAGTTTCGACGGTTGGTATTTTTCAATACTGGGAGCGATCAAAATCCTCTTGCATCCCATATTTGTATGTGATTACTACGACTAGAGAAGAAGGACTGTAATGTTGCCTTCGTCTCGTTCTTGATCACCAATGTGCGACACAGAACCCACCTCCATTGTAGCCACAGTGATGTATAGGAAAAGGAAATCATATTTTCTCCTCACATACAAAGATGTTCTGCAAGAGGATTTCGACACAAGCATCTCCAGCATTTAAATTTTTCACTTGCAAACTGGAAATAACAAAAAACAAAGAATGAATACGAACGTAAACCTAGCAACGAAACCCACCGGTCAATGGGGAATGACAGAAGCATGATTCCAATCGCAGTTGTAGAATCCCAAGCATGCAAACTGCAACAAAAACAACAACAATAGGAAAAAAAGAAACCATTCAACAAGCAACGAGCAAGCATCAACCAGTGAGCTAGTAATGCTGCCAAAGAACAATATTTCCCATATTCACTGCAGACGACATTGCATAAGAAAACAAGAGAAAACAACAAACCAGTGAACAAGCACCAAAAGGCCCAACTGCAGCTGCAAGACCTCAACTCTGCAAAGTTGAATCAAACAACAATAAGCAGCATCCAGCGAACCAAGGATCAAGCACCAACCAACCAAGAATGTCGGTGAAGAACAATATTGGCCAAATTCACTACACACAAGATTGTATCAAAAAATTCGAAGGAAAATGTATTGTAACACAGTTGTTAAGCAAACATTTCAGGCTATGAGGCCTGTTAGGTAAACATTTAAGGATGTGAGGATTGTCCAAAGGCCTCCCATTGTGTAAACAATTAAGAAAGTTGCAGTTTCGACAGTTGGTATTTTTCAATATTGGGAGTGATCAAAATCCTCTTGCAACCCATCTTTGTATGTGATTACTACGACCAAAGAAGAAGGATTGTAATTTTGTCTTCGTCTCGTTCTTGATCGCCAATGTTCGACACAGAACCCACCTCCATCGCAGCCACAGTGATGTATAGGAAAACGAAATCGTATTTTCTCCTCACATACAAAGATTATCTGCCAGAGGATTTCGACACATGCATCTCTAGTATTGAAATTTATCACCTACAAACTGCAAATAGAAGACAACAAACAACGAACAGGAAGCTAAACATGGCACCGAAACCCACCCATCAATGGAGAATGACAGAAGGCCAGTTCCAATCGCGGTTGCAGAATCCCAAGCGTGAAAACTCCAACAAGACCAACAGACAAACAAGAACAATAGCAACAAGAAAACAAGAAATCAGTGAACAAGCAAGGACCAAGCATCAACCAGTGAACCAATAATGTCGTTGAAGAACAATATTGCCCATATTCACTCCAGAGAACATTGCATAAAAAAAATTGGAGGAAAATGTATTGTAACAGGCCTGTCAAGTAAACATTTAAGGTTGTGAGGCCTGTTAGGTAAACATTTAAGTCTGTCAGGACCGCTATGTAAACATTTAAGAAAGAATGTAGTCCGGCAGGTCTGTTACGTACACAAAAACAATTACTATATTATTTTATAACAATAAAAAAAAAATAGTAACAATAGTTCGAACAATAGAGGTCATGCAAAAAAGAAATGATTCAAAGGACAAACTAATATGAAGTCAACTAATAAAAAACTGACTCTCTACACTCAAAACTTTGGATATCCAAACATTTCAAAAAATAGTAAAAATTCAGAAAGACTATATATGATCAAAAACTTTGGATATAAATTTGGACATCCAAACATTTCAAAAAAATAGTAAAAATTCAGAAAGACCATATATGCTCAAAAACTTTGGATACGCTAACATATAAAACATTGGGAATAGAAAAACTGGCAATAAAACCTCCAATCCATTATCCAATCAGATCATAACATATATGATATTTTTTATTATATACAAATCAATGTTTTTAGTTCGCTAGTTCCAACAATAGATATTATGCAAATATTTTTAGTCAAAGGACAAATTAATATGAAATCAACGAATTATCAATCACTATAGTCCATCTACACCTACGACGGAGACTAATAACACGAAAATAAAACCATTTAAAACTTTATAACAATTGAATGGAAAAAAAACAAATTGCAAATCATGAGTTTCCAATGAACCAAAAGTTAACTATTCACTAATGTATTTGGCGTAGCTACCACGCATTTTTATAATATCTTATTCAATTTGAAATAGACTATTTGCATATAAATCCTAACGTTAAGACTTCACATTCATTTGGATTAAATGTAAATATGGGAGAAATCTTCACTAATGGATGATCTTTCCCTTTCATCGTGACAAAAATATGGAACACTTTCTAAATAGTTATTGCCGCCTCATAGTATAATGTAATTAAAGCATTTACTTCTGTGTAGTTTTTTTTATGTTGGAAATGTAAGTTTTTATACACTTATATTTCTGATAAATATGTTGGAAAAAAATTATATTTAAGTTTTTTAGGTTGGAAATGTAAGTTTTTATACATTTATATTTATGATAAATATGTTAAAGAAAAAAAAAATATTTAAGGAGCATTTTTTTTTTTAAGTGAGGAATGAGAATGTCAAATTAATAAAAATATAATAAATAAAACTTATTTAGAAATAAAGTTAAATAAATTTTTATATAATTTTTAAAAATTACAAATAAAACATGAGTTATCCTTAAACAATAATTGGGAGATGTAGGGTGTTGGGGAAATACTCGAAAGCACACCAAAACCAAATTTCTCCCATATACAGACACTTAAACATTGATTTGGCTAAATTAGTATTTGTAAATGTTTATATATATATATATGAATGATTGTGAAATTGTGATGATATATATATATATCTATATAGATATATATATATAATTGTAAAATTGTATAATAAGCCAGGATGAAAGCCATCGATTAGTCTTTATATTTGAGTAAAGATTGGATTTTCCCTTATCTTATTTAATAAATGGATTTGGAAAAGGTTTTATTTTTATTTTTTTTACAATAATGAAGAGCTCATTCTTGCATGATGCAATTTTGATTCTTAAAGTTTAGCTAGCTAACTAAACATTATATATTATTTATTGATTTTATATTTTGATTTGTATAATTTAAAGAATTTAATAAACATAGTCTGAATTATCTTGGATGGATCAATTTGTATATATTAATAAATCTGTAAATTATTGGTTTGGGGATTAGAACATGCGATGGATAATTATATTCCGTGGAATCGTTATATCTTGGCCTAATGTCATCGCTACCATTATAGTTTTTTTTTTAAATAAATAGACACAACTTAGTTAGATACATGGAATTTGCAATCAGGATAAGGATTGGATTGTTGTTAATACATACCAAATCGCTACCATTATAGTTTTTTTTTTAAATAAATAGACACAACTTAGTTAGATATATGGAATTTGCAATCAGGATAAGGATTGTTGTTAATACATACCAAATATTGTAATAACAGTCCTAGAACTCGGTAAAGAAATTTGATCCTCGAACGTAGCAGGCAAAGCCAAACATGATCTTGCTGTAATTTCTCTGAGAACCTGTCAACGTAGGGCTCAACTCGATTGCATCGAAACTTTATAGTTTGGAGATCGTGAAATTAAAATAATTTGTAAGAAATTTCACTGTAATGTAATAAAACAATGTTTTGAAGTTGTAATAATAGTGAATTTTTAGTAAAAACATCAAAAACAAGTGTTATATGGCAGCGTAGTCCCTCTGTCTTTTAATTTGTGCTTGCTTTTACAAGTTTAAAACACTACACTGTAAGTATTGAATCTAAATAGTCTCTCAAAACCAAGAAAATCCATCTCCAAGTTTTTGGAGTTAGATTTGCAAAACATAAAAATTGTTGAATACCTTCCTAGTGAAATTTTTTTAACGTCCAAACTGAAAAAATCAGATTTGTGAAATATTCTTTTGTTAATGGCCAGAATGCAATTAGAACAAGAAAAAAAGAGTCAATTTAATCACTGAAACCATATAAAAAAAATTATAACTAATTTTATTATAAATATACTTTTAAATTGAAACTCTTGAAAATACACAAACCCCTAACTATATCCTTTACATTGGAAAGAAGAAAAGACGTTTATTGTTTTATGGTGAGGTCGGATTAAAGGAATGTTTTGCTGTTGTTTTTCAATGCACAAGAGCCGTTAGGCATCTTGATATGTCCATATTTTTCAAGACTGAGAGAGCAAGGTCAAATCAGGGTTTGTAAGGAGGGCAATTTTTTTAAGAAAATGTAAACAAGGGGTGATGAATACATTGAAGCATATTGCAGCAAAAAAAATTGAAAGATTTGAAGAGAAAAGTAGCATCTGGGACTTAGGCTACTTAAGCACCTTGCATACAAAAGAGACATATGCTTGTAGCCATTCCCTTTAAATTTTTTGAGTTTGTACTGAATATTTTTTGTCATATTTTTGAGTTTGTACTGAATATTTTTTGTCATATAGTTTTCCTTTGATTCCTAGTAATATTTCACCTGCAACAAGTTTCACTAGACATATTCCAAATATATGGATAGAATTGTCTGTTCATAACACAAATGACTACAAAAATTGAAAATAATGGCATCTACTACTCAGCAACTAAAAAAAATATATTGACTCTCTAACTCAACTCTCTTATGCATGATTAGGTAATATATGAAAATAACAAGCATTAGAACATGTCTAGATTTGATAGATAAAAATGACAATTGTTTCAAAACTGGAAGTATAAATTTACAAAGGACTGATTCCTCGGCTTTATTGAGTTCCTCTGTGCCTGAAGGCCACTGTGACTCCCTCTAGCAAAATTTTGTTCAAACCTGAAAAAAAGAACCATGGAATTGTATAAAAATATATGCGTCAGAGTTGATGAGAAATTCCTAAGCCCACCATTTGAGCATCCTGATGTTTCTGATATTACACAGTCAAATGGAGATAAGATGAGGTCCATTTCTTCTTAGCATCTCTTGTGGAGGACAATGGATTTTAAAAATATTGCTGTAAATAACTTCACTTTTTGTTAAAGTCTCAAAAAAAAACCATGGAATTGTATAAAAAATATCTATCTCTATCAATGGTATTTCAGTCGAGAGTCTGTAGTCTATTGAAATATCCGGACTGCAATCGTCTGTGCAAGGGAGCCATTAATCAATCCTCTTTTTTGGCACTTATTTGAACTGAATGGTGCTCTTCTGAAATGATGATCCATCAAACGTCAAGCAAAGAGACTGCAGAAGTCATATAGAGAAATCAATTACAAGAACAAGTAGCGCTTTCACGTAATCATTACTTGGATTCAAAATTATTAATACCATTATCTTACTTTCTTTACATTACAGAAACTATACATAAAAATTAAGATTCTCCCAATAATAGAAATTGAAATTAGGACTTGAATCTGACATTGCAAACTGTAACTACCCAAAGTGTTTATATAAAAGAAAGTTTCTACAAAACAATCCATTACTTATGAAAGCAAAAACTACCAGTATGTCACTAAAATCCAAAATATGAAACACTCATGATAGTATGAACTAGTTTTAGAAGAAAGAACCTATACTTTAACTTGTGATTCCTTAGAACAATAATGGACTTGAATCAGGAAAAAGAGGGCACCATTGTTTTTCTACAAACTGGAACAAATGAACAAAAGCTCATCATTTTTCATGATAGTATGTAAAAGCTAGGTTCACACTGTAATGGTTGTTCCTCTGATTCCCACAGATGGAGTAATGTGACCTAATCCATGATGTCTAGGTTCACTCTTTTTCGCACGTGTCTTTTGAGAACTGGCATATTACCCAAAGTTCTTGTAAATTACTATTCAAACTACAAACATGTTGCTTCTTCAGATCATCAGCACAAAAACTATGGATGAGAAAATTGAAATAAATCTAGACACTAACAAGGTTAACTGAAACTCACTTCTGAATGAGAGCAGCCTAAGAGAAACTGTTCAAGGCCAACATTATGGATGGAATTCCTAGGTCTGTCCTCTGGTTCATCGAGCCAACCCAACTCCAGGGATAATGATCTAATTAATGGTCAGCAGAATTCCAAGATGTGTAAAAAATTAAGATAAACACTAAAGATAATTATCTCATGATATTTAAAAAAAGAAAAAGGGAAAAAGTATACATCCTAAAGGAAAATTTTTATAACTAATTACAATGGGCATATAAGTGGCAAAGAGAAAAAACAATTATAACCCAAAACGTTGATGAAGACGCAGTTAATTAGCGGTAAAATCATGCACATGAAAAAAGACCATCCACTAAAACATACTAATGATAAGTGTTTTCTTTTTCTTTTGAAAATGCATCTGATATTTCAATGTTATCGATTTCATATTCTCAACATGATCTCGAAAGTTTTCTCAATGCCATCGTTTCCAGGTAAATTTACAATGAATGTGTAAAAGAAAGATAAAAATGTATATTAGTGAGTAGTAACTAAGTGAATACAAAATTTATATGACCAACTGGATGATAAAATTTAATTACCATAAACCAACCATGTCAAAGAAAAAACGAGAAACACAACAACGACATGAATTTTAAATTTTAAATATAATAATGATAGCGAAGACAGAAACTGGTTAAAGGAACTAAACTGGACAGTCAAAGATAGTTGCCATCTTAGGCTTGATCTCAGTTCAATTCCTAAGGTGTACAATTTTCTTCTCATAAAGCCAGACTGCAAAATATGCATCAACTAGGAAATGGAATGCCATGCTAGGGTTGTATAAATGATACTTAAAGAGCACGATTCAGTTCAAACTAGCACAGCCGCAAATTCGTGGCTGGTAAAAGTAGAAAGATTTTTGTTGTAAAATTTTCAACGCAGTAAAAATTTGAGGCTCTTTCTTAATTGTTTCATTTATGTTGACAGAATTCATGGTTAATTTAAAAATCTAGAGCTCTTTCTTGATTTTTTCATTTAAAAATGGTCAATTTAAATAATCTACTTATATCAATTTAAAAGCAACATATAAACAAACTCATTTAAAAGATCAATAAATAAATAAATATAACACTAATGTAATTACATGATAAATAAGCAATATATATTAAAAAATGCAAACATATTAAAAAAAAAATCAAAATAAATTAACTTATCATATATAAACCTATCATATATATTATATACATTTTTAAGCCGGGGCTGGTGAACTATAAAATGCACAGAAACCAAAACATTAGACAGGCTATGGCTGAGGTATATGATTCTTTGCAGTTTCTTTTCATTGGTTGTTTTCCATTTCTATGCAGGTGAAATTTGAAAGGCCGCCGAAACCTACCATTCAACATGCATCTAGTTTAACCTATCATTCCAGAATAAAATGTTTAAAAGTTTTTAAAATATAACAATGATTGTTGAAATATTACAGATTCAGATTAACCTATCGTCTTTCACCATTAACTTATCGATGTTCACCAACCATTTGCTCTCTCAAGAAAATTATACTCAGACAAGGATAATGCTTCAAAAACTGTCAATGATCTGAAACTTATCAATGCAGGGTCTATAGTTCTTGTTGGTGAGATTCCTGGCAGGGTTATTACAAAATATCTGCGCCCTCCCAAAAACAACCCACAAATGTTAGCAGGGTTATTACAATGCATGTTGTTGTGCGCCCTCCCTCATGAAAAAAAATTAATGCACGATTATGTACAAGATAAATTAATTTTAAGCATGAGAAATTATTTTTAAATCCGTGAGGTCCAGGATGATATGAATCTAATGATGCACATGCAATTTAAATCAATAAGCAGACAAGGGAGCAATTCAACATTCACACAAATATGGGTGCACATGCAATTTAAATCCATCTATTTAATGGACAGATGAATATAAAATGCAGAGAACATTTGTTGCTCACCTCACCTCTTTGCTGATGTTGATACCTATGTTGTGCTTTTAAGATTGTTTCCTTCTCTCCTCTATGCTCCTGCCTCAGTATTTTCCTCATTACCACCTTGTATTATGCGTAGTAATTCAGACCCAAGAAACGGTCTGGGGCATCGGGCATCGTATTATGCGTCATAAGTCAGGCAAGAAACGGTATGGGGCATTAACAGGTCGGAGGTATGAAGAGGCGCGAGGCATTAATGGAATGAAACGGTAGGGGCATCAACAGGTCAGAGAGGTATCAAGAGGCGCAGGGCATTAATGGAATGAAGACTTATGCTAGCCATGATTTCTTGACTACAAACGAATATGAAACGATAATCATTCAAATTATGGTGGCTGGCATTTTAGGTGTAAATGTTAAAAGTAAACAGGTTAACGGAGGCCTTTAAAAATGCTAAGGTTATGAACATGAGATGTCATTTATTGATTTGGAAGGACGACTAGAATATCTTGACATGTGCTTTTGTTAAGGTCGCGGGCACAATTAATGATCTTTTAATCTTAAAATTCCTAATCTGATGGTTATGTATTGAAAATGCTGACATATTCTTAGTAGTCCTCCAAAATCAATGGGTCAGGTTTATTATTGATAACTTCTTTGCATTTATAAATGCATCCGTTAACTTGTTTACTTTTAACATTTACCTAATCATATTAAGAAATTACTGTAACATCATATGATTGCCAGTTTAAATGATTAACTTTTAGAATTCTTGAGAGTTTCATTATCTCACTACGGCTGTGCTAGTTGTTAGCCATCAAAATAAAATTTGAGATTAAAAAATGATTAATTATGTCCATTACCAATAAATTTACTTTAATAAGTTCCCAAAAAAACTAATGACTCTCGATGCCTATGAAATGTCTATATCATAACTCATAATCACATAGACAGTGCAATTGCAGTGTAATCCATGGGCGATATTTATAGCCCATTTGAAATTTGAAGAGATATGTCACCCATCGTGATATTTCAGTGCGCTCTCCCTCGTTGATATTGATGTGGTGTCCTAAAATTAATCAATAGATATTGAAGAACTATTATCTAAATAAAATTATATACATTATGTATATGTCCACAACAAATCCCAATACTCAAATAAACCTAAATACACGCTGCTTGCATCTAGGACCGGACTTGTGGCATAAACTATCGTAAAACCACCCAACAACCCAGTCGAGTTGTGTCTGACTATTGAATGTCTGTCAGTTCCATTTGACATCTTCATGCATGCATGCCAATTCTTTTTTTATGAGACCACTGTTATGACAATTATGGCTTCTAGCTTTGTGTATGCTAGAGGACCAGGTTTTGAAGAATGAGTTGGGAGTCTTTTGTGGTTCCTCTAGTAAAGTTGTGGTCACCCATCGTGATATTTCAGTGCGCTCTCCCTCGTTGATATTGATGTGGTGTCCTAAAATTAATCAATAGATATTGAAGAACTATTATCTAAATAAAATTATATACATTATGTATATGTCCACAACAAATCCCAATACTCAAATAAACCTAAATACACGCTGCTTGCATCTAGGACCGGACTTGTGGCATAAACTATCGTAAAACCACCCAACAACCCAGTCGGGGGGGGGGGTTTGTGTCCATTTGTGAAGATGTCTGTCAGTTCCATTTGACATCTTCATGCATGCATGCCAATTCTTTTTTTATGAGACCACTGTTATGACAATTATGGCTTCTAGCTTTGTGTATGCTAGAGGACCAGGTTTTGAAGAATGAGTTGGGAGTCTTTTGTGGTTCCTCTAGTAAAGTTGTGAACGATAGACGAACTACAGAGGAGAGGAGATAGCGTACGACTAGAGGCCTTGGTCTGCAACCTGAGAGGAGAGGTAAAGGATTTGGTATGCAATATGAGAGGAAACGGGTTGTTTCATTCACTTTGCATTGCAGTATCCAGAGTAACAAAGGTGCTCCCATCCTTTCCTAGGTCGATAAAGAAATCACTAACACACAAAATAGGCTATCCTTAACCAGACAGTAAAGAAATCCCAAGCTTTCTCAATTTTTAACATTGATATTTTTCTCGTTAAGTTCAAAGGCGTACATCTATTGAGAATGAGTACTATTAATTATCTTTTAATCTAAAATTCTAATCTGATGGCTAACAATTGACGATGCTGGCATATTTTTAGTCGTCCTCCCAAATTAATGAATGTGATTTTATTTTCATAACTTCTAACATTTACCTAATCATATTAAGAAATTACTGTAACACTATATGATTACCACGTTTAAATGATTAAACTTTGGATTTAGCACGCTGGCTGTACTGGCTGTAAACTCTCATTTTCTGATTATGCTTTTCATTTTCTAGCTCTGCATTTCATTTTCTGCCCACACCTTTCAAGTTCATCAACCACGGTTTCGAGTGGCTGTGCTAGTATTTATCATGGTCGGTAAGTAGAGCTTATTCGGTAGGCTTAGTGGGCAGTATCATCGTAATCATTTACTAGTGCAACATGGGGATAAGTCCTATATCTTATAATTAATCTAGATAGCAGCCCACCCAAATAATTTGGATGCCATGTCAAGATGGTCGGACGGAGAAATCGATGATGCCCATAGAACCAAAAGAAGCGTGTCGGCATAGGAGCAAGCAGTAGCATAGACAGAGGTAGCTATCGAATGGAGGATCCGATCGGAACATGGAACATCAAATTAATCAGAAACATCTCAACAAGGGAAGCAACACCAGGTTTCTTCTCTTTGGTTGTTTTCTTTTTTAGGGACGATGAACAGATGCGTCATGGGCCACTCCATCATATATATATGCTCTAAGATATGGGAAAGAAAGGATACATTGAAGAAATGTGGTAATACAATCCAATAACTCCCTCCAGCTGCCTCACACATTATATGTTGCTTCCTTTGACATCATATTGGGGCCCAAAACGTCAATTGTATTGTGTTATAATAATAAATATCCTCTTGTATCCCAGAACGTCTACTCGCTCCTTGCATGCAGAAAAGAAAATTTGTTTGTATCAGTACCTACCAGCCTTGTATGTATGGTTTATGTATGTCATGTTTAGGGAGGAACTCTGGTTTATGTGCATCATGTTCAGGGAAGAATAGTAGATTTTTATGGGGAGTTTAAAAAATCCAGGACATGAATCCAACCATTCCCCCATGTGTCTAACTAGACCCATCAATTCTCATGTGTATTAGACCAGTGTAGCGAGACCAGTGCAGCGATCAAAGAAAGTTATAGTCCCATAACGAATTAAATGTAGCACTCCACTTTAAGTTCCATAAAAACACTTGCATTAAGAAATTTTTCACTCAACACCACATGTTATTTCACTCAACCACGTGGGGGAATTTTGTGCGCAAACATCTAAGTGACCTTAGGATGCGATCGAGATTGAAGCTCAAAGCAAGTTGATGGCATAATATTTAATGTTATCATTGGTTAAATATATTACAAGTATCCCAAAGGAGCATAAGATGATCAAATATCTTTCCACCATGACGGCTCTTTGTTCTATGCATCTTCCATGGCTGATTGGGAGTGAAGAAGAATCAATGGTCTCACGGATCTCACGATCACGGATGAGAGGGAAGCCCTCCATGCCATGGTATCCATCATCTGCAGACAGGCAGGGCATATGGCGTACGTTATCTCACTTGGATGGACATCAAATCAAAGTCCATGACATATCATATCCCACATGGATCGATATAATAATTGATGGATCAGAAGGTTAATTGTATGTTGGTAAATGGACGTGGCTTTATTTCAAATTTGAATCTACCCAACAAACGCACCTGCTGATGGTGATATTTTTAAAAGCTATGGTGATATTTTTAAAAGCTGTGATCCAATCTAACTTTTATCTTTTTATTTGTATTTATGTCACAGTTTTTCTCCGTAGGAATGGAGACATCTACAAATGTATTAGACTGGACAATGAGTGAGTTGCTAAGACATCCTCGTGCAATGATAATATTGCAGGAATAAATTGAATGGTCGTTGGCCAACATGGTATAATAAAGGAGTCGTATCCGGCATGCATGGTATACCTCCAATGTGTGGTGAAAGAGACACTACGATTATACTCATCATTTCCCCTAGCCCTTCCTCATGTGTCTGTTGTAGAGAAGTATTATATACCTAAGAAAACAATGGTAATCATGAACTTGTGGGTTATAGGAAGGGATCCCATTGTATGGAGGCCAAATGCTTCGAAATTCAAGATGACAAGGTTTATGGCGGTGGTAGAACATGGTATGGATTTATCAGGAGGCCTGTCATATTTCAGAATGCTTCCCTTCGGGGACAGGAAGAAGAAGATGCCCAGGATCTGCCATGGCTATTTTGACAGTTGAGTTTGCATTGGCTTAGTTGTTGGACACTTTCGATTGGAGAGTAGAAGGTGATCCATCACAACTGGATATGAAGGAAGCATGTGCAACTGCGATGCCAAGGAAGGCTCCATTGTTTTCTTATCCAAGGTTGAGGCGGGCTCATTTCCTTTAGAAATCCCTAACTATATATGTATGTAGGGGAGGGGACAGGAAGTTTTTCACAAAGTATGTTTATAAAATCGTTAAAGTTGAACGTTCTCCATGGGGAGTGAGTGATTCGGGATCTTTTCATCATGACTTATAAAGAATTGTATTAAATGAGCATAAATTAAAGTGCACCATTAAAGAAGGGAAAACTTAAAAATGAAGAGACATAAGCATCGGATCTGAACACAAAAACTTGATAGCGGAGTTCATCCCTGGTGGAATACGTCTTTGGGTCCTGCTTTCAAATGGGTAAGCTATTTCATTAACTCAACAAAAGAATTTGGCAAATACATGAATATACCTCATTATGAAATCAAGCTACAAAAATAATGCTCAAATTAGAAAACAGACATCACCACTAGATTCTTGGTGCCAAATTACCCAAAAATGATTGTCTCCACTCTCTAATCCGACTCTGGCACTCCCAAGGCCCAAGAGGAATTTTGTCTCGGTTTTCATGCCCTCTACACCTGCAATTATGGTAGTCTCGTCTCAAAATCCATGCCAACAGTCGTACAATATGGTCGTGCCTCTCCCCCCTGGCTCTGGGCGGATTTACTCTTTTTAAACAATAGAACCGACGGATATACTAAGCAACACTGGTAGGCGCATTGGTTAGAGCGAAGTTATGAAAGCGTTGGAGAATCCATTTTGTTATTTGGTTATATATATATATATATTGCATTGTTTTCGTCCTCCGCTAATTTTAGCGATTTGCTAGAAGGTTTTTCCAACGATTATTTAAAATTGGTGTGATCTGCCAGATTTGGCAGACCCGCCATTTTTTTTAAACAAATTTTGTTCACGGACCAGCATTGGGCATTCCTGGGATGCCACATGTCACCCGATCATTGGGCCACTTGGCGCCCACTGATACACCCACATGTATGCTGACATGGCTACTATGTCATTGTCATACTGACACATGGCACTCCCTAGGTGGTGCCACATGGCATCGCCTGGGCTGCCATGTGGCACTTTTCTATTGGTCCATATGGACCCCTGAAAAGTCCATTGGCGGGTGACACGTGGCAGCCTTTGGTGCTACCACGTGTCATGTTGACATCAGCATCTCGTACAATGACATCACCCTGCCATGTTATCTTTTGACATCATGCTGACATCAGCAATACAGATGATGATGTGTCCCCTACTGATTGGCCTTGTTTGACCGCAACTTTGACCGTGAATATCTTTCAAACCGTAACTCGGTTTGACAAGCCGTTTGCACCGTTAGAAATATTGTGACGCCCTTCGGGATCATTCCATTTTCACTGAGTTTTGAGAAATTTGAAATTTTTTCCCTTTCTCTATCTGCTAGAGCCATTCTGAGCGTTCTGAATTGCCTCTATGAGTTCTAAGTTATTCTTAGCCTTCTCTGGATCCTTTTTGGATCAGTGAGAGTAGCCTGCTCTTGTATGTTTAAATTTCCAAAATGATGATTATGCATGCAAATCTGTAGAGTTCATAATATTAGAATTACATTGGCCTTTTAATTATTATAAGATTTGCAGTGAAATAATCGACACAACATGGAACTATTTTTATAAGTACACCAAAATTAATGCTTCCTAACCTAAACCAATATCTATTTTAATTAGATTGCTGCAAGGTATATATTGCTTACACCTACAATGTAATATTTTTTATATAAAATTAAATAGTTTAAATAATTATATATTGTTTAATGTAATGGTTTTTTATATCAATTAATTATATTATCTGGTTGTGTTGATTTTAAGTATTTTAATTTAAATCCTTACATCAAATTAATTGGTTGTATAATGGGTTGAAAGCTTTAGAAAAGAGGAAAAGATTCGAAAATTGATGGATATACGATAACCCTTTGTGTACCATAAGGATTTTGAGAACATGGGAAAATACCAAAACACGAATCCAAAAATGAGTAAAACAGATTCCCAATGGTTATTCTTCTCGAGAACATATGGATTGGACCATCCATTGAGGGTGACACAATTGATTGACATGGAAGGTAAGTAATAATTTTGCCAAATAATTCCCCCAATGTTAGGGAACCATAAGATTTGAGATTCTAAAGTACACCATGTTTAGTTTTTATGATGATTTATAAAGTCACAATTATGTTTAGTTTTTATGATAATTTATAAAGTCATAATTGTGATTTTAAAGTTTTTTTTAAGCCATGATGTGGATTGAATTGGTTTAGAGAGATCTCGATTAGCTAATTCAAAGAAAGAGAGTTTAGTAGCCCATAGTTTAAGTGAGAGATAAATAGTTTAAGTGAGAGATAAAGTAAATTAAAGGGAAACTTAAAATGATTAAATATTATAAGAAATAAGATTAAAAAAAATATCTCAAACATTGTTTTGAGTAAACATTTTCAACAAAATTTAAGCAGACTTCTTAGTGCTAATTATAAGATCAAATTTTCCTCTATGCCCATCAGTTTTGAGTAAATTTTAGACTTTTTATTTTGCAAAATTATGAAGAGAATATCATTTTCAAGAATGTTTTGAATAATAATTATAAAACTCCTAAAAATGTTTAAGATTGAAGTAGATGTTAAACCTTGAGAGCAACCCACAACAAAGGGGGAAGAATATATAACATAAACATATTCAAGATAAAAATTAAGTTCAAAATAACAAAACAACCATAGAAAAGAAGCACAGACATCAACAAAAAAAAAATGTTTTCACTAGGACAAACCATTGTTGCCTTGTTGTTTTCTTTTCTTTTATAAAGAATGTGCAAACATTGGAGTGTTACCCTAAAATCATGAATACAATTAGAAAGCAACTTTGCTTCTAAAACAAAAGAAATCACTCTATGTATTTCTTTACGCATTCTATATACAAATGGAATTGTTAGTTACACATATAGTGTAACTCACAATATGCTAACAATCTATCACTTAAAAGTTGCATCGACCAAGGTTGAATCCCCACCTTGTCCCTGTACTAAGAATATTTCCATCCATCCACTACCTTGGTTAAACATCACTCTCCCACACTATCTTGAATCATAGTCCTAACCTTGATTATAGTTTCCTAATTAGACTCCACCTCTCTAATGTAGGGGAATTTAACCCTAATATGTGGTGTATGTGGTTGAAACATGAGATTCTTTTCCAAAGCAATAACACTATGATTGTCACAACAAATAGGAATGGTCCCATGATCAAGTCCAATATCTTTGCATAATTTTTCAACAAAATATCTTTCATAGCACATTCCTTAGAAGTCACTACAGTTGCAATGTACTTTGCATCAGTACTCAGCTGGAAACAACTTGTTGCCTCTTAGTCTTCCAATTCACTAGTTCAAACAATGTAAATTTATATGAATTAGTGGACTTTGCATTGTCCACATCACCTACCCACTTAACATCAATTGGCATCAACAAACCCATGCACATGAAACTTATTGCTTCAATCTCCCTAATAACAAGTAACATAATAAATGGTGTCTCATAGGTGCCTAAAATCCTCTTGACCATTGCCCCATTCTCTTTCCTTGGATTTTCCATATACCTACATACAACTCCTACTACATGTGCAATATTTGGCCTTGTGCACACCATTGCATACATAACGCTATCAACCACACTAGCATATGGAACTTTTACCATATCCTCTTCCTCATGTTTTCTCTTAGGCATTATGTTGGTCGACAAACACACACCCACTTGGAATGTATTGCAAATTGATTTACACTTATCCATCCTAAAGATATTTAAAGGATATTTTCCACATACTTTCTTTCACTAATATACAACTCACTATTTTGATTGTCTCTCTTCACCTCAATTCTCAAGCCATATTGCAACTCACCTAAGTCCTTCATGTCAAAATCATGTGACAATTGGGACTTAGTCTCCTTCACTAGTTGCTTAATACAATCATTTATCAAAACAATATCAACAACATATAAGTCTAGATAACAAAGTTAGTACCTTCTTGAAGTAAAAACAATAGTTTGCTTCACTTCTTATGAATCCTTGTCCCATAATGTATTTCTCAAAATTTTGTTACCTTTTGTCTTGGGTTATTATTCTATCCATATAATGATCTCTTCCCCTCACACGCCATGTATTCTCTCCCTTCTACAACAAATCCATCTAATTTCTTCAAGAAGATTTCTTCTTTTAGCTCATTGTCAAGAAATATCATAAGAAAATGTTAGTGCCAACAACAACATAATAGAGGTAATCATGGTCACTAGAGATAAGGTCTCATCATAACCAATACCCTTTACTTGAGTGATCTATAAATTGTCGTGGATATTCCATTACAATAGTTCATCACAACATAAATTGCAATATTATGAAATATTTTATTATGGGCATGTGCAAGCTAATGATGGTCTCTCATGACATGTTAGTGGCAATGCAAACATGGAAAAATAGAAATATGTTAACTTGGAGGGATTATTCAAGGTACTTTTACAATGAATTTGAATATGGTGTAAAGAGATGAAATGTAGGAAATTGAATTAGCTTTCCGAATATACAACTTTTATTCATAGAAATTGTGAATAACTCTGTGAAATTTGAATTTTTTTTTCTAACAGTGATATGTTATTTTTCCAGCAAAATATAAGGTATATGTCTTCGTTCGTGCATGTGTTGAGTACCTTAACGATGGAATTTTCTTCCAAAAATATGTATAATTGTAGAGAACCCATTGTTCTAGTGAAATGTATTTTTTCAAAATTTATAATATTAATTTTATATATTTTTTTAATTATGAAAGTCAATATATCCTTGAAATTACAACACCTTACGTTCATACAGGCTACGAGGGTCTTAACATTATCAAACAAAATTCTTTTTTTTTAGATTGTGAATATCGGTTGTTGGTTGTGGAGCCTGATTATCTTCCTAATTCAAAGGTATTTGTTTTCAGCCATATTTATACCCCATGAAGATTGTACACCCCTCCACGTGGGGGGTTTGCAGAGGGGCTTTCCCCCCCTATAGGTTCCAGGGGGCTCATCCCCTCGGCTGGGGGGTATGGGGGCCAACGGGCCCTCGATAGGGGTTTGGGGGCAGTGTCCCCCGATGGGGGTTTAAGGGAGAAGCACCCGAAAGAAAAATTTCCTTGTAAATGTATATTGTAATTTCATAGTCAAACTTGACCATTCATCATTAAGTCATAGATCTGATGGTAGAGATTATGTTAGGGTTTTTTTCCCTAGAAAGAAACTCTCTTTCTCTTGTATTCACCATTTTTTTATTATGGTTGTGTATTGTATTGCATGTATTATGAGACAAGAGACTGTGAGAAAAAGAAGAGGAAGTTATATCAGGTGTGTTGTAGGTTGTATCCCTTCATTTTGTTGGATAATAAAAAGGAAGGACCTAGAAATTTCTCTGGTGGACGTAGCCCACACTGGGTGAACCATGTATATATGTGTCTCTATTGTATTGTGTATCTTTTGTGTTTTATTTCCACATTTGTCTTATTTTATTGCTTAATGATCTTGTTTTTTCAACAATCGGTCTCTTCTAGTGCAGTGTATAACTCATTTTAAAAATGATTAAGAGGACAAAAAGTTATAGCGGAAATAAAAGAGGTATGTATTTTAGGATTTTTGTGTATGTCAAGACAAAAATAGTAAACAATATTAATTTGAAAAAAATTTATATATTTAGAATCTGCATAGCCAACTCTATCTATGTATGTAGTTTCATCAACAATCGATTTGTGTAGTATATAGAAAAATAATGTCAAAAACATAGACATAGAGAGGTATTCATAAAAATGGAGGTTTTTATGTATTTGTAGAACAAGCCACTAGGTTTTTCATCATGAACCTAAATCCTAGGAAACCAACTCAACAAACATGTTAGAGTTGTCACTTCGGCCCGAAAAAAAAACTAAATTACTTGTGGCTCAACAACAACATCCTATTTGGACCAATTCCCGGTCACTGGATACTATCATAGGGCTTACTCTCCTAGATTTATCATGCAATAATCGGAGCGGTTTTGTGCAAAGAATTTCTACTAGAACCTTAAATATTGTGGGAAACCCTTGTATTTGAGGACCAAATTCAACATATAATTTCCCTAACAAATTTCCCACGCCTACCCCATTAGTTTTTGAAACATCACAAGGTACAGTTCCTTCATGAAAATCTAAAACTAGAAGATTGGTTATTACCTTGGCCACTAGTCTTGTCTTTTTGTTTGTGGTTTCACTTGAACTTCTCCTTTGGTAGCACAAGATATACAATCAACAAATTTTCAATGATGTCAATAGTTTTCATGCAATCCTTTTTATAATTTATTTCATTTCCATTCCAAAAATAGTTTTTAGGGTAGGACAATGATAAATCTAATAGGCCCGCCATCTCATGCATGTAATGTTCTTGCAGAACAACACAATGTCGATGTTTGTCTAGGAAATTTGAAGAGATTCTCATTCAAAGAGCTCTATTTTACCATTAATAGTTTTAGTAACAAGAATATCTTAGGAGTACAAGGATATGGAATTGCATATAAAAGATGCCTACAAGATGGAACTATAGTAGTAATAAAAGGTTGAAAGATGGTAATATGGGAAGAGGAGAAATTTAATTTCAATCATAGGTGGAAATGATTAGCTTGTTTTTGCATAGGAACCTATTATGATAGTATGGATTTTGTACAACCTCCAAAGAGAGGCTACTAGTCTATCCCTACATGCAAAATAGAAGTGAAGAACAAAGTGTTGGCTAGATTTAACAAAAATCAGAAAGAAAAAATCAGTGCACACTTAAATTAAATGTACATTATAGAACAAAGGTTTAGTAGAACTAATTTGAATTAAATTTGTCATCAACCATGGAAGGAAAAAACGCAAAGGAACTTGAAACAAAAATCATAAGATTCATCAAAACCCTAGACACGACCATAGACTCTGCAAATCATATTAATCAAGTTATATATACTCTTCAACCCTTGGCATCCATGTCATTTGATGTTCAAAAATATTTTGCAATAGGTGATGTTGACGAAGCCAATCCAAAGAAGGTGGTTAATTTCAAATATAGAAAAATATTGGATAGGAAAACTTAAGTCATGCCTTCTATAGAGGAATTTCCTTTCCAACCATGGCTCATGTTCTTCTTTTTAAAAGTGGCTACAAATTGGTTAGCTTGCTTCCCTTTTTCAATTAGAACCTTAGTGTTTGATAATTTTGTTGAACTTAATCTTATACTATTGGAGACACCAATCTCCTTAACTGAGCACCAATCTCCTTAACTGAGCATCAATCTCCTTAACTGAGCATCAAATCAACAAGATGTAGGCACCAACCTACTAGAGACACCAATCTCCTCAATTTATCACCAATTCAGCAACATCTGTAGGCACCAACCTACTATTACAACATTTGAAAGCACCAACCTGTTGGAGACACTAATCCCCTCACCTCAGCATCAACTCAACAATATATGTGTAGACACCAATCATATATCCTCATATACATAGTACTTATGACTTCACTTGCATGCTTCATTCCAAAGATAATCCTTCAAGCCCTAGTCACATGTAGCCTTCATGCCCTAGTCAGCCTCATAGCATCATTCCCATTATATGATCCTAGATTGTAGCATCACAACCTCAAAACAATGCACATTGCAGCATCACAACCTCAAGACAACGCACATTGTAGCAACATAGACCTTCATTCCTTCATAGCACACCTTAATAACAAAAAAACCACTCAGAATTCTCTTGCACACCTTTAGCAAAAAACACCCCATCTCCTTTAACGCACCTCTTATCACTTTTGTGCACCTCAGACTTGATCTATTGCTTGGTTTCACTACAAATAAGCACATCTATCATGTATTTATAGTATTTGTTTCCTCACTTTTAGGGCTGACCTATAAAGATTAGCTAATCCGACCTAAATTTTTTGAATGGGTTGTCAAATAGAAAAATTCATATCTTTTCATTCCTAAGGAGTTAGAGGGAATTCCATATACCGTTGGAAAGGTCTCAGAATAATATTTCCAAACATATAAAATATGATCCCATTTGAGCTAAGTATGTAGGGTAGAATTTCCTTCAAATATAGGGTATCCAAACTGAGCATCAACAATCCAAAAACAATGTTTCCAACAATCACCATATTGAAATCTATATCTTGGACATGTGTAATCTCCCCCTGTCTTTGACATCAAAGAAAACAATATTTCCAATAATCCCCCCATTTTCATTGATGGTAACCCTTAGTCAATTATGATACTCACCATGTATGCAACTCTCCTTGTGTCTGCAATTCTTCATTTGTCTACAACTTCTCCCCTTTGACATCAATGGAAAAGAGTCGCTCCCCCTGAGCTTATGCTTTTCTTTACTGACGATTTGAGAGAGATATCACTCCCATACAATATTTTTCTCCTTTGAATTCATCGAGTATGTATACATCGCTTGAGGTTTTGATTGCATTTTCCACTAAGCTTCCTAAAGCTACATTCCTTATATCACGCCCTTTAGAATGAAATGTGAGTTTGTAACATTGATCACACATTTGATTGAGACTTAAAATATTATTCTTTAAACCTTAAATATACAAGACATTTTGTGTCTTTTTCTTTCCATTATCAAGACTAACAATACCTTTTCAAACTATCCTTGCAGAAGCACTATCTCCAAAAGTAACACTGCCTCCTTTTTCTTCCTTGAAGGTGAGAAACTTAGTTTAGTACCCTTTCATTTGTTTTGAATATCCATTATCAATGCACCATTGGTTCCCTTTATTTTGAGCATAAAGTGCAAGTCCACATTTTTCCTTCTTCAGTTATTCTTGCTTCCTTTTCCAAACTTCAAGTTTTTATTCAACTGATCAGTTTTTTTCTCTAGTTCCTTTCTTTTGTATATTTGATATGAATTATGAAAATTATTAATGCATCTATGTAGTGCATATAGGCATAGGGAACATGATTGTTGATCGATCCACATAGGGATAAGGGCGTTGTAAGGAGGTATACCAAGTGCCATTAGGAGAGGTGAAGCAACATCCCTATTTCCACCTACTAACACTCCTTCGATATCCTGAGTTGAAAATTTGAATGACACTTTTACTCTGAGGTTGCATGTTGTCATGAGGGTAGGATGTGTATTCAGTCACTCATGAAGATTAGTTGAGGGGTGATTAATAAGGTGAAAACCTTATTCCTAATGGACCATTAGTCTATCAACGAAGGGCAACGAAAATGAGTTAACAATGTGTCCATTGTTGTGTCATTTCTCCATCAAGAAAATTCACATACTTGAATGACATGAAATCATGACACCCTTGGAAATATGGTAAGGTAAATCTCGAAGGGAATGAAATTCATGACATGCTTGATATCATTAGTATATAATTTCAATTATTAGTGAATTGGAAAGTTAATTGAAAAATGTTCAAAGAAAATTATTAAATACTATGCATTTCATCTCAAGAGAAAATAATCTTCTAGTATACTTTATATTAGAAAAGAGTAATCAAAGCAGTAGTTTAAAAATAAATGTACATAGATCATTTAGTATTCATAATATGAAGAAGATCTAATTGAAATATAAATATTAAGAAGGAGGCATATAGTTAAGAGAATGTGCATAATATTAAATGAAACTAATTATTAATTAGAGAAAATCAATTTTAAGTGCACCCATAAATTATGGAGAAGAAATATGATCTAAACTTAAAACTTAATTTTTATTGTGAGATAAAAAAGGTTTGAGTTAAAGCAAAGAGAACTAGTAAATGACTAAGACAAGTAACTAATTATTCACCATTAAAATAGGACTAGGGAACACGTAGGAGTAAAAAAAAGAGTTGAGGAAATTGGGTGAATACAATTCTTTATTTATAATTTTTAAATGGGTAAATACATGTGCACTTGTGCATGTGAATGACACATGTATGAGTGAATATTAACCAATTAGGTAATTAGTAAAATATAATTATGTGTGGATTGGACAAGTGACATGAGCTACAAGTACTATTAAAATAGGGCTTGGCTTGGGCTTGAGAGAAATACCTACTTCTCATTCAAATGTCTTGTTTTTAAAATGAAGATTCTTGATTTACATATATGGAAAGTATAAAAAAATTAAATCAAGTCTTTAATGTCTTTCCTACCCATGGCTATTATGATTATGGCTATAGATAGTTCTCTTCTTTTTTTCAAATTCCATATCAGGATCAATTCCAACTGAGTTGGGAAAGCTAGATAAGTTTCAGACTCTTGACCTTTCCAACAATAATTACAATGGGTTGATACCCAGTTCACTAGGAAAATAAATAAGAGTAAATAATTTACTTGTGGCTCAACAATAGCAATCTATATAGACCAATTCTATTAGAATGTGGCCATGATTTCATAATGGTATTTTGTAAATTTATTTTTCAATAATTCATTATCTTGTCTATGCATGTGTTTGCATGGCTATCTTCAAGTTATCCATGTCATCACATGTGTTTTCATGGCTATCTCCAAGTTATGCATGTTATCACATGTGTTTGCATGGAAATGCATGTCCATGCATGTGTTCACATGGCTATCTCCACTCTATGCATGTATTTGCATGGCTATTTATTCATGTCTTGCATGTAATCTAATTCTTGTAAAAGAACTAGAGTTGTAATCTAATCTGAGTAAATGGATTAGGAGTTAGGATGCCACATAATTCCTATATATTGTAGTGAATGCATTGGAGTGAAGTATTGTGTGATATATGTGGAGGAATGCTCTTGTAAGATTAGAGTTTGCCTGATGAATACAAAGACCAACTTTCATGGATGTTTCCCCACATTGGGGTTTTTCCACATAAATACTTCTCTCTCTCTCTTCTTTGTCTTGTCTCTTGTCTTTCTTGATTTACTAATTATTGATGTATTGCACATGAGTTTAGACCGGTTGGATTTCATTATAGGTTTTTGCATATTTCTTGATTCTAGCATGGTATAAGAGACAACTACCAAGATCTATTTCCTTGCACAAATTCTCTATTGATTTTTTTGCAACAGATTTCAATAGATTTGTTCATTTGGGCCACCTTGTCTTATAGATCTGCAATTTTATCTGGATAACCACGTCAATTTTCACCGAATCTGTGAATATCTCACATTTTCTACTACCATGTTAGATCCAAGAAATATGAAATAACATATAATGTAATCCAACCAGTCTAAACTCCTATGCAAAGAACCAATAATCAATAAATCAAGAAAGACAAGAGAGATGATATTTGTGCGGTAAAGCCCCAATGTGGGGAAACATCCACGAAATCTGGTCTTCTATTCTTCAGGAAAACTCTCCAATCTTACAAGGAAAAAGAACAATCAACCATATGGATGATCTGGCTTAAGGACCCATAGGGTCCAGGCTAACGATTAATACCATAAACCACTCACAAGTCTCTCACACACCTAAAGGGCCTTCT
Source organism: Picea sitchensis (assembly GCA_010110895.2). NCBI lineage: Eukaryota > Viridiplantae > Streptophyta > Pinopsida > Pinales > Pinaceae > Picea > Picea sitchensis. The sequence goes on along the minus strand of SNQJ01S0003413.1, from coordinate 546,031 downwards.
TCACCTCTATTATATATGAGAGAGTGAAAGAAGAACAATTCTCATAATGCATGTGGGATAAACCCTTTTTACAATATAAAGAGTTATTGAAGAAAAAAATTACAAAATGGCATAGCCATGTAATATAAGACCACTAGGCAATCATTAACACATTCTAACATTCCCTCTTAATGATGACTAGAGGGATAAAACCATAGTTGGAGTTGTGTTACATGTCAATATTAGATTCCTTGTTGTGTGTACAAATGCTTCATAATGATAGGATATACAATGATAAATGTGGCCACTAGACAAACATTGCATGATGGTTGTAATTTGAAGATGAAGATGGTATTACATTACATTCCCCCTTGATGACAACTTCAATAATCCTGAAGAACTAGTGAAGATAGATGCAAACTTCAATGATGTCAAGGATAAGTTGTGAAGAGAAACAATGTAGAAAACCGTCCATACATTGCAACCAGATCCTCAATAAAGTGCAAGGAGAAGACACATGCTACCTTCAAGAACCAATGCAACGACCAACAATGATTATCTATGGATGTCTTGCATGTAATCTAATTGTCGTAAAGGAACTAGAGTTGTAATATAATCCGAGTAAATGGATTAGGAGTTAGGATGCCACAAAATGCCTATATATTGTAATGAATGCATTGGAGTGAAGTAATGTGTGAGATATGTGGAGGAATTATCTTGTAATATTGGAGTTTTCCTGAGGAATACAAAGACCATATTTTGTGGATGTTTCCCCACATTGGGGTTTTACCACGTAAATACTTGTCTTTCTCTTGTTTTTCTTGTCTCTTGTCTTTCTTGATTTGTTGATTATTGATGTATTTCATAGGAGTTTAGACTTGTTAGATTTCATTATATATTTTTGCATATTTATCGATTCTAAAAAATTCCCCATCACTAGCTACCATCATAGAGATTACTCTCATGGATTTATCGTGTAATAATCTAAGCAGTTCTATGCCAAGAATTTCTGCTAGGACCTTCAATATTGTGGGAAACCCTTTGATTTGTGGACCAAATTCAACATATAAGTGCCTTGGAAAATTTCCCACACCTATCATATTAGTTGTTGAAACATCGCAAGGTAGAGTTCCTTCAAGACAATCTAAAACTAGAACACTAGCTATTGCATTGGCTTTGTGTTTGGAGTTTCCCTTTGATTTCTCCTTTTGTGGCATAAGAGACATAATCAACAAATTTGCATTGATGTCAATGGTTTTTATGCAATCCTTTTTATCATTGATTTCATTTCCATTCTAGCAATATTTTTTAGGACAGGACAATGATAAACCTAACATGCCTACCAACTCGTGCGTGTAATGTTCTTACAAAACAGTATAATGTTGATGTTTTTCTAGGACATTTGAAGAGATTCTCATTCAAAGAGCTCAGTGTTGCCACTAATAATTTTAGTAACAAGAATATCTTAGGAGTAGGAGGAACAAGAACAATGAGTGCTAAGTGGACTATTCAAATCATGAGAATTATTGATCAGTTGTGACTAATACTCATGAACATGGGTAATATATTAATGACTTACTCTACACAGTTCATCCCAAAAATAATATCTACAAAAAAAAATGTCGATGCTAATTTGTGCATAAATTAAATGTACTTTACAAAACATAGGCTTAGTAGAACTGATTTGAATTGAAATTGTCATCAACCATGGAAAAAAAAACACAAAGGAACTTGAAACATAAATCATATGATTCATCAAAACCCTGGATGCCACCATAGACTCTGCAACTTGTATTAATCAAGTTATATATGCTCTCCAACTCTTGGCATATGTGTTATTTGATGTTAAAAAGAGTTTGCAACAAGTGATGTCGATGGAGCAAAGATGGAAAAATATTTGTCAGGAAACCTTTAGGCAAGCCTTCTATAGAGGAATTTCTTTTCTAGTCGTGGCTCACATTCTTCTTTTTAAAAGTAGCTAGAAATTAGTTAGCTTGTTTTCCTTTTTCAACTAGAACCTCAGTATTTGATAAGTTTTGATTCTTCGTTGGGTTGAAAAAAGAAATTTGCTTTAAAATTTGGCATTTCTTCTAAGGTGAGAATAGGACGACAGAATATGCAAAAAGTAAAGTCTTTCAAGTATTACATAGTTGGTAGTGTCCATTCCTGACAGGGAAGATTGAAATCCCCAAAGGCATTGTCTGTCCTCTATTGTAAGTACGGGAAAAGTGAATAATAAAAGGTACAATGCTTCTAATGTAGGCAAATTCCATGTGAGCAATCCAGTGGTAATAGAGGCATATTTCCATATATTTATAATCCGATCATAAAGGGAACAAAATCCCAAAAGAGAATTAATTCATGCAAACTATACATTCTTTGTTGAAACAATAGACACTTGGAGATCATTATTAAACTTGTGTTTAACCTTTGCAGGTGCAATCCCACTAATATGTGAAGTTATATTTCCTTTTTACTTTTGTATATTCATACAAAGCGATGTTAAAACGTAATTTCGGATTAATAATTTGGTATTGTATTATATTGAACATTTAATAGATTTGATATAATTATATCAATTATATAAGTTAAGAATATGTATTGAGTTTTGTTTTGTTTTTTTTAATTATAAACTATTGATACCCTTTAATAGGAATAAAAGAATAAAAGCATCTATACAATGAATTACTTAATGATACAATGAATGAATTACTTAATGACAGAAGATTTAGAATATAATGAATTACTTAATGATAGAAGATTTAGAAGATGATTCATGAAATTATATTGTTAATATTATAATTAAAAATCATTTATACAATGAATTTACTTAATGATAAAAACAATGAATGAATTACTTAATGACAGAAGATTTAGAATATAATGAATTACTTAATGATAGAAGATTTAGAAGATGATTCATGAAATTATATTGTTAATATTATAATTAAAAACCATTTATACAATGAATTTACTTAATGATAAAAGATTTAGAAGATGATTCATGAAATTATATTGTTAATATTATAATTAAAAAGCATCTATATAATGAATTTACTTAATAATAGAAGATTTAGAAGGTGATTCATGAAATTATATTGTTAATATTATAATTACTTGTTTAAAATTATGCAAGTAATTATTTCCATTAAGATGGATTCATTCCTTGAATATTGTATTACTAATGAGATCTAAATATTATATGAAAAATTATTAGATTACAGTGAAATGTAGCTATTATAAATTAGATTGTGCATTTGAATTTTATTTACTAGGAAGAGTATTTGAGTAGTTGTATATAAAAGAAATTAAAACAAAAAATAAAAAGACAAAAAAAATTACAACTAAGATACATGTTGCGCAACTTATATCATTAATTAGATTAAATTACAAACATTATAATATAGCTCTAGTTTCAATTGCAAATATTGTACAATTACGCACCTTATAAGGTTGACACATATATTAAGTGTTACATATGGTGTCGGAACAAGGTTCAAAACTCTAGGACCATGGACCCATTATGGACTACGCACCTTGTGATATTTTGATTATGAATGAAAGTTGACTAATAATTTTTTTGAATTTTCTTCTTGTGATAGGCAACTATGGACAGAAGAGGAAGGGGAGGTAAAGGTAGGATTTCCAAGAGTCAAGGTATGCATCCTCCACCTCAACCTACACCTATGAAATCTCCACACATGGAAGATGAACATGTTCAAGAACGGGGAAAAATGTCTACAGGAAAGGTAGTGAACACTATGCACTCATTTCAAAGAATGTCAAACGTATTGATGAATATACTAGAGAGAGAATAATGAGGAGTATCCACTCATGATAAAGGATCACAAAATCCTACTAGTAACCATATGCATAGAGAACTATAGAATATCAAATTTCCAGAGTTTTGGAGATCCACGGATGGGTAGGAAACTGAGGCCTAGTTAGAGAATATGTCTATTTTCGTTTCCCTAAGGGATTATACTTCTAACCTCAAAGTATGAATGGGAATATTTGAACTGAAGGGGAGTGCCTTATTGTGGTGAAAAACACTACTGTGATAATTAGGGATGGATATATTTGAGGTTTCATGGGAGTTATTTGAGGGGCATTTCCAAGAATGCTATATGTTTGAAGAATTCATTGATAGACAATTGAATGAATTCAATTCACTTAGACAGGAAAGAAAATCAGTGCATGAGTATGAGGCAAGATATATGGAATTGTTGAGGTATGCCCGACACTTAAATACTGAAAACATGTTAGTCAACAAGTTCATTTATGTGATAAATTATAATATTAGAGCGAAGGTGAGGATATTAATTCCTTGTACCTTGTGTGAGGCAATCGAGAGGGACATTATAGCCAAAGAAGAGATTGTAGGTGGTGGAAAATGTAGGGCATTGAGACCTACATGCTCAAGAGTTTAGATATTGGCGCCATCATGATCAATTAGAAGACATGTGACAATATGAAGAGATGTGTCAAGAGGACCGGTTATTCGCACACAAATATTGCAAATAGGAGACCAAATACCACCATACTAGCCAACAGTACAACAGGTTTTCCCAATGTAGCAGAATTGATCTACACAATAGAGTGGCATATCAAATTTTACTCAATTAGGTAGAAAAATTCAACCTTCTAAGAGGGGATGTTGGACATGTGGGGGACCACATTTCCAGAGGGATTGTCCTCAAGCAAAAAGGGGAGCCAATAAAGAGCAGAGCTAGTTGACAATTGGAGATCTAGGAAATTCCCATAGAATTCATCCAACGATGAATATATGTCAGGTCGAACATCAATCCATAGTGTTGGAGACTTCAGGTATGATTAATGAACACAATTATTTTATATTAATAAATCCAAGAGATACTGCAAGCTTTATATCTCATGTTGAATTATCTAGATTAAAAATAAAAGTGATAGATCGAAAATATTTTAATCAAGTAGAAATTGCACCAGGAGTGAAGCAAGATCTAGGATGTTTAGTAAAGGATTGTGAGAATGACATACATATGTGTCTAGCTCATGTATCCCTATATGTGATAGCCTCGGGATCCTATGATATAGTTATAGGAATGGATTGGTTAAAAAACCATGAAGCAGTGCTAGATTGTAAGAATAAGAGACTTTACCTTACACATGATGCGGGTCATAAAAGAACCTTAGTTGGGAAAAATAGAGGAGTGCCACTAAGATTCATATCAACTTTACAACTAAAGAGAATTATGTGAAAATGATGCAAGCTATATGTTATAATATCTATGAATGAAAAGAAGGACTCAGTAAATTTAGAACAATACCTAGTATTGTTAAAATTTAAAGATGTACTTCTAGAGGAATTTCCTAGATTACCACCCAAAAGAGAATTATATTTCTTAATTGAACTTACACGAGGAATGAAACCCATTGCAAGGGCTCCTTATTGTATAAAAACACTAGAATTATGAGAGTTGCAAATACAGTTGCAAGAAATTTTGGATTCAGGATTGTTACAACCAAGCATGTCACCATAGGGAGTGATGGTAATATTTGTAAATAAAAAAGATGGATCATGATCACTTTGTATTGATTATAGACAACTAAACAATGCAAAAAATAAGAATCAATATCTCTGACCAATAATTGATGATTTATTTGATCAGATGAAGGAAGCGACAATATTTTCTAAGATAGATATGAGATCGGGATATCATCAATTGAGAATTAAAGAAGAAGATATCCCTAAAACAACCTTCAAAACAAGATTTGGACATTATGAATTTGTAGTGCTACCATTTGGATTAACAAATGCATTGGGAGTGTTCATGAGTTTAATGAAAGGAGTATTTTGAGAGTATCTGGATAAGGTCATATGAGTATTTATAGATGATATTTTGATATAGTCATGTACACTAGAAGAGCATGAAGAACATTTATGATATATTCTACAATGTCTTAGAGAGAACAAGTTATATGGAAAGTAATATAAATGTTCATTCTATGAATCTAAGATCCATTATTGACGACGTATCATTTCATAAGAAGGAATCATAGTAGATCTCGCAAAGATTGAGCCAATCAAGGAATATACAACACCTACAAATGTACATGAAGTATGTAGTTTCATGGGATTGGTTGGTTACTCTCAAATATTTGTGGAAGGATTTTCAAATATCACAAATCCTATTACAAAATTATAGAAGAAAAATAAGAAATTCAGATAGACAAAAATATATGAAGAATCATTTCATAAATTAAAGGAATTATTAACGATGACTCCTATTTTAAAGGTACCTGATATGGCTCAAGAATTTATAGTACGCATAGATGCATTGAAAAAAGGATTGGAAAGATTAATTATGTAGGAAGGTAGGGTAATAGATTATGCTTCAAGTAAACTTTGACCCTATGAGGAGAATTATGCGACGCATGATTTGGAACGTGTAGAAATAGTTCATGCAATGAGAATCTGGAGGCACTATCTAGTTGGAAGAAAATTTGAGTTAAAAAAAGATCATCACTTTTTTAAACATATTTTTACTGAGAGTAACTTAAATGCTAGAGAATGTGAACTTCAAATTTTGCCCGGACCGTGCGCACGCCCTGACCTACTGTAACGATTTAGGGTTTGAGAGTGCCGCCATGGAAGCCCAGGGAGGGGAGCCATCGCCCCCTCCTTCCCCCGCCTCCTCCTTCAGACGCCTGGTAGAAGCATGCAGCAAAAAAACGACCGTCGTAGAAGCCCCGAGCTTTGTCAAGAAGTTGAACGATATTCCAGAGATCGAGCTCCCTCCAGATCTCCTAATCAAAGTCACCTTGTCTCTCTCTGAACAAGGACTCATTGGTCAGTTTATGGGACTCTGGCCCTCAACCAGATCCACCGACAACTGGATTCAGCGAAACTGGAGACCTCTGATAGCAAACAGTGTGACATGCTACATGGTCGAGAGAGGATACTTTATATTCGAATTTATCTCCCAGGAGGATAGAGATCTGATTTTCAGAAACGGACCATACTTCATGGGCACTCAAGGACTTTACCTAAACAGATGGACCCCGAACTTTGACCCTGCTTTAGAAGTCCCCAAGGATGTCTCGGTCTGGGTAAGGCTCCCCAACCTGCCAATCCACTGCTGGAACCCCTCTTCGCTTCAAGCAATAGGCAATGGTCTTGGCCGCTACATCGACCGAGCATAACCTAGAGACCAGTGTTCTTGTGTGAGGATCTGTGTAGAGGTTGATCTTGAGGTAGGCCTACCAGAGGCCATAAAGCTGAGGTCGGCGGTGGCGGCACTTCAAAGATGGTTCTGAGCGACTCAGGTTCGTCTTGAGGTTTCCTGAATATGGCCATTTCAAAGAAATTGTCCAAAAAGCCTCAGAAAAAGAGGGGATGAAGGATGGCAGCAAACCCGTGAGGAGATCAAGAGCAAGAGGCCAAAGGAATGACCGGCCAGATCTGCAGAAACCCAAATCCACCGAAACTACAAAAAAGGAGAACAGCTTCAGAATCTTAGCCAAAGGAATGGAGGGCAGAGAGCAAGATCTAACAAAAGAAGTTCAAGAGGGAGTACAGAAAGATCAGAATCCGGTAAACAAAGGGAACCGCCAGCGGAAGGCAGGGGGCCATGAAATAACTCCCAGGAAAGCGGTCGGTCGAGAATACGAGGAGACCTCGTTAAGTAGTGACTCATAAGAAGCAAGTGAGGTTTGGGCAACCCCAAAGAAAAAGGGAAGAGACCAGAAGTCAAAAAATGCAGAAAGGAAGGAACGAGAGCACGCCAAACCGTCCTAGCGGGTCCACGACCCACTATCGAAAAGCGTTTCCTTAACACGAATAAATCACCCAAGGGCTTAGGGTTTATAATGATAATAACCTCATGGAACTGTAGGGGAATGGGAATAAAAAAGAAGGAAGAAGCGTTAAAATATATTCTCAAAACCTCGAAACCAAGTATCCTACTGCTCCAGGAGAAAAAAATGAGCCAGCAAGATGTGCTCAAAACCCTATCGAAAGTTTGGAAAGGAAGTCTCGGAGTTGCCGGAAATGCAAAGGGTGCCTCAGGAGGGCTATGTTTCAATGGGGCCTTCTCCAAAGGAAATAGACACACTGACTCGACATCACATGCAGTGGATTACACCCGATTTCTCCACAAAGTACGAGGTTGTCGGTGGCCCATCTTCAACTGACTGCATACTATACCACAATTATTGGAAAAAAAAGAAAAAAACATTGATGGGAATCCTATAGGGCATACCTCGACCAAAACAATCTCACAAATGTCATCGTGGGTGGAGATCTAAATGTTACTCTAGCCCTTGTGAAAGAGGGGTGACAGAGTAGTAGAGAAGATGTAGAATGAAATTGGGTAGGACTTGGCACCAAGGACCTTCTTAAATAATAAACCAGTCAAAAGGTGGTTACCGTGGACCAATAAGAGGTATTACAGGCATCGGCACTGGGTGGACATATTTCTTTGGCCCGCAAAGCTCCCTTAACACTGGGACTTGAAACAAAGTGAAATGGCCCGGCCCATAGTGTATCAGCCACAAACGATTGGGTTAGAAATAAAAGATAAAGTCGGGGCTATCTGCCGAGATTTGACTGGCGGATAAATGATCCGCAGTTACAGCGCTATTAGCAAAAGTATAGGCCACAGGTGAGTTGAAACTTACGTGTGGGAGAAAAGTTAAAATTTGAAATATGCCACTGAAGTCATGGGCAAAACCCAGCAGGCCCAATAGCAATGCATACAAGCCCAAAATAACTTTATCGGTAACAATGGAACAACAAAGAAGTCACCCGAGTCTTGCAAAGGAGGGCGACCTTCAAAGGCGATGGCATCAGCCTTGGCGAATGTAGAGAGGAAAACTAATAGCGAAATTCGAGAAGTTTATGGATGAAAAGGTAAGAACCGCCCGACCTATTTTCACAAACATGAGGAAGCAAGGAAACAATACAAAGCAGTGATGGAAGTTCAGGTTTAGGGGAAAACAATTGCAGATCCGAAGGCATTAAGCGGTAACATGAGCACACAGGAATAGGACATGGATTTGGACCAGCAGGGATACCCCCTCACGCTGATTCCAAAAACTAATAAATGCAGACATCAAAAGTAAGCTAACAAGTGAGATAAAGCAGCAAGAAATAAAGGAGGCCATAGACCAAATGAATCCAGACAAAGATCCAGGGCCAGATGGCTTCACAAACTAGTTCATCAAAGTCTGCTGGAAAACTATCAAACATGACCTCCATAGAATGATTCAAAAAATCACAATCCTGCAACAAAATTGGAGGAAGCACCAACTCATCCTTCCTAGCACTCATCCCGAAAGAAAAAGGAGCGGTCTCTTTCAACAGGTTCAGACCAGTCTCTTTATGTAACACAAGCTATAAAATCCTTGCCAAAGTAGCCAACCGTCTGGGAAGTTCTCCCTCGCGTTCTGGCGAAAATCAAGGAGGCTTTGTGAGAGGCATATAGAGTAGGCTAGCTAACATCATCTGGTTCAAAAGAAGCTGATCCTCCAGTTCTAAGAAAAGGGTATGGTCATTAAACTAGATCTACATAAGCGCTTTTGATAGAATTGAGACACAATTTTTCTATTTGAAGTTATGAGGAAGTTGGGTTCGATTCACATTTTATAAATTGGATAAAAGCATGCATAGGATCGCAGATAGCGAGGTGAATGGGAAGGTAGCGCCTTCTTGAAACCTCAGGGGGACTAAGGCAAAATCCCCATGCTACTCTCGCCCTCAAGCTTCAGTTCTAAGCTACACCAAGCTGGAACACTCAAATTAAAGATCTTCATGGTCTGAGATACTTGAGGGAATTGAAAGATATCAACCAGCATGCACAATTCGCGGATGTCACAGCCTGCTGGGGAAACCCAATCTAGCAAAAAAGTTCAAGAAGAGATGGGCCTTCCTATCACGGCCGGTCTCATGATGAATGCATCGAGGAGATAAAAGTAGCATTTACCCAGGCTGGAACATCACCCCAAGTGAAATCTTTGAGAGTTACACACAAAGAAGTTCTAGGGATGGAGGGCACACAAAGCTGGGAGGCCTTCAGAGGTACTTAAATCTTTAAATCTGCCCTAAGAGTTTCCCACTGGAGCCATATTGCATAAAAACTCAAGAATAAATTCAACTCTTGGGGGGCCAGCTGGATGAATTTAGCAGGAAAGACAATCCTGATAAAGGTACATTGGTAGCTATCTTTGCAATACTATTTATTGCTAGCTCAAACCTGATTATCCAAAACGAGAGGCATTTTACAATTTCTTGTGGGAAGGCGGAGGCGGGGAAAGAAGAAGATGCACGCAGTTCAGGGCCACAGGAAAAAACCACCAAAACGTTCATGGAAGGAGGTCTTAATTTTAAAAATACTGGGACTCAAAATAAAGCGTTGGGGCAAAGCTTTCTCTGGAAAATGATCACCGGCAGAGCCACTTGGAGTAAGCGAGCTATTTGGAGGAAATACTTTCGAGGGTCTAGGGACAGAATTTTAGAACTCCCAGGTAAAGAGGTGAAAAACTCTCCCATCTTCGCACTTTGCAAAAAAAGTACTCCCTCTTTTCACCCCATCTAACTTGGGTCTTGAAATGGAAGGAAAATAAAATTTGGATAAGGCGCTCAATAATGGGTGATCTCAGTTAGATCAGCACCCGGGACCTATAAAAGGACTCAAAATATGGATAGGATATGAAACATCTTAACTCTCTCAGACATATCAGTTTGGGTAGTTGAAAGACCTCACCCATGGCAATGGTGGGCAGTCCCAAATAGACCAGCGGTACTAGATAATCAATGGGCTGCTCTCAAAAAGTTACTGCAAGGGAAAACCCCTTTAAAAAGCAGTGGGATAGTGAGGATGGGGCAGAATACGGGGACTTACCGAAGGCGAGGGTTACCAACTCTTCCAACTCAATTCCCAGCACAATGCCAAATCGGTAAGATGGAAGCCGGTGGTCCCCGGAAATGCTCCGATCCCTCCCAAGAATTGACCATTCCGGTGGACCTTGGCACACAAGAGTATCCCAACGAGAGAGAATCTCTGAAGAAGGGGATGGGAAGGACCCTTTAGATTCCCTCTAACTACCTCCAAGCAGAAGAAACTACTGATCACACCCTCCTAAATTGTAGCTATGCAAAAGAAGTCTGGATGAAAGTAACAGGTCTCCAAACAGCCACAAACCTCCCTACTAATGTAATAAGTCTGCTACTCCAATGAGAGATTTGTTGCATTGCTTAGATAAGGAAAGAAACCAAACTCTCTTGATATGTGGATTACTTCCAAAGTTTGTTCTGTGGAATCTTTCGGTTTAGAGAAATCATAGAATTTTAGAGGCCACTCCGACTAAGTGTGAGCGGTGGCATTGGAATTCAAGCAATGCTGGGGGATTCTGTTGCTCACCTCTGCCCCATAGGAAAGCTTCACAATATGGACGAAGAAGAGGAGAGTTGGATAGCCCAATTCAAAATCCCAGGTTGGGGCGTAACCAAGGAATTCTGTCATGAAAGGCACAGGTCGGGGAAAATGAAGCGAATTTGCAAATGGAAGAAAGCAAGAAAATTAAAAGCGGCCATCCTCTCTACGGTGGGCCTCGAGGAACCAGGCGAAATTTGGGGAGAATATCATTGAAGATCCCGGACAGAATAAACAGCATTATGCCATTGGATTTCGGCCAGAGTCCAGCAGAACGAAGCCTTGGCTCTCGGCAAGGTTACAATTATCAACCTGAATCTGAGGACTTGGCAATAATGGCTGACTCGGGGCAATATGGGGCTATTATCCAAAGCGATCCACAACTCAAAACATCCGACTCAACATAGCCCTCTTGATAAAATCCACCTCTACTGGCATAGTAAGGAATTTGAACAACTATCACTACTATCACGTTTTAAGGGACTTAAACCGAAATGATGATAAAGAAGCCAACAAAGGAGTTCTATTGGATGTTGGAGAGCCGTCAGTCAATGGCATCATTGAAATGTGGAAATCCCATGACCCATCGCATCTCATGGGCACTCTTCCAAAAGAACCCAACTGAACAACATTTGGAGCCAGGAGGAAAAGAAGTAACCTCTTGTTGTAAAAGTCATTAAGGCTGAGCACAGTCTTTGGAGCGATTCATAGAAACTTAGTGTTGGATCGGAATCTTTGAAACGGTCTTGTAATAAGTAGGTGGAATCTTTGAAAACATAGATGTTGGAACCACAGTGCTGGAACACAAATCTTTGGAACAGAGATCTTTGGAACAGAATCTTTGGAACACGGATGATGAATCCTGATGTTGAAGCAGTCTTCTTGGCTTTGATGTTATGCTTAACGAGCTGGAACAGTGTTAAGCTTAATTTGAAATTTCTGAATGTTGAAACTTATAGATCTTTGGAACTCAAAGATGGAACACAGAGATGTTGAAACCACGGTGTTGAATACATGATCTTTGAAAGCATTTGGATCTTATCAAAAGCTCTGGTATGGTGACTTTCTGATGTTATTTACATTGTTGAAGCTCTGAGTGTTGGAGCGATTCTTTGGCTCGATGTATTTACATATCTTGAAAACTAGCGTTAGAACCACGATCTTTGGAGCTGATGCTGGCGAAGCGGCCCGTCTTATCTTGAAAACGGGGGTTACATAAAATTTTGCATATGTTGTTGGAACTCAAAAGATGGAACACAGATGTTGAAACACAGATGTTGAATCACAGTGCTGAAACAGAGCTGGATCTTATGCTGAAACACAGAGCTGTAACAGCTGAAACACAGTGTTGTTACATTTGTTGAAACACAGTGTTGGAACAGTTGCTGAAACACAGTGTTGTTACATATGCTGAAACACAACGTTGGGGAACACAGTGCTGGACAGTACGCTGAAACAGCGCTAGATCTTATGCTGAAACAGGGTTGCATAAAATTTTGTATGTTGATCTGTAGGCCCGAAGATACCCGGGGCATTTTGTAACTGAATCTGTGGCTTGGCCACCCCTCTAATATAAACTGTAACCGTTTTCGTCAAAAAAAAAACTTAAATGCTAGAGAGAGAAGATGGTCATAGTTATTAAGTGAGTATGATTTTGAGATATCGTGCATTAAAGAAACAACAAACAGAGTAGCATATGCTTTAAGTTGTAGACCATGTATTTTCTCAATCATACCCTTAAAGATGAATTTGAGAGAACATATTCTAAAATTGAAATTAGAAGGTGAATGGTATAAGGAAGTCAAATAAAAACTTAAGAATGAATTAATGAGAATTTTGAAGTTTGAAGGATATGATTTGGATCATGAAAGTTTAATACGGTTTTATGGAAAGATATACGTGCCACTGAATGAAGAGATACATAATATGATCTTAAGAGAAGCTCATATATCAGTGTAAATGGCTATTTCAGGAGTCAAAAAGATGCATGTGGGCCTTAAAACATTATTATTTTGGAAATGAATGAAGAAATACAAAGTTTATTTTGTAGCAAAATGCCTTGAATGTCAGCAAGTAAAGGCTAAACATTGACATCCAACGAGATTGTTATAGCCACATGCGATACTAGAATTGAAATGTGAGGTGATTTCAATGGGTTTTATAGTTGGATTACCAATGACATCTAGGAGACATGACTAAATTTTTGTTGTAGTAGACACTCTAAAAAAGAGTGCACATTTCATTCCAGTGAAGACTATTTATCAAGAACCAGAAATTGCAAAGGTATTTATTCATGCAATGGTAAGGTTACATGGAATTCTGGAAAATACAATTTTAGATAGAGGAACAATATTTAGACGATGGTTTTGGATGAGTTTTCAATAAGCACTGGGAACACAGCTAAACTTTAGTATGACATATCACATAGAGACTGGCGATCGGACTAAAAGAACTAATCAAATAGTGGAAGACGTGTTGAGAATGTACATTATGGATCAACAAAATTGTTGGGAAGAATTTTTACCACTTGTCAAATTTTGATATAATAAAAGCTATCAAAGTTCAATAAATATGGCACCAATCAAATTCATGTATGGAAGACAATGTAGAACACCTCTTAATTGGGATAGACTAAAGGATAGAGTTCTGGTTGGACTGGAAATAATTCAAGAAATGGAGGAACCAATGAAAACAATTAAAGGAAACACAAGATAGACAGAAAATTTATGTAGATGTGCATAGGATTGATCTAAATTATTTGCAGATGTTGAATGAGGGGGGCTTGATGGATGAACCGATCTGTATTTTGGACTTGTGCACTCGACATCTTTGGCATCATTTGGTAGATCAGGTAAAGGTATAGTGGGATATATATAGTCCCAGTTATGCTACTTGGTAGGATGTAGCTGAGATGCATCAACAATTTCCAGACATGTTTTCAAAATTTGGGACAAATTTTATTTTATGAGGGGGTGTATGTAGTGCCTCATTTTATCTAATTGTTATGACAGACCAAACTTATTATTTGAGGGAATTTGATTACAAATGACCTAGTTATTTGACTATTATTATGATGATGAAACCTGAACTTCAATTATTTGATTGAGTTAATATGATGATGATTAAATGGTTAAATTATAAATTCCTATGATGTCTAGATCAATCAATTTTGCATTAAACTAATGTAATGAATGATAATGATCTTTATTGTTTGGATGATTATAAATTATTTATTGGCATATTAATTTGCTCATATATTAATAATTTTCCTAGTGTGCTAGGAAATTGTAAGGGTGCATTGACGTGGAATTACATCGACAAGTTATTGGACTCTGGATTGAGTTAGGAAATAGTGATTATTTGTAAATATGTTTTGTATAATTTATATGAATTATAAATAATTCTTCTCTGCATCTAGGGTGTGGACAGCCATAGCCGCCGCGGCCTGAGCCCAGAAGATGATAGCCCAGCAGGGGCCCCTGAATCACAGGGAGGGGACACCGCCTGGCGTCACCTATAGCCAAATCATCACTAACGAAGACACTGGAATGAGAATGAAGCGGTCGCCTTCGAAACGCCTCCAGACATGCGCGCGCAGCTCTTGACGGAAGGCACCTTCAAAGATCAGGAAATGGACATCGACCCAGCCAAGGAAAAGGTCCCTGCAACTGCTTCAGCCCCATGGGTGCCAGGGAAATGCATCCCACGGGCACCACAGGCCCCAAAATACGTGTTCAACTCACCGCGCATTGAAGAAAAGAAACAATACATGAGAGATAACGCTTTCGTCGGCAAGTTTTTAGGG
>SNQJ01S0003413.1:513606-525398 GCA_010110895.2 Picea sitchensis | reverse complement strand
TCCTTTCCCCTCGCTGCGTTTTTGTATGGAATTCACGATGGAGGCGATTTACTTCTATGCGATGTTGGCAGGGCTCCTCCCTGTGTAGCTCGAGTTTAACCCTGTTTTGTCTCTTAGGTGTGAGCATTCCCCCGTCTCTCCCCTCCATCAGGCGCCCTACGTACCTCCTGTTAGTTGCACCAGGTTTCCAATGACACAGCCAAGAGGACGCTTGAGGTGGGGTTCTCCTTGGAAGCCTCGAAGGCCCCCGACTACACCTTCGGATTCGACCTCTGATGACTCCTCGCCTCGCCACCGGTCTGACTACACCCCGGTCTCTCTGCAGGCTCCGCAGTTAAGCTCCATGGCGGTAATTCCCCGCACCCCAATTGCACTCCTCCAGCTCCTACAAGACTATCCAGCTGGCCCTTCTAGCCCCGTGCCCTCCCATAGCCTGAATTGCGGCCCTTGTCCACAGGAGGCGCCTGAGGTTGCAGAACCTCACCCCCAGGATACCTTCGACAAAGAGCATTTTCGGAATAGCCTGTCAGTACTACACAATTTGGTCTTTGAGCTTCGACAAGAGGTGGCGGATTTTCACTTTTGAGTGCAAGCTACGGAAGTCAAGGTGGAAAGCTTCCTCCAAATTATATCGTCCATGCATGCAGCCCTGTTCCCAGATCCTGTCAACGCCATGGAAAATGAAGGTCAGCATCATGGACCGACTCCAACAAGCACTAGCAAGCAGAAGGAAGAGTGTGAGGGCGACGCCGAGGGATCGGAGCGCATCACGGAAGAGGGCAAGCAGTGGTGCGAAGAATCAATGTACATTGAGGATGAGCCGTGGCCAGGAGACCTCTCGGCCACGCAACCCAGCTACCTGCCAGGTGTCTAAGTTTTCAAAGTTTAGGTGTTAAGTTCTCTTAGGTTTAGATAGTAGAAGATAAACAATAAATTACCCTCTTACTGTTTAAACTATGACTCGCTGGTCTAATGGTTTGGTAAGGCTGGCTAGGCTGGTTTCCCCATAGTCGGGGCAGTCCAGTAACTACAGCCTGGATATTTTTGTACTCTGCTATTTTTCTTCAGTTTTTGGAAGCTCTTAATATACATATACACTTACTTATAATAAAAAAAAATTATATGAATTATAAAAATTATTGATGCATTTATGTAGTGCATGTAGGAACAAGGAACATGTTTTTCGATCGATCCACACATGGGTAATGGGGTTGTGTGGAGTTATATTGAGCACCATTAGGATTGATGAAACAAAATCCATATTTCCACCTACTAGCAGTCATTTTGTGGCCTGAGTTGAAAAGTTGAATAACACTTTTACTCTAAGTGTGCATGTTGTCATGAGGGAAGGTCATGAATTTGATCACTCGCAAGGATTAGTTGAGGGGTACACAATAAGGTGAAAACCTTATTCCTCGCTGACCATTCATCTATCAAGGGAAATGAAGATGAGTTAATAGTGTCTCCATTGTTGTTCCATTTCCCCATCAAGAAAATTCAAGTACTTGAATGGCATGAAATCATGACACCCTTGGGAATATGGTAAGGTAAATCCTGAAGAGCATGACATTCATGACACACCTGATGTTATTAGTAAAATTTGTTAATCATGAGTGAAGTTGAAATTTAATTGAAAAATGTCCAAAAAAAATTATTTTAATATGCATTTCACCTTAGAAGATTATAATCTTCTAGTATAGTTTATATTAGAAAAGAGTAATCAAAATAGTAGCTTAAAAATAAATGTACATAAATCATTTAGTATTAATAATATAATAAAGTTATAATTGAAATATAAATATTAAGGAGACATATAGTAAAGAGGATGTACATGAAATTAAATTAAACTAATTGATAATTAGAGAAATCCTATTTCAAGTGCACCCATAAATTATGGAGAAGAAATAGGATCTGAATTCAAACTCAATTTGAATTGTGAGATAAAAAGGTAGGCTTGAGTTAAAGTAAAGAGAATTAGTAAATGACTAAGACAAGTAATTACTCATACACAAAATAGGAAACCATGAGAATGTTAGGGAACATCTAGGAGTGAAAATAGGAGTTGAGGAAGTTAGGTGAGTAAAATTCTTTATTTATAATTTTTAAATGGTAAATATATGTGTACTTGTGCATGTGAGTGATACATGTAAGGGTGAATATTAATCAATTAGGAAAATAGTAAAATATAATTATGCATGGGTTGGACAAGTGTCATGAGATACAAGTGCTATTAAAAGAGGGCTTGGGCTTGAGAGAAAACATTTTTATAAACCCTAATGCTAGATGGTTATCTTAATGTTGTAGTCTAAACATTATACATTTTGGCTCTTTTCCGAGGATATTCTTTGTTTAATTTTACCTGAAATCTAGCAAGAAATTGTTGGATCTGTAGATTTTAATGGTTAAATCTGTATAATCCAAGTGTCCCTGAAGTTTTCAGCAAGCTGAATCTATTTATGCATTTAGAAATGCAATTTAAACAAGAGAAAATTGTGATTTTGCCTAGATTTATACTATCGAATTCCGGCAAAAATATCAAAACGTAGAACGTTTAGACAACGCCTATCTTAATTTTGAAATGACTTTTACTTGATCTTTTTGAGAGTTTGGTCTATTGGAGCTTGTAGAGAAGTGGGAACCTTTCTCAAAGCTTGATGGCTTCAACCTACAATCATTGCTAGAAAGTATTTTCTTCATACAACCCCATTGTGACTGGAGTCCTTGAGGAAGAAGAGTACCCAAAAAAGTTAATAGGGAAGTCAACTTGTGGATCAATCGAATATCAGCAAGTTCACACAAGGATTTCAACATGTGGATGCAAAGATTTCAACAAGTTGACACAAGGATTTTGGAAAATTAACTAAAATTGGCTCACATTCAAATCGGTAACATCTCCACGATTTATAATAATTCTTGGTTGTTTTATTTGTATACATATTCATAAGTGATTATTGTCTATCATTCCTATTTTAAAATCTAAATATTACATTGTATACCTATAATAATAATAATAATAATAATAATAAAAGTGAATTTATGAATATTATTAAACAAATTTATGTTATTGCAATGTTTTTATATATAGTGTCAAACGGATATATATATATATATAACAATGTTTATATCACTATGAATGATTCTCTTTGAGAAAAAACAACTTCTTTTTCATTATACCACTAAAAAGAAAACATAGTATGTATAAAGCTTGTTGGTTATGTTCCAATGACTATACTCTTTCAAATATTACAATATCATCGTAAATAATTTGAACCTCAAATCAATTCCATTTTGGAGCTTTAGCATAAATTCATTCAAAACTTTAGAAAAGTTAATTAAAACAATATTTAAAAACTAGCTTCAAATATTTACATAAAATTTAAGTTTAAGTTTATTTAAACCAACTTCTAAATAAATTTTCTTTAATAATTACTTAGTTTAGTTCACGAATTAATCACCACGTTTGCTTGAGTTAATTTGAGATCATGCCATTTGGACGATTCACTAGTTCTGCTTCATTAATCACTATGTGTAGGTGTATTAATTCATCATCACATGCTCACAAATTACAGATAAAGTTTGTAACAATTCAAAGCACAATTTAGAGCAAATGTTGCACAAGGGTGAAAATGGATTAGTTGTTTAGGAAAATGGCAAGCCTCTACAAGAAATGAACAACAACATGAGAGAATAGGTTGATCTTTCCTCGAAATTGAATCCTTTAGCTAAGGAATTTTCTCTTCTTTTTCTTGCCGTTCATGGATCGCCTTATATATTCTCTTTTTTGGGCATATCTATCTCTAGTAACAATAGTGGTGGCAAAGCTAACAATAACAACAATAGACAGGTAAGATTTGTGTACTTCTCCATAGAAATTTTCAATTCTTTCCTTGTTTCCTATTCTAGGAGTTATATCGACGCTATAAATTTATTAGGGAAAAACTCATGAACTATATCCATATTTCCAAATGAACACCATTTTATTTTCTATGAGGATTTTTTTTTTTAATTTAATTTAATTTTTTCCTAGATGTTGTCCTATTTTACTAAAAGAAATCAATAATGATCAAAGAAAACCTAGATTGAATAGTAGAATAGTCCAACCTAGCCACTCACATCGAGCTACCAATGAACACCAATCTATTCAATCTCGACCAATCCTAACCAATGGCCTCACGATTGGCAGCCTCGAAATCGAAGAAGCAATTTTGTTTCTCATCATATCAATTAGCAGCTCAGAGAGTATTTTTGCACAGACATTTGAAGCTAGGTAGACTAACTCATTTCCTGCAAGAGTAGCACCGGTTAGGGGTCTCGAAAGGAGGCTGCAAAGAAGAAGATGATGACCCTAAATCCATTAGATGGGCTAACAAGGCTCCCCACTATGGCTATAACTAGAGAAATATGTGCAAAGGCTTCAGACTCTGCATAAAAACTGGTATATGCCCCTTTTCTCAATACATGTATGAGAAAATCACCTAGTTACATTTTGTTGCATTGAAATTTACAAGGGTCAGTATTTCTCATATATGCTTTGAACTTGAACCTATCCACTACTAACTTCAACCTTATGATCTTTGGTTTTTTCAAGACAAACAAAGTTCCACTACTAACTTCAAACTTATGGTCTTCTACTGGTAGTGATGGAGGAGCAGCAGGGATGAGCTAATGCAGCGTTAGCATTGACATTGGATTTAACTAATAGGTAAACTCTATATAGATTTAGATTCCAGTATGAACGTTCATGCAAACTATCGCATGTCTGCATACAAGCTTCCCTCTAGGAATGTTCATGCAAATTGTCACATGTTTGCATGAGAGTTTCCCTTGAGGCAATGGATACTTGAACTACCGCATGTTTGCATGAGAGCTTCCCTTGATGCAATGGATACCTACACTGTAGAGAGGCATCGAATGCAAAGAGACCTAATACCTCACATGCAAAGTGGCTTGAGGGAGAGTATTAGAAGGATCAAACAATGGCCAATGTAAATTTATATTTAAAAAATCAATTTTGGAGACTAACGAATATGATAAAAGATTTGAAACACACCGGGATAATTATGTCCAGCCAAAACTGCTTAGACTAGTCAAAAATTAATTTTACAAAAATAAAAAATAAAAAATAAAAATATATATATATATATATATATATATATATATATATATTTTATTTTTCATAAAATAAATTTAATAGAAAATATAGGATAAAATGTAAAGAATCGAAGAAATTAATATAACTTAACATCATAATGATAACTATAATACTTCCTTGGGCGGGTACCGGGTACGAAGTAATGGAAATTGCTTTTGAATTTGACATTTCATGTGAAGTGAAAATTCACCACAACAAGATATGCAAAAAGTGTAAATTATGGAAAGTCTTTATTTATTAATCCCATTAATATGTGAGGTTATATTTATTTTTTATTTTTTCTATATTCATACAAAGTGGTGTTAATCTCATTAATATGTGAGCTTATATTTATTTTTTATTTTTCTATATTCATAGAAAGTGATGTTAAGATTGTAATTTCAAATTAATAATTCAATATAATTATATAAATTATATGTGATTGCATTTATAAGTTAAGAATGTGTATTGAGTTTGGTTTTTTTAATTACTCTTTAATAGCAATTAAAGCATCTATACGATGAATTTACTTATTGATAGAAGATTTTGAAGATGAATGATGAAATTTTATGGTTAATATTATAATTACTTATTTAAAATTATAAAAGTAGTTATTTCTATTCGGATTGTATTACAAATGAGATCGAGATATTATATGAAAAAATTATTAGAGTAATGTAATTATTATAAATGAGATATTTACTAAGAAGTGTATTGGAGTATATAAAAGAAATTAAAATAAAAATTTACAACCTTAAAATTATTAGAGTAATGTAATTATTATAAATGAGATATTTACTAAGAAATGTATTTGAGTATATAAAAGAAATTAAAATTAAAATTTACAACCAAGTTATATTTGGGTAATTTATATTATTAATTAAATTAAATTACGAATATTATGCTTTAATTTTAGTTTTCAATTGCGTAATTATGCATTTTATAAGGTTAACACATATGATTAAGTGTTGCACGAGAATTTGAAATATATATCTTGAAGAAGATTTTTTAAAGAATTAAGGTTATTTAGGTCAATGTGGATAAGAAATGTTATTTAGGTTAATGTGGATAAGAAATGTTTGTCAAGGTTTTGGGTTCTCGTGAAGGAGACATGGTCAAACTCCCTTGAAGATATGTGTAGGCAATTGTGTCAAGAAAAAATTGAGAAATTTGTACATTGCTTATGTCCAACCCTCTTATGCAACCATGATGATGTCCTCTTTTGGGAAAGTGTTAAACATATCCCTTTACTTAACCAATAGAAGTCTCCAATAACTCACACTACATTTATAAAATATGGAGGTAAAAGAAATTATAATAAATCTTTGACATTTGGTGCATCATGGTCTCGTGATATTGTATTAAATGAGTTGGAGTGAACACCCATTCTGGTTGATACTAAGATCTACACTTGAAACCATGGTGGGAGAAGTTACAATGAGCTACATGCATGATCAAATTCACTTCATCATGGTCTCATGATATTACAGTAAATCAGTTGGAGTGAACACCCATTCTTGTTGATACTAAGATCTACAATTGAAACCATGGTGGGAGAAGTTACAATGAGCTACATGCATGATCAAATTTACTAGACAACCCAATAAAAAAGTCAACCATTAAGTTACAAAGTGTTAACTTCATGTTCACCATTTGTTGAGGAAACCGACATTGTGTAACATCAATATATCCATTTTTGTATTGAATTGCTAGTGATGTGGGCATCATGGCCACTTGGGGATCTAAGTGAAGGAAGTTGATCATTTGATCATTGGGCCACCAACTACTCACAAATATTTCACTCACTCCCTTGAGTTGGACAAAATTTTGTAAGCAAACCAACAATGGTCCTCTTAACTTGTGTATGTTGGGAATCCATAGTCAACAATTCCTCCCTCAAATTATTTATCTCCTCCCTAAATTGCCAAATTTCGCCATTGGTGTATATTAGATTACTTAGTGTGAAGGGTGATTAGGCTCTAGTTCCATTTATCTTTGGAGGTAGAACAACGTTGAGTAAGGTCATGTATATGGGTCTTCTAGTGATAGTGTGAAGCTTTTGAAACAAAGAACCCTCTTCATTTTGAGAACCCAAATTGACACAGTGATATCCTTTGTGTTGCAATATCTACTTCATGCCAATTGATTATCTCCAACCTAAGTTTGGATGCTTAAGAGTGTGCCAAAGAATTGGTGATGAGATGGCCAACATTAATTGGCATTAAATGGGACAAATGGACAAGACTTCACCATGGCATAGTATATTCATTACCCATTCACCACGTTGCTACTTGTGTCTAAGAGACACATGAATTTATTACTATGGTTATGGCTTTCATGACAATATGGTTGATTTAAGATTTTTTTTCGCGAATGAGACAGCGCTCTGGTTAGGGTTTCGTCTATGTTCTCCTTAGCTGCCTACCATGGCCTCTACAGGAGGAGGGTAGTCGTCGCCCCCTCCTTCTCCTGCTTCTTCCTTTCGCAAGCTCCTAGCCACCCAAGGTAAGAATCCCCCCCCCTGTGGATCCCCCTAGCTTCGTCAAGAAGCTCGATTCAATACCTGAAATTGATCTGCCCCCAGACCATCCAATGAGAGTAGAAGTTTCCCTGTTAAAACGAGGACTGGTTGGACAATTCATGGGGCTCTGGTCGTCAGCCCAAACCACGGACAACTGGATCCAAAGGAATTAGAGACCACTGATCAAAAATAGTGTAACCTTCTATGCGGTGGGAAGAGGATTCTTCATCTTTGAATTCATTTCTCAGGAAGATAGGGATCTCATCTTCAGGAATGGTCCGTACTTTATGGGCACTCAAGGGATTTATCTGAATCGCTGGACACCTAGCTTCAATCCAGCTCTAGAAGTTCTGAAGGATGTTCCAATCTGGGTCAGGCTACCCAATCTACCAATCCACTGTTGGAACCCCTCCTCGCTTCAAGCAATCGAGAACGGGTTGGGACAATACATTGACAGAGCAGACCCTAGAGACCAATACTCATGTGCACGAATCTGCATGGAAGTCGATCTGGAGGAGGGACTTCATGAAGCGTTAAAACTCAAGGTCAGCGACTGGCAGCATTACCAGAAGCTGGACTACGAACAACTCCTGTTCAAATGCAGGGGATGTCATGAATACGAACATTTCCAGAGGAACTGTCCTAAAAACCCAAACATGGAGAAAGAAAGTGGAGAAGGCTGGAAACAACCAAGAAAAGGAAGATCCAACTCCAAAACTAAAGGCCCAAGGAATGAAAAGATAACCCCCACACAACCCAGGGACCCAGGAAATAAATCAAACACAAGGGCAGAGAACACCTTCAAAATATTGGCTCAGGAACCTACAGAGAAAACAGTAGAAGAAAACACACAGGAGGAATCCCCAACCAAAGATACGCGTGAAAATCCAACCCCCGAAGTCAGAGAAACCCACTCGCCGGCAGAAGAAGAAGGGCAATGAAAATCCCCCCCAAGAAAGGACGTAGGACCAGACATAGAGGAAGGTGAGGTCTCATCAAATAGCGAGTACGAAGGTGCAAGTGATGCCCTGGACACACCAAAGAAAACGGGAAGAGGTAGGAAATCTAAGAAGGAAGAAAGAGACAAAGAAACCTACAAAGATGTCCTAAAGGGATCACAACCAACAATCAGACAACTAATCAATGTCAGACGACAAGGAATCACTCCAAGGCCTCCCAAGGAGACCATTCATCCCCCCAAGGTAATTAATGAAACTAAATTCCTGGAATTACAGGGGATTCGGAAGCAAAAGGAAAGAAGAAGCACTTAAGGACATCATAAGAGCCTCAAAATCAGATATCCTACTGCTCCAAGAGACCAAGATGGATAGCCAAGAATTACTCAAAGCAACAACTATCCTATGGAGAATAAGCCAATAAATAGCAGAAAGTGCAAGAGGTGCCTCAAGCGAGTTAGGCACCCTGTGGAACACTACGACGTTCGATATGATCAACTCTGAAATGAGCATGCACTGGATCCATACCAAACTCCTTCACAAGGCAACAGGTCGACTGGTAAGTCTCTTCAATATCTATGTACCACACCTGTTAACGGAAAAAAGAAAGTGTTGGGAGACCCTAAAAGACTATTTATTGCAAAATGATCTAGACAATATCATTATTGGGGGGGATCTAAATGTGACCCTAGCTTTAGATGAAAAAAAAGGTGGCTCCATTGTGCGAGACCCAGCAAGAGAGTGGGTGGAAGATCTAATTTCAGATTGGGATCTAGAAGATATCAAGCCTACTAAAGGCAAATACACGTGGACAAACAAAAGGATAGGACCAGGGCATATAGTAGTCAGGCTGGATAGATTCCTCATCCAAAACTCCTTCTTGCTTTTGGGCCTCACTCCCACCTCTTCGATCCTTCCTCACAGTGTGTCAAATCACAAGCCCATACTCTTAGAAATTTTGTGTGACATAAACCATGGGACCATACCTTTCAGATTTAGCCCAACTTGGCCCCAAGACAAAGACTTCCTAAAGCTAGTGACCAAAGTCTGGAATGGCACAGTAAGAGGCTCGACCTTCTATGTGTGGGAAGAAAAACTCATAAGATTAAAGACAACGCTAAAAAATTGGGCAGAAGGTCAGGCAAATCCAATTAAAACTCGTCAAGAAGCCCAAAAGCAGCTAGGGAACCACCAACTAGAAATGGAAAATGAGGAGATCACCAAAGAATGCTTGCAACAAGAAGACCATCTACAAAGGCAATGGCACAAGGCTTGTTGTGAGGAAGAAAATTATTGGAGACAGAAATCCAGAATCCTTTGGCTGGAAGCAGGAGATAGAAATACGAGCTACTTCCACAAGCAAGCTGAGGCAAGGAAGAAATTTAAAACAGTAACAGAAATTCAAGTTCAAAATCAAACAATCACGGATCCAGAAGGCATTGAAGCAGCGGCAACTGAAGCCTTCGAAGAAATCTATATTGAAACGCAAAGGACTGGTATAGACCCCAAAGAGTACCATCTCTCCCTTATCCCAAAACTCATCAAGGAAGACATCAAAAACAGCCTAACTAAGGAAGTTACTCAACAAGAAATAAAGGAGGCACTGGACTAAATGAATCCTGACAAAGCCCTAGGCCCAGATGGCTTCATAGCAATATTATACCAGCAAAGATGGGATATAATAAAATCAGATCTAACGAAGTTGATCCGGAAATCTCAAACTTGTAGCAAACTAGGAGGTGGAACGAATTCGGCTTTCCTGACGCTGATTCTGAAATAAAAAGGAGCAACCAGCTTCGATATATTTCGGCCAATCTCCCTTTGCAATACAAGCTATAAAATCCTCACAAAAATAATAGCCAACAGAATCAAAACTATTCTTCCTATAATCATCCCCGAAAACCAAGGAGGATTCATCAAAAGCAAACACATAGTAGATAACATCATCCTA
Source organism: Picea sitchensis (assembly GCA_010110895.2). Taxonomy (NCBI): domain Eukaryota; kingdom Viridiplantae; phylum Streptophyta; class Pinopsida; order Pinales; family Pinaceae; genus Picea; species Picea sitchensis. Next base: position 514,839 of record SNQJ01S0003413.1, on the reverse strand, counting down.
GTGCAAGAGGCCCTGCACTCAAGCATCCGGAGGAAAGACAAAGGTATGATAATAAAACTTGATCTCGCCAATGTTTTTGATAGAGTAAGACATAATTTTTTATTTAAAGTCATGGAAAATTTTGGGTTCGCCCCAGCTTTTGTAAACTAGATCAAAGCATGTATCGGGTCACCTTGGATAGCCCCTCTTGTGAATTGGAGGGTAACTAAGTTCTTTCAAGCTTCCAGAGGACTCTGATAAGGTTGCCCCCTCTCTCCCCTCCTCTATGCAATTCAAGCCTCAGTACTGAGCTTCCAACTAGAGCACGGCCAAAATCACAACAATCTCCATGGTTTGAGAATAGTGCCAGGGGTAAAGGACATAAATCATGCCCAGTTTGCGGACAACACTCTGCTAATGGGAGGTGCAAGCTTACAAACAGCAAGGAAATTCAAGAATGAATTAGCGGCTCACACAGAAATTTCAGGAAGTGTCATAAGCCCTACTAAAAGCAAGATCTATGGTTGGAATATAACGCCAAATGAAATGTTGGAGATCGTCAGGGTACTTGGAATGGAAGGTTGTACCAAATGGGATGCCTTTAAATACCTGGGAGTCCCAATCTTCAACTCCACCCTAAGAACCTCACATTGGAATTTGATGATTGACAAGATAAAGAACAAGATAACTTCCTGGGGAGTGAGTTGGTTAAATCTGGAAGGTAAAGTGATCCTAATCAAGGTCGTCCTTGCTAGCATTCCAATCTATCAAAGCTCTTTACTTCTGGCCCCTACCTCCATAATACAAAAAATTGAAGCAATGCTCAGAAGGTTCCTATGGGAAGGTGGGAAACAGTCAGGGAGAAAGTTGCATCTAATAAGATGGGAAAAAATATCTAAGCCAATCCTGGAAGGCGATCTCAACTTCAAAAATGCACATGTTCAAAATCTAGCGCTAGGGGAAAAGATGCTTTGGAACCTAACCACTGGGAAGCCAACGTGGAGTAAAAAATCGTTATGGAAAAAGTACTTTAGGGGTCCAAGGGAAAGATGTATAGAGCACCCAATTCTGGAGAAAAGAGGCTCCCCAATCTTCTCGCGCTGTCAGAAGTCTATGCCCCATTTCAGACCTCATCTCACTTGGGTGCCAGGCAATGGGAAAAAAATCAATATTTGGCAGGACTCAATCATGGGAGATCCTCCCATTGGGTTGAGACAGGATCTGGATCGACTCAAAGAATGGATGGTCACTCAA
>SNQJ01S0003413.1:493320-513556 GCA_010110895.2 Picea sitchensis | reverse complement strand
GCTAAGGTGGGGAATTTCTAACAACCCCCCTGATTTATAAGAGGACTGGAACGCCCTGAAGCTCTGCCTCCAAGGGAAATCCCCACTCACAAAAAGGGGAAAAGAAAAACTAGGTTGAGGAATTATCTCAGGGACATACACCACTGCAGCAGGGTATCAGCTCACAAACGCCCACCCCAATGACCCTCCAAACCCAACAATTTGGACCTCCAAGTCCATCCCAAAGATTGACATGTTTATTTGGAATCTGGCTCACAGAAGCATTCTAATGGGAGAAAATCTAAGAAGAAGGGGGTGGGAAGGCCCCAATAGATGCCTGCTCTGTCTTCAAGCAGAAGAAACCACAGATCGTCTTCTACTAAATTGTTCCTACTCCAAAGAAGTCTGGCAGTTGTCTCTAGGACTGCAGAGTGTCATCATCACACCCCAAGATACGAGCAACCTTCTCCAAAATTGGGATTCCTTCTGCCCCTTCTAGACTGATAAAAAAGGCCAATTATCCACTATTTGGAGAGTCCTCCCCAAATTCATCCTCTGGAAAATATGGTTGGAGCAAAACAATAGACTTTTCAGGGAACTCAAAATAATTCCAGCCCAAGTTGCAACCAATATACAGGCCTATTTTGGCGAAAGCGCTCCCTACTTCTGCCAAACAAAAAATTCTAGCATGCTGGAGTTGGAAGAGGAACAATGGTTGGCACGGTTTAAAATTCAAGACCAGGGGGGGAAAGGACAACATCTCTAGCCAAGAAGCCTAGGAAATACGAAAGGAGAAACAAGATTTTGAAGACTGGAAGACAAAGGAAAAGAAACATATTTTTTCCTTTGATGGGGCCTCCAAAGGGAATCCAGGCTTGGCAGGTGGAGGAGGGATTCTAGAAAGCCCCACCGGATCAATGAAGCTAAGCTTCGCCTGGGGGCTCAGAACTAAAACTAATAATAGAGTAGAAGCCCTAGCCCTCTAGAAAGGGCTCATTCAAGCAATCAATCATAGCATTCAAGATCCAGTAATAATTGGGGACTCTCGGATAGTAATCAAAGCCTTAATCCACCAAAGAAAACTCAAAAATGAAAAACTCAATAACCTCCTAGAGAAAATCCAAATCCTCCTTGGGAGCTTCCGGTCTTATAAGATTTACCATCTCTTACGAAACCTAAATGAGCAAGCAGACGTCGAGGCCAATAAAGGAGTCATCTTGACTGCTGGAACCATGCAACTGAATGGAACAATGTCCACAGTGGATCTGCCATGACTCTAGGGATAAATCCCATAAAAAAAAAGTAAAGTCATGAGCTGGAAAGGGAAAGGCAGCCTGAAAGAAGGATCTGAGCAAATCCATAGCGCAACAGGATAAAGGCACTACAGGATAGCGCAAGTAGACAGAAGGTACATCCCATTGCATCATTCGGTCGTTGATTTTCTCTGGGGAGGAGACAGAGAAACAGGTCGCCCATCCCCTTCAGATCACGCGATTCATTTAGGGGATTCGACTAGGGAGGAGACTAAGCTTAAATCGGGGAGAGGAACTCAACCCTCCATACCAACCTCATGCAGAGACAACCAAGAAGGAATTTGGCCCAGCTACGAGAGGATCGAGCGTAGCAGTAGGTCGCAAGGAGATGAGAAGAAGTTGTCGAAGATGGATTCTAGCTTGGGAAGAAAGCCAAGCACAGAAGAAAGGTTGAACGCAATGGACGCCACTCTGGAAAATTTAAAGAAAATGATGAACTACTAGTTGGACTTTCTTCAAAATGTGGACATAGACGGAGGAAGAAGATTAGAGACGCTGGAAGGGGACATTACCACCACAAAATTTGAGACCATTAAGGAGCTCAGCAAACTCCATAAAGAACTGAAGGACCCTAAGAAATAATTCAAGACCAGAATCACCCAACTGGAGGAAAAAATGGCTCAGCTAAACAATGAATGGAAGCGAGATCCAGAGAAGTAAATCAGCATTTCAAGTCACGAAAGGGAGTTCTGCAATTTCTCATCAATGATGGAATTTTGTATAGAAGCCTCTGCTATAAATAATTTTTTAAAATTTCCCACCCCTGGAAGGTTAGTATAGCCTCCAGGACTGTATTCGACTAGTAGAGTGTGGCTCACCATATTTGTAATAGAACCAGTGGCTTTGCCACTGCCTTTCTTAATTAAAATCCATTAATCATTCTTGTCAAAAAAAAAAAAAAAAGACAATATGGTTGATATAAACTCCATTGTTTCAAGATGGAGCATCCCCTCCCTAGTGGAGTAAACCAATATTGTACAAAAAGGTACTCTTTCTAATCACAAATCTGATAAGCATAAGATAGAAGTTTTATGCATGTAGAGTGTTCCACCATGATCTAGGTTTTATGCATGATGGAATGATGCTCCTAGGTTTTTGCCCAATTCTAAATTGACTCAGGTAATCAAATTTCAATCAAAATTTTGAATCAATGAGAACCCGAACTCCCTTGATTGTTGGATTCCAACAACTAGATAGACATTTGCTAGAATATTAGAGGACGCCCTCCCTAGCCCTTGCTCCAACATATTTATTCTCTCTGCTAGATTTTAAATGTTCTAGAAGATATGTCCACCTCTTATGTTCTAGAAGATATGTCCACCTCTTATGTGTTGGCTTGTTGGCACATGCAAACTATTTCATGCAGTGAAGGCAATGTGCAAATATTACACAAAATTGGTGTAATAGATATCGTCAATCCTAACATCTACAATGTGGGGTAGTCTTCAATAGTTATTAGTTATAAGACATATTTACTTCATTAAAATATTTTTGTTTTGGAAGGTATTGCTTGTACATGTTCACCATATATATAAACTCTAAATTATATGCACATTAGTTACCATTTATGCAGCATTTAATGATATGTGATTTTTCAACCCAATTTAATAACCTCGACTAAATATATATATTCAATCATGAAATACTCATTTCATATGGAGAACCAAATTCAGTGTGACCACAAAAATGTGCAAAGTATCCACCATCGATGAAAAGATATAAATAGTATGTTACAATTGATTAGTGAAAACTCCAACCTAACTTAACAACCGTGGGTTATGATGGGTTATTTTTCACATAATATCTGTGTTATGATGTTAATAATGATGGATGTTGATTTTTTTAATTTTGAAAATATTATAATATTTAACATGTAAATTTAATTAATACATTGTTAAAAGAGGAAGGTTAAATATTTAATGATTTTTTTGTTTGTCATCGCTAAAGTATGGTTAAGCAATGTTTATCAAATTGAAATTTTTAATTAATGAAATTGTTGTTATTAATGTAAAAAATGATTTAGCACCCTCCAATACCCCTACTCCAATCAAATTTTTAACTTACTTCATACATAAATACCTTTCTACATGATGAATACATATTTCACTAATTTTGAACCCTACCCAACCCCCTATATAACTCTATCTACCTATGATGTTTATCCAAATGAACGAGATAAACATTATAGTCATTCCACTTTTGTTCGTATCTATTTTTGGATCACACCTACCCATTGTGAGGATTTTGGTCTCCAAAATATTATCCATGGAGGCAATGGAAGTACATGGCATCAACTCATCTCTCCAAGTCCACTACTCCATCAATTATGAATTATACTTTCTTCTTGTTTTCCCTATTCAACCCACTAGCCTACCCTTGTTTCATTACCAGCAAAGGTGTTCTTCCTCTCCATGTGTGTGCTTAGATGATGTAGGCTTTACCACCTGTAACAAAGAACTATTTTTTATCTCTCCTGTCGAAAGTCACATCATTTTTTCGTATGTATGGGCTACCAAACGTCACTTCAAAAGCATCCCATGGTGCAACTTTACATTCTACTTCATCAACATAATCAACATTCATGGAAAACCTGAATTTGCATCTCCTGGTGATTCTCACGATAGACTTATCTTTAATCCAACCCAATGAACATAATTGTACTAGATCACAAGTTTCTAGTCCAAGTTGATCTACTAAGGATTCAAAAATCGAATTATATTGAGAACCATGGTCAAACAAAGCATTTACCTTTTGATCCTTCACTTGAACTTTTATTTGGAATAAAGTGTTTGTGTCTCCACTTTCCATTGGTTGTTGCAATGTGGTGTATATTATGGTTTCATGCACATCAAAGATACTTTATATGTATTTTGACTGGGTATATGCATTTTCTCCTTTCTTGGATTTGTGTCACTTTTGACATAATTTCAAATGAATTTTTCAACACTTCCCCTCCATGTGCTCATATACATTATAATGTTTGCAATGATTATTAGGATCCATCCCTTTTTGGATTGTGGCTACAGTCTTATTTTCTCTTGTCTTTCCAGTGCCTTCTTGGCCATTTTGTTGCTTCTAAAATTCAAAAGTGTATTCTTATACACTTTGTCCATGTTCTTGTCGAATGTATTTTTGTTTCATAAGTTGCTCGTCTTCGTAGCCTACGGGATAGAGTTGTAAGTTCAACAATGTCTTGAAATCCTCCCATTTTGTAACCATGGGATTCTTGCCTATCCTCAATGCATCCATAGATCTATCCCACCACAGCAGAGCATATCTAATCATCTTCAAACTAGAAAAATAAATCTATGGTGTTTCTTTGATTTGATAAAGGCCAAAATGAACTTATAATTATTTAATCCAATTATTCAATATTTCAACATTAACTTGACTATCATATATTTTTATTTCAATATTCACTTAAACTTTAAAAGTAATATTGGAAGACAAAAAAAGAGAGTTTTCATTACCTAGGCTTCCAAGCTTCTCATCTTTGGAATCTTCTAGGTTAGCCTTATGTTCTTCATTCTCAACCTCTGCTAAATGTCCTTTCTTACCCTTCATTACCAATAGATGTGTTACCATCTATGTCAATTCAACAATACTCTACTACGACCGAGTAAACCTTACCTCCTGGTCCTCTTAATCATTTTCTCCATGAGAATTCCCTACAATTAAATTGGTTTCCCACTCCTCTATAGGCCATGCAACAATGCATGTCATCTGTCTAAGTATCCATTGAGAGTGTTTACCATGTGGGTTCTTCACCAATTATTTCTAACTCGAGATATGATACCGTATGATTGTAGATGGTAGGCCTATGGCCTATCCATCTCATCAACTCAATTGTTACTACTAAATAAATTATAATGTATCTTAAAATTATAAATCAACTCAGATTATACTTCTTCAATATGGATTCAATACTGAAAAGGAATTATATAATTTTTTATTTGGTTTCAATACTCCTGGTGTTTAATTTGTTTGATTGAGGTGTCAGGCCAATACCAAAACAATGAAGAACAAAAACTATACAATTCTATTATTCCAACATCAACCACATCTATGCATTCAAACAATATTCATGATACCAAACACTTTTTTCTTCAACCCAAGACTTAATTAAGTATATGGATCTACCCATTCCCAACACATTCAAGAAATAAAAAGAGTTAAAGCATTCTTATTGAGCACACACTTATACTGAGAGGGGGGTGAATCAGAATAAGACAATTTTTTTTATTTTTTCAAGCATAATAGGGGGGTGAATCAATATAAGACAATTTTTTTATTTTTTCAAGCATTCATCAACCATAAGAAAAAAAAAAAAAAACAAACATAAGATCCATTAACTCCAGAACATGGAACACAATATTTACATGGAAACCCTTTTGGGAGAAAACCACAAACTTTTCTTTATAATTATTTGTAGGCATCAACCTACTGTTACAAATATTTGCAGGAACCGTCCTATTGAGGACACCAATCCCCGCTAGTGAAAAACCTGGTAGGCACCAACCTAATCTTACATATATTTGTAGACATCAAACTACTAGAGACACAAATCCCCACCGTTAAGAACCAACTTAGGAAGAGACACCAATCTCTTTTAGATATTCATAGACATCAATCCCCACCACTAAGCACCAACTTAGAAAGAGACGCCAATCTCTTACATATATTCATACAAACTTATCTACTAGAGACACCAATCCCTACTGCTAAGCACCAACTTAGCAAGAGACACCAATATCTGAGTTGCACCAACCTTCATCGAGTATGCTTGCTATTTCTACCTTCACTAGGTATGCTTGTTGCTTCTACATTTACTAGTTCTACTCACTACTTTTTCCTTCACCAGTTCCGCTCACTACTTCTACCTTTATCAGGTCTGACCAAAATTTGAATTTCCAAATGGAAACTTTCCAAAACTTGTTGTTTTGGGCCTCTTCCAAAGAACAAACTTGTATAGGATTCCACATATGCAATTTTGCAAATATGATTCTAGAATTTTTATCTAGGGTACTTATGTATGTCTCCTATGTTCTCTGAAATTTTCATATCCCGAAGAGTCCCAAAAAGGAATTTATAGTGAAAATGCCAATCTGACATGTTTGAAACTGATCTCAGGACCATTCAGAAACCTTAATTTCTATAGAGAATATCTCAGAAAGTGTAGTGAACCAACATCTGAAATTTTTACTTGAGGTATTTTTCTATGTCTCTTATGTTCTAGTAAAAATTGCACAGTCTGAAGAGTCACAAAAAATAAGTTATAGTGAAATGTCAAACTAATTTGTTTGAAACTGATCTCAAGAACATTCAAAAACCTTAACTTCCATCGAGCATATCTCAAAAAGTACAACAAACCAACATTTGAAATTTTTACCTGAGATACTTCTGTATATCTCCTATGTTTTGTAAAAAATTCATAGTCTAAATATTCCTAGAAAAGAAGTTATAGTGAAAAATTTCAAACTAACATGTTTGAAACTGATTTTGGGAGCATTAGGAACCCTAACTTCCATAGAGAATATCTCAGAAAGTATAGTGAACCAACATCTGAATTTTTTACCTTACGTACTTCTATATTTGTCCTCGGTTTAGTAAAAATTCACAGTCTGAAGAGTCCCGGAAAATAATTTATAGTGAAAATGCCAAATTGACCTGTTTGAAACCGATTTCAAGAGAATTCGGGAACCCTACCTTCCACAGAGCATATCTCTGAAAGTGTAATGAACCAACATCTAAAATTTTTACCACAACCAAGATATATCTCCATCGCTGCAAAATTTCAAGGTCTGAAACATCCCATAAAATAAGTTATAGCGAAAGTGTCAAGCTGACCTATTAGAAATTGAATTTAGGAGCATTCGAGAACCCTAACTTCCATAGAGCATATCTTTGAACATATAGAGAACCAATATCTGAAATTTTTACCACATGTACACCAATATCTCTCCTTTATATATTTAAAATTTCAAGGTCTAAAACTTCCCATAACATAAGTTATTGTGATAATTCCAATCTGACCTAAAACTAATTTTGCAACTCTTCTCTTTTGGAATGATATTCAATCTTTGTTCTTCCATTTTTCACACACCCACTTTCTCTTTTTATACGTTTTCATAACCCTTCATGAAGGGATATGTCCATTAATTAAATAATTGATTATCAATACCATGGGAAAATACCCCAAACCCATGGACTTGAAACTATTATTTCACTTTTTACCTTTTTCACATGCACCCATTTTTTAATATACTTGTAAACTTATATATGTAAATCAATCTTGGATATGTTGTGTTTATTGTGATGTCATAAATACTTTGAAATCAATGACAATAATTCCAACAATCTCCCCCTTTTTCATTGATGGAAATCTTGCAATGAAACACATAGTCCACTAGGCATAGAAAGAATACTCCCCCTATCTGCAACTCTTCTCGGAATAGAAAGAATACTCCCCCTATCTGCAACTCTTCCCCTTTGAAATAAATGGAAAATGGATGCTCCCCATGAACATGTGCCTCTCCTTAAGCACTTAGTGTCTTGATGAGATGGAAATTACTCCCAATTTCATGTCACTTAATTTGTTCTGGCTGCAAAAACTATTCAAACACTGTAAAACAAAACTCCTAAAGAAGTCTGAAAATTGTCACCAAAAATGAAAGATAATCAGTCTTTGTCAATCCAGAAAGTCTTTGTATATAACATAAACAATAGTGCATCTCCAAAAATAGTCAAACATGTTCTGGTGGGTCTCAACAAATCCAATTCGATTCAACAAGAAATAGTCAGGTCAACAAGAAGACATCAATTGGGTTCGCATATCAACAATTTCAAGTATTCCCCCCTTGAGGGATGAATAAGTATAAGCAATAGTTCTCATTGAAAATTCTAGTCGACAAACAACCCAGCCGAAACTCAGTCAACAAATACTCAGTCGAAACTCTAGTCGAATGTCATGTCGGGTCAATCCTCGGTTGACGACTTCCAAAGAAATAATGAATAAGTAAGAGGAACAATACATGATTGTACAATTGATGTTACACAACGATTTGAAGTCCTCAAACATATAATAAAATGATTCCATGACCATCCATCAATCCAACCACAATCTATCCTTGTAGTTGGCACTAGTCCACAATTTTTTCTTTCACATCTCTTCTGTAAGACCTGAAATCATGATTAACATTCCTTCAACTTTTATGGTGAGGATGATGATAGGGAAAAACATTTTGTGTTGATTAATCAATGGAAGTAGGCTCAAGGTTAGGTTCACTTACAGGAGTAGAACAACCTGGCATATCAACAACAATTTCATATGTAACATCATGTCCAAATTCTAGCATTTGAGGAACATGCGACTCATCAATTTTTTCAACACAATCAACAGTAGGTTGATCTTTTGGAAAACCAGTATGAATTCCACCTACAACAAATAAAACTTCCATGGTTGTAACAAGGTCATATGTAGGTAGGGAGGAAATATCATCATCATATCCAATATTAGTATTAATGAATGGAGACCTTTGACAATTTACGATATCATCTAATATTTGAGAACTATTTTCAAACTTCAAGCTTCTTTTCAACTTGATAGTTGTTTTCTCCAGTTCCTTTCTTAAGGAAACAATTTCATATTCTAGCTCTTCACAATTTTCTTCCTTTTTCTTCAACTGGATTCTCACGACTTCTTCTATCCTTCTTACTTCTTCTAATTGAAACTCTAAGTTCATGATAGTCTTTTTTGTTTCTTCAAGGATTTATGTCATTTTGTCTTTTGAATCATAATCCTCTTCTTCATATTTTTGTAGTTTCTCCTTTTGTTTCAAAATCTTTTTCCTAAGCTTCTTTATTTCACTTAAGGCACACATGATTTCTTCTTCGAGATCCAATTCCCCATTTGCTTCAGCATTTTCCTCTTCTTCTGAGTCCATCGTTTATATCCCTTTGTATTCATCAATATTTGTTTTGATTGCCATAAAGAGATTTTCTTCTCTATCACTATAGAAACTTATTTCATTGCTTTCTTCATGCGAGTCACTAACCCTTTTTGAGTTGATATTCTTCTTCCACTTATAAGAGTTCTTGTTCTTTTCATTTGTGTCATGTTTCTGCCTCTTTTTTTGTTGATGATGTTTTCTCCCTTTCTTTACATTATTCTCTTGTTCATCATCACTACTTTCATCCTTTGCATATGGACACTTAGCAACAAAATGTCCTACTTTTCCACAATTAAATCATTTAAAGGGTATCTTACCTTTGTATTTACTAGATCCTTTTTTTAGTTTTCTCACAAAATGTGCTTCCTCTGCATTTGATTCATGATCTATGTTTTTTGTATTATTTGAATTTCTAAAGGTTGCTTCTCTCTTTGATGGATTTTGTTTCTCTATCCTCATTCCAAACTTCATGAGGATCCCATGTAATTCATCTATTATCAATTTATCAAGATCCTTCATTTCTTCAATGGAAGAGACTTTATCATCAAATCTTAATGGGAGTGACCTTAACACCTTTTGTATAATCATCGATTCTTCAACCTTTTCCCCAATTCCTTTGATGGTGTTGATAATTTCGTCTACATGAAGGAGATAGGATGCAACATTTTCTTCATCTTTCATTTTCAAACTCTTGAATTGCCTTCTATGAGTTTGGAGATTTTCCTTATTAACCTTGTCATCGCCTTCATAGACAGTTTGAAGCTTGTCCCAAATTTATTTTTTAGATACACAATGCATCACCTTGACAAACTCGGATTCTGATAGATCATGCAAGATGGAATTCATGGATTTATTATTTTCACTAGGCTTCTTCCCAGCCGCATATGTTGTTGGAGTTGTTGGGTATGTATAACCATTCATGACTGATTACCAAATATCAACACCAAGATCCATTAAATAGGTTCACATCCTTATGCTTTAGAAGGAATAATTTGTTCCATCAAACAATTTAGACTTGTTTGTGGAGAAACCTTCTTGATCGGCCATGTGTGCTCTCGAGACCTACCTTCCAATGGTTAGACTATTTCTGAAGGAATCCGCTCTGAAACTAATTGTTGAGAACACACTTATACTAATAGGGGGGTGAATCATTATAGGACACATTTTTACTTTTTCAAACATTCATCAACCATAAGAAAACAATCACATGTGATATCTATTAACTGTAGAACATGGAACACGAGATTTATGTGGAAACACTTACGGAAGAAAACCAAAAAACTTTTATTTATAATTCTTTGTAGGCACCAACCTACTGTTACAAATATTTGACACTGATACCCACTAGTATAAATCTTGGTAGGAACCAATCTACTCTTACAGATCTTTGTAGACACCAATCTACCGAAGACACCAATCCCCATCGCTAAGAACCAACTTAGAAAGAGACACAAATATCTTTTAGATATTCATAGACACCAATATACTAGAGACACCAATCCCCACTACTAAGCATGAACTTAGCAAGAGACACCAATCTCTTACATATCTTCATAGACACCAACCCCCACCATTAGGCACTAACTTATAAAGAGACACAAATCTCTAAGTTGCACCAACCTTCATCGAGTGTGCTTGTTAATTCTTCCATCACCAAGTCTTCTCACTACTTCTACCTTTACGAGGTCTACTCATTGATTTTTCCTTCACCAGGTCTTCTCACTACTTCTACCTTTACCAGGCCTGACCAAAATTTGAATTTTCAAATGGCATATTTCCCAAAGCTTGTTGTTTTGGGCCTATTCCAAAGAACGAACTTGTACATCATGCCACATAACCAATTTTAAAAATATGATTTGGTAAAATCATGAATCTAGGTAACACTTTTGTGACAATTGGGTCTCCAAAATTTCTAGCGGCAATTTTTCGGCCGAACAAATGTTTTTTTCGGCCGAAAATTTTCACGTTAAATTTAACGGTGCCCTCGAAATTCGTGTACAATGTTTTTTGGATGAATTATTCTCCCGTGGTAAGCATATTTCGGCCGAAATACTTTTCGGCCGAAACGTTTATTTTTAACGGATTCCGTTAAAAACTAGGTTTCGGCCAAAAGAATATTTCGGCCGAAAACTTGAAAATGAGACTGTTTGCAGGAAACTGCAAATTCTCTCCATCTTACTTCATCTTTGGAGGTAGCGGACTCCTACAAATACTCAGAATTTAGTTTGAGAATTGATACCAACATTTTTTAAAATTGAATCTTCTTTCATTGGGTATAATTTGTTTTCATTTTCATTGTTTTTATCTAATTTTATTTAATTTTATAAAAAAATCACTGCATAATATTTTTAGGTGAGATTATGATTCGGTGAAATGAAAAATCCATATCTCCAAAAATACACAACGGAAAATTATGAAAAATTTATATTCATAATTGTTAAACTGTTCTCTTCAAAAGGGAATTTTTAGATTTTACTTTTAAGTAAAAATTAAGATAGATACAAGGTGTAGAAAAACAAGTGTTTAAAATCTGCAACGTTTTCATCTTGGTCAACTTCAAAAAATTATAGAAATTATAATATTCATCCGTTAGATTCAAAATTATAGTCATAATAAAATAGAGTCTCTATAGATTGTTGCAGTATACTTCATTTCTTAAAAACATAAGTTTAATAATAGATACATTGTTGTGGAAAACAATAATTCATTATCATTCCTTTCATGTTTAAGGAACATACTGTTAAACAATTGTCAAATTGACATATCAAATCTTAATAAAAAAAAATTGAAAAATAGTCATTAGAAATATAACAAAATTATTCACAAGTTTTGTTTTTACTGTAAAGTGAAATTCTAAATAAATAAAATATTTGTGTATGCCGGAAGTTGAAGAACTTGTGAAAATACAGTTTTTTTTGTCATAAAACAAGCAAAAGTGTTACCCATCTTCATGATTTTACCCGATTCTGGAATTTTTACCTAAGGTACCTATGTATGTCTCCTCTGCTCTATGAAATTTTCGTAGTTTGAAGAGTCCTAGAAAAGAAGTTATAGTGAAAATTCCAAACTGACTTGTTTGAAACTGATCTCAAGACCATTTAGAACCTTAAATTTCACAGAGAATATCTCAGAAATTGAAGTGAACCAACATCTAATTTTTTTCCTGAGGTACTTATGGATTTCTCCTTTGTTCTATAAAAATTTCACAATCTAAAGAGTCCCAGAAAATAAGTTATAGTGAAAATTCCAAACTAACTTGTTTGAAACTTATCTCAGGACCATTCAAAAACCTTAACTTCCATAGATCATATCTCATAAAGTATAGAGAAACAACATCTAAAATTTTTACTTGATGTACTTTTGCATGTATCCTCTATTCTGTAAAAATTTCACAATCTAAAGAGTCTCGGAAACAAAGTTATAGTGAAAATGACAAACTGACCTGTTTGAAACTGATTTCATGAGAATTCAAGAACCCTAACTTCCACAGAGAATATCATAGAAAGTACAAGTAACCAACATATAAAATTATTATATTACGTACTTATGTATGTCTCCTCTATTTTGTAAAAATTTCACAGTATGAAGAGTCCTGGAAATGAACTTGTAGTGAAAATTCCAAACTGACCTATTTGAAATTTATTTCAGGAGCATTCAGGAACCCTAACTTCCGTAGATCATATCTCTGAAAATGTATTAAATCAACATATAAAATTTTCACCACATGTACCTTGATATCTTACCTCTGTCTCTACATAATTTCAAGCTCTGAAACATCATAGAAAATAAGTTATAGCGAAAGTACCAAGTTGACCTGTTTGAAACTGATTTCAAGAGCATTCAGAAACCCTAACTTCCATAGTAAATATCTTTGAAAGTGTAGCGAACCCTCATTCAAAAATTTTACCATGTGTACACAAATATCTCTCCTCTATCTCTTCAAAAATTCAAGGTCTGAAACATCCCAAAACATAATTTATCGTGAAAAATGCCAAGCTGACCTAAAATTGATTTCGCAACTCTTCTCTTTTGGAATGATATTCAATCTTTGCTCTTCCATTTTTCACACACTCACTTTCTCTCAACACTTTCTCTTTTTATACTTTTTCATAACCCTTCATGAAGGGACATCTCCATTAACTAAATAATTAATTCCCAATACCATGGGAAAATACCCCAAACCCATGGGTTTGAAACCACCATTTCACTCTTTACTTTTTAACATGCACCTCTTTTTTAATATATATATATATATATCTTGGAAATGTTGTGTGTATTGTAATGTCGTAAATCCTTTGACATCAATGACAATAATTCCAACAAAAAAAAATTCACATTGTTTACCACCATAACCAAGGCGATGTCTATTTTTATGTCTTTGTGTTAATGGTTGAAGTTAACTAACAACTTACACATTATTTAGGGTGAATATCTTGACTGTGGAATGGTTATATGGCTTTGAAACAAGAAAAAAATATGGATGTAGGTGCAAGGATGCCTTGATTTTTGTATATTCCAATCCCAACATTGTGTTCATTGTTGGCATTGTTGGTTATGTGTTGTCATTGATGGCAACATGAATCAGTCATGAACAAATTTATACAACATGAATCAGTCATGAACAAATTTATACAACATGAATCAGTCATGAACAAAGTTATACAATTGGAATTAGTGTCAGGATGGCCAATAAGGTATGTCCATGTGTAATGAAGGGTCATTGATGGAAAGAGAATACAACATAGCAGCAAGGCTAAAGTTCAGGAGAAAAAGCGTATGGTAAATGTCATCGATGTAATATTTGATCACTGTCAAGGATCGATGATCTTTGTTACAGGTACATTTTCCAAAGACCGGAAGAGATAGTGCTTTTGAAGTCATGCAGAAGTTCAAGTTTCAGAAAGAGAATTTTTACAGGTGGAAACCTTTATAAAAACCAAGCAACTAGAGTCGTTCATCCTGAATTCGGATGTAAATATGATCATTGGATCATAGAGGAAACCTGTGTAAAGAAGGAGAGAATAGTGGTCATATGATTGAAGATTCGGGAGTGACTTAAACCGTCAGATCGTGTAGAAGGAACAATGGTCAAATTCAGAGATGACTACTTCGGATAAAATTACCCAAAGGAAAAATATTTTAGCCAAAGATGAAGTCCCGAAGTGGACATGAGTCGTTCGATCTCAGAAAAAGTTTGAGAGTAATATTGATCATCCAATCAAAATAAAGTGGAAGGATAGGATAAGCAAGGCCAAGGCACGAAGTCCCTAATTAAAATTGTTAGATAACATCAGGAAAGATCTCAGTCGTGGGATTAAAGCTAAGTAGAAATGGTCAACCTCGATGCTGACCACTTCGATGAAAAGGAGTCTGAATTGAACCAGAACATTCGAATCCCGAATTCATGAAGAAACGCTAGTCGTCTGATCTAAGGAACACTTCAGGAAATATATCGACCACTGGATCAAGTAAACAGGAAGTATAGGATAAGCAATGCTAAAGGCCCGAGATCCCGAAAAGCCCAATTCCTCACAACCGTTGGATCATGTTAATATTCTCAGGTTAAAGAAGGATCGTTAGATGAATTCAAGTTACTCGAGTTTTATTCTTCAGGGAATCTCACTACAGGATAATTGGGAAGTGGGAAAAAGTGAATAACCCAAAGTCCTAAAGGCCGAAATGAATTTGGACCATCCAAGTGGAAGGATAGCCTAAGCACTGAGGCTCATTGGATCATCCATGACAGCAGGACATGTGGTGCAATAAGATGGTGACAAGTGTCTAGTTGGCACTTTAGGTATACGAATTTCATGAATCTAGGTGACACGTGGAAACCACTCAATCAATGACACGTCAATAGTGACGTCACAAACCATGTCACTCCAGGATTACTAACTTCAGGGATATCCAAGTATGTGTTATCAGCTAATCATTGAAGGCTGGAATCACGAAGTAACGTTAAGTGTTGATCTAATTCGGGAGAATTCTCGACCATTGATCAAGTACAGTGGAAGGATAGAGTAAGCATAAATCTCGAAGTAACTCTAATCGTTGATCTAATTCAGTAGCGTTCTCAATCGTTGATCAAGCATAGTGGAAGGATAGTGTAAGTGGAGGTGTTAACCAACATCAAGCGGTCATCACCGCTTTATGACTTATTCAATAGGTAATTACTCTGGAGGGATTGAACTATCTCAGAGTTTCAATATCCCGGAGTCCAGAATCTCCAAAGTTTCGGATTAAATAAAAGACGTCCATCTCAACATCCAATTAAAACACGACCGTTGATTTTGATAAGTGATTAAGCACATGTTTGTCTTAACACTAGCCACCATCTATGGTCATATAGAAGTCTCGAAGTGAACGAGAATCGTCCACTCAACTGCAGATTAATTCATGACCGTCAATTTGTTTGAATCCTCTAGATAAGCCAGGATCGTCCATCCAATGAAATATTAATATTGATCGTCTGATCTACTAGTGAATACAGTATACGCACTTCGGAGAAATATACTCCGGGAGGATTGAATGACTGGAAAATACCAAAGTCCTAAAGGACGAAGTACAAAAGAACCTAGTTCCAGCATCGGTCATGTGATAAGGTAAAGAAGCTAAAGGGGATAGAAGTAATTAGCCCTCAAATGCTTGAATACGGTCCCTCATAGAAGAATAGGGGAGAAATAATAAAGTGCTAGGAACAAACACTTAAATGGATAGGCCTGTGGTTTTGAGCTCACGGTCATTTGAACATTGGGTTAAAGGAAGCACCTCATACAAATTTCATTTTTGTAAACAACTCAAGGTTGGTAGAGTAATTCGACAAAGAATTAACACCATAACAATACAGAGAATCAATAAAAGCTCGAATATGATCTGTTGGTGAACTGAGGATGCAACAGAAGCATGAGAACGATATAATGAGTTGATCCATAGTTGTGATACACTCATGAGGACAAAATGAACTGATACACAATCATGATTAAAAGAGAGTTAAATCATGATCATTATGAATTAAGAACAAAAAGGAAAAATGATATTATTTAAAGTTTAGTATTCTCATTTAAATTAAAAGGTGCAATGGTTCAATATCAAAAGATGCAATGTTTCAAATTCACACCAGTTGGAAGACTATATAAACAAGAAAGAATGGTGAGAAGAGAGAATCTTGGTGGATTAAATATATATGTATATATAATGGATTGAATGGAAGTTCATTCTATCAAGTTGGTGCTTGTTTATAAGATAAGTCTTGTTATGAGGGTTGGATTCCTCACTTCTCAGTTGGATCTGAGATCAACAAGCTGGGACTTGTTATGAGGGTTGGATTCCTCATTTCTCGGTTGGATCTGAGAACTACAAGTTGGGTCTTGTATCAAAGAGTTGGATCTCTCATATTCAGTTGAAATCAAAGATATTAAAGGATTGATTTTATATGTATTTATACAAGTTAAATAAATAAAAGAAAGATATTATATCTACTTCATACAGTTTGTGTTTTAGGTTTTTATGAATAATTAATTGAACTGCATATATTTTTCAATTAATTCAGATAATCTATGAAAATGTGAAAAGTATCCAAAAGTTCCAGACACTGATTCAACACCCCCCCCCCTCTCAGTGTCAAGTGTACATTTCAACAATTAGTATTAGAGCGGGTGCCTTCAGCACAATTTAAACACAGGAATGTAGATTCTGAAGATATGGGTGGACAAATTTATATATCCACAAATGAAGCTCCCTTATTTGATGGAACATATTATTCATCATGGAGGGAAAATATGAAAAGATATATGAATTCAAGAGGATATGGAGTTTGGTATTTGGTAGTAAGTAAGACCAAGCACTTAACTACTTCAAAGAGAAAAACCAAAACTGCAAAGGAAGAAAGGAGAAACAATTCATTAGCCTTAAAATAAATCTAGGATGGATTGTCAAACCAATTCAAAGAAAAGATGAGGCACTACAAATCTGCTAAAGAATTGTGGCTCCAAGTAGAAAATTATTATCAGAATGAACCACAAGAAGAAGAGAAAGCCTATCAAAGTAAGGAACAACCCTCAGAAAAGGAGAATTCCAATCAAATTGAATAACAAAATACAGATCAAGATAATTCTTATCATAATAAAGAACAAAACACAAAGAGGACACTTCCATCAAACAATTGATGAAAACCTGAGTCATCAACAGAGATGACTACTACATCAAGGAATTGATGAATACCTCAGTATTCGCTAAAGAAAAACAATTAGATTTTAAGAATGATGTTATAACTACATTTGAAGTGATTAGTATGGAACCAACAAATGGTTTATATATTGAAGTAACTAAGGATGTCCTTGACCAGCTTGAATACATAATTATGTGCATTTTTTAGGAGTTGGAGAAACTTCAAAAGAAAGATATGTTTCTACTACAATAGTTAGATCAATCTAACCATGAAGAGCATGAACAAAATTTTCGACTAAAAAACAAAGAAGAAGAAATCAAAAGATTGAAGACCGAAGTTGCTAATCTAACAGAAGAAATGGAAGAATTAAGGACACATGAAAATAAAAGAAAATAAGTACTAGAAGAGACAGAAGAAATGGTCATCTGTCTAAAAACTCAACTTGAAGAAACTAATAAAAATGAAGAAGCCTAGAAGATCCAATTAAATAAAAGAGAAGAATCATGTCACATGTTGGAATTGGAAATTATTAACGTAAAAAAGATAAATGAAAGTACTAATGCAACTCTAATGACTCAAATTGAAGAAGCTAAGAAAAATGAAGAAGCACATAAGATCCAATTAACTAAAAAGGAAGAATCATGCCACAAGTTGGAATTGGAAGCCATCGATCTTAAAAGGATTCAACTAGAAAACAAAGAAGAAATCAAAAGATTGAAAACTATAGTTTTGATCTAGCAAAATATATGGAAGAGTTGAAGACATATGAAAAAACTATTAAATGAAAAGAAGTCTTGGATGAGACAAAAGAAATAGTCATCAATCTAAAGACTCAATTGAACATGCTAAGGAAATGGAAGAAGCCCTAAAGATTCAGTTGACTAAAAAGGAAGAGACATGTCACATGTTGAAATCGGAAATAGTCAATCTCAAAAAGATGTTTGAAAAGACAAATAAAACTGTCAATTTCCATAATAGCTTAACTATCCTAGATAAGATTTGGAACGGTCAAAGATCGGTTGATGACAAAACTAGTCTTGGATACAATAAAAAAGAAGACAATGACAAGTGGAGCACCATTTACAAACATGAGAAAGGATCATCCTTCTCAAAAGGAAAAGGTGCAATTACAAAGTAATTACAAATCATGAACTTTGTTAAGGAAGGAAGCTACAAAAGTAAAAAGGAAGAAGAAAATCAAAACACAGATCTCTCAAGCCTAATAAATTCAAGAATGGAAACACCTTCAATGGCTATTGTTTTTCTTGTCATAACTTTCCATAAAGCAATGGACTGCAAGAAACTACAGAAAGGATATACAGAGAAATCCAAAAACTCAATTAGATGTTGGAGATGCAATTTTGTTGGGCACACAACAAAATTTTGTCACACAATGAGATGTTACAACTATGATAGGTTTGGGCACAAATCCCAAAGTTGCAGTAGTTCAAAAAGTCAATCCTTAAATAAGTCATTCAAGTCAGGGAGAAAACCTAATAAAATTTGGAATAACAAAGGAGATGAAAAATCTCCAAAAACACAATTAGAAAGAAAAGGTCAAAAAAGCATAATATCTCATAGAAAAATATGGAGAAGAAAATATGAAGGAGAAAGCAAGAAAGATGATTGTGCACCTAAAAATGAAGAAATTAATAACAAGAAAATGATGGGTGAAGGTCCTAATAAGGAATGTGAAATTCAATATTAAATAGATCAAGCTCAAGAAAGGGAAGTCCTTATAGAAGAATATGACACAATCCTGATGATTTCATAATCCTTTAAACAAAGAAAGAAAAATCATTGATAGGGGGAGTTGTATAATACAAGAAGGAGAAAATGGACAAAGGTGAGCATCACCTTAGGGGGAGTATAACCTTAGAGGGAACAAGAAAAGATATTTTTTGTAATTTTTGTTAAAAAGGGAGAAGAGAAAAAGAAGCAGAGAGGTTCAAGGGGTATTAATCGGCAAATATCAATTGATATTAGAAAATATCAATTGATAACAAAATTGGTATTAGATCAATTGGTATCAAAGAAGAATAAGAAGCAGATCAAAAAGATCAGTAAGATTCATACTCTTGTTCTATTTGAAAAAGGACTGACAGTAAAAACTCATAGGGAGTATTTTGGTTATCAAATAAGAAAGTAATTAGATTAGGTTTAAAATACTTGATCACTACAAATTTATATCACTGCAAGTTGGTATCGAGAATACTACTTATTTGAACACAAATATCCCAATGAACTGAGATAAGCAGTTAGTAAATTCACAGGGGGAGAAAAATAGTCAGAGCCTCACTCTTTGTCATTGATGTCAAAGGGGGAGAGAAGCAATAAAACAAATTTAAGTAGAAAACAAATTTGGAATTAGATAGAAAAGGAGATCAGTGATAGGAGGAGCAAAGATACAAACTCATTGTTTTTAAAGATATGTTTCCCTCAATGAAAAAGGGGGAGATTGTTGGCATTGTTGGTTATGTGATGTTATTGATGGCAACATGAATCAGTCATGAACAACATTATACAACATTATACAACATGAATCATTCATGAACACAGTTATATAGTTGGAATTAGTGTCAGGATGGCCAATAAGGTATGTCCATGTGTAATGAAGGGTCATTGATGGAAAGAGAATGAAACATAGAAGCAAGGCTAAAGTTCAAGAGAAAAAGTGTATGGTAAATGTCATCTATGTAATATTCGATCACTGTCAAAGATCGATGATCTTTGTTACGTGTACATTTTCCAAATCTTGGAAGAGCTAGTTCTTTTGAATTCACGCAAGAGATCAGGTTTCAGAGAGAGAATTTTTACAAGTGGAAACC
>SNQJ01S0003413.1:474246-491544 GCA_010110895.2 Picea sitchensis | reverse complement strand
TGAGTACATGGTTGAGACAAGTAGTTGATGAGTTGGCACATACATGAGGTGTATAGTTGATGATGTTGGTACATATTGATGAGTCATAGTTGATGAGTAGTTGACACATGATTGGTACATACTTGGTACATTTTTGGATGCATGTGTTTATGGTACAGTTTGATTACAGGTTGGTGCATGGTTGATGCACTTGTTTATGGTACAGGTTGATTACAGGTTGATGCATGGTTACCATGCATGGTTCAAATTTATTTGTACAGGTTTACAGTGGTATATCTCATAGTGATAGTGTGATAGTGTTTCGATCATTCTACTTCTACTTCAGGGTGGCAGGACGGGGCAAGTACAGGTGGTTGTAGCCACCTTCCGGTTATAGTCAGAGAACATTGGGGGTTGTAGCCTCCTTCTGGTTGTAGCCAGAGAATTGGGGAGTTGGAGCTTCCCTCAGGTTGTATCCTAAGAAACTAGGGGGTTGGAGCCTCCTTCCAGTTGAAGTTGGAAAACAAAGGAAGTTGGTTCTTCCAATGAATGTAATTCTTCAAGACATATAAGAAAAAGCATTATGTGGTTTTCTCCTAATTTGGGTTTCCACGTAAAACACTGGTGTACTGTGTATGTGTGTGATTGTTTATTTATTACTGCTCATTATTGGATAATAATTCTACATTGATATAACATTTGAAGAAAAAGGATTATAATTACGCTATTACTGATTCACCCCCCTCTGAGTAATCCAACACTCAGTCATTGGATTAAAATTGAGTAAAACTGGTCAACCTCGGCACTGACCACTTCGATTAAAAGGAGTTTGAATTGAACCAGAATTCCCAAAGCCCGAATTCATGAAGAAATTCCAGCCGTATAATCTAAGGAACACTTCGGGAAATATCTCGATCGTTGGATCGAGTAAAGAGGAAGTATAGGATAAGCAAGGCCAAAGGCCTAAGATCCTGAATAGTCGAATTATCGACAACCTATGGATCGTGTTAAGATTTTCGGGTTAAATAAGGATCGTTAGATGAATTCAAGTTACTCGAGGTTTATTCTTCGGGGAATCTCACTCCAGGAGAATTAGGAAGTGGGAAAAAGAGAATGACCTAAAGTCCCGAAGGCCGAAATGAATATGAACCATCCAAGTGGAAGGATATCCTAAGCACTGAGTGTCATTAGATCGTCCACAACAGCAGGACCACACCAGCAGGACATGTGGCACAATCAGATGGTAACAAGTGTCAAGGTCCAGTTGGCACTTTAGGTATACTAAATTCATGAATCTAGGTGACACGTGGAATCCACTCAGTTAGTGCCATGCCAACATTGACGTCACAAACCACATCACTCTGGGATTACTAACTTCGAGGATATCCAAGCCTATGTTATCATCTAATCGTCAAAGGATAGAATCATGAAGTAATGTTAATTGTTGATCTAATTCAGGAGCATTCTCGACCATTGATCAAGTACAGTGGAAGGATAGAGTAAGTGTAAATCTCGAAGTAATGCTAATCGTTGATCTACTTCAGGAGCGTTCTCAATCGTTGATCAAGCATAGTGGAAGGATAGCGTAAGCGGAGGTGTTAACTGACATCAAGTGGTCATCACCGCTTTATGAATTATTTGGTTGGTAATCACTATGGAGGGATTGAACTATCTCATAGTTTGAATATCCCAGAGTCCCGAATCTCCGAAGTTCTGGAGTAAATAACAAACGTCCATCTCAACATCCAATTAAACACAATCGTTGATTTTGATAAGTGATTAAGCACATGTTTGGATTAACACCTAGCCAACATCTGTGGTCATACAGAAGTCCTTAAGTGAATGAGAATCGTCCACTCAACTGCATATTAAGTCATGACCTTCGATTTTTTTGAAGCCTCTAGATAATCCAGGATCGCCATCTAATGAAATATTAATATTTACCGTTTGATATACTAGTGAATACAGTATACACACTTCGGAGAAATATACTCCGAGGGGATTGAATGGTTGCAAAAGACCGAAGTCCCGAAGGAAGAAGTGGTGAAAAACCTAGTTCCAGCACCGGTCACGTGATAAGGTAAAGAAGATAAAGGGTATAGAAGTAATAAGCCATCAGATGCTTGAATACGGTCCCACGTAGAAGAGTAGGAGCGGAATAATAAAGCGCTAGGAACAAATGCTTAAATGGATAAGCATGTGGTTTTGAGCTCACAGTCATTTGAACATTGGGTTGAAGGAAGTGCCTCATACATATTTCATTTTTGTAAACAGCTCAAGGTTGGTAGAGTAACTCGACAGAGAATTAACACCATAACAATATGGAGAATCAGTAAAAGCTCGAATACGATATGTTGGTGAAATGAGGATGCAACAGAAGCATGAGAACGATATAATGAGTCAATCCATAGTTGTCATCAACTCATGAGGACAAAATGAACTGATATACAGTCATCATTAAAAGAGAGTTAAATCATGAGAATTATGAATAAATAATAAAAAGGAAAAATGATATTATTTCAAGTTTAATATTATCATTTAAATGAAAAGGTACATTGGTTCAATATCAAAACACGCAATGTTTCAAATTCACGCCAGTTGGAAGACTATATAAACAAGAAAGAATGGTGAGAAGAGAGAATCTTGGTGGATTAAATATATATGTATATATAATAGATTGAATGGAAGTTCATTATATTAGGTTCTTCCATGTTTACAAGTTGAGTCTTGATATGAGGGTTGGATTCCTCACATATCAGTTGGATATGAGATCAACAAGTTGGGACTTGTTATGAGGGTTGGGTTCCTCATTTCTCAATTGGATCTGAGAACTACAAGTTGGGTCTTGTATCAGAGAGTTGGATCTCTCATATTCAGTTGAAATCAAAGATATTCAAGGAATGATTTTATATGTATTTATACAAGTTAAATAAATAAAAGAAAGATAGTGTATCTACTTCATACAGTTTGTGTTTTAGATGTTTATGAATAATTAATTGAACTGCATATCTTATTCAATTAACGTAGTTAATCTATGAAAGTGTGAAAAGTAGCCAAAAGTTCCAGACACTAATTNCAATGTCAAGTGTACATTTCAACTTTCATACCCCATTTTTCCAAACAGTATGTTCATTTAAGTGATACATAACCCTTTTCTTGTCATCACTTTCACAACCATGAGAAAACATTATATGTATGTATGTATACCACACACACACACACACACACATATATGATTGATTTTATGTGGATCATTGTGTAGATATATGCCAATGCTCTAGTTGGAATGAGTTAAAGGGTGGAAGACAAAACCTCCACAAGGTGCTCCAACATATATTGTGGTAGTAGGGAACCAATCGACATTTATTTAAACATAATTATGAGTTTATGACCATACACACGTTATAATACATAACCC
This sequence comes from Picea sitchensis, assembly GCA_010110895.2. Lineage (NCBI taxonomy): Eukaryota > Viridiplantae > Streptophyta > Pinopsida > Pinales > Pinaceae > Picea > Picea sitchensis. The sequence continues at coordinate 488,147 of SNQJ01S0003413.1, read as the reverse complement.
AAACAATAATCAAACTCTTTCCTTATGTCAATGCTCTAACCAATGAGAAATTGAGTTGTGGGTAATCTACCAATGCACACATGCTTGGGGAATGAAAGTGATGGTAGTAAATGTTCACCAATGACACAATTAAGAAACAAATTGTGTTGCATGTGTTGTGTATTGAATTAATGAAGTGCATAAACCATATTTTAATCTAGTGATCAAACGAGTTGGTGATTAGGATTAACTAACAACAAAGATAGGGAATTGTTGGTGTTATGGGACAATTCTTTTGTTATACATAGTGCCCAAACATATTGAAAAGTACATAACAATTAAGGATACATAAACTCAATCACACAACAATGAATCCATAACAATAAAAAAATTACCCTAGAATTCCAAACACGAAAACTAACATCTAATGGATTTTCATAGCCTTTTTTTCTTGATAGTTAGAGAATTACAATGGTGTGTTGGCTCTCTAGATCTCTATAGATTATAATCTTAGGAATATTCTCAGTGACTCTTTTCTTCTCTACCAAAGAACCCATTCTCAACTGTTGTGCAAAGGTTTATAGGTTGAATTATCTTTTTGGGAGTGGTCGAAAGGCCAAGCATTCCATTGACTCTTCATATTACCAGCCCAAATGTGTGTCCTATTCTTTGTCTCTTGTTGGTAATTTTATGATTCACGATTCTTCTTCATTCATCTTTTTCTTATTTTAATTTTTAATGATTTAATTATTTTGTACTTTCCTTAACTATGTAACACTTTGGAGGTGAGTGATAGTGGATTGGACAAGTGTGGTGCCCTTCACATTGTCAACTAATTCCTCGTGTCTTTTCATCATCCTCCTAGCCTCAAGACTCACTTCCTATCCAACCTTATGATCTTTCCAATTTTTGTTCATTGCTTACCCATTAAAACCATTCAACTTTTGTTTGGATCCAATTTTGAATCAATAGAACATATTTCATAATTTGTATATTTCATTATGCAAGTCTAAATTTATCGATATAATATGGTTGATATAATATTGTGGAGAAAACCCTATAACGATGAGCATGAGGAAAGCACATCCCAAGAAGAGAACATGGCAAGTTACATGAAGTTTAATATAAAAGTGATATATTTGAATCTTCGTAGGTTTAAATGATATGTATTGGTTAAAATTTGGCAATATTGTTCAAATTAGGAGTGGATAAGAGTGAAAAATATATTTGTAATCAACATGAAGTTTTTTCTAACTTTTTACTAATAATGTACTTATTCACAATAATAGCTAACATGTTTCAAACATTTAGTTTTGCATATTTGAATGTTATGCACGGAACATAAGTTCCTCCTTAAAAGAAAATATAAAGGATGTAAATGATGATGAATTGATCCTCATTTCATCTGGAGTGGCGTTCGAAGTTATTGACAAGGAAAAAAACTTTTATAAACTATGAGGGATATAGTGGAAAGAACTATAAATTATCTTTTCACTTATAGTGAAGAAATAAATCTAATGAATCCAAGAATTAGGGTATATTACAAGGGCTTCTAGAGAAATGGGTAATGAGACTTGTGAGATTTGCAACAGCAAAATCATAAAATAACACCAAATTTTTTTTAGTTAGAAAGTATTGTTGCTAAACATGTTTTTCTATAATATGTATATGTTGGTCCAAAAAATATCAAATTAACATTTCTACTATATTTACTTCATATAATATTAATTGATTTTTATTATGTTTTTTATTCTTTGAGAAGATTAAAAAAATTAAAGACGATTAATGAAATGATACCCAAAACATGTTGGTAGGGATGTCCAAAAAAGTGTACGAGGAGATAGTCAAAGAAATAAGAATAGGAAGAGCATAAACTTTTTCATGGTATATAAAATTTGTAGGATACAAAATATGGAATGGAGCTATTAGAAAATATCTTGAGAGATGGCATGAACCACAATTTCAAAAGAGTGGGTATTGTTTACGAATCACTCCTTGATATGGTACACTTTTTTATTTACACAATCATGCATATTATATAAATGTAGATATTCCCATTGCACTTATTTTTATGTTTGTATATGGAACATGAAAAGGTGGAACAAAATCAAGCTAATCAATAAAACATTGAAAATAACCTAAATATGATATCTCGGAAAGTGATAGAAATTGAAGTATGCAAGGAGTTTGAGTAATGGAAACAATTCAAGTGATGAGTGACAATTAATATAATTAAATGTTACAAGTTTTATGTTTTGTAATGTTTGTCTATAAAAATCAAAGATTTTGTTTAATGTGAACATATTGTCCCAATTGGTACATGAGGACGAGTTAACAATAATTGTAACAACTATTTATTAACATTTTGACTATCATGGACCTTTATGTTGTTCCATTCTATATGACAAACGACCTCTTATTCATATATAATAAAAGGAGTGTTTTATTATATCGCAATGTATAATGTTGTAAAATGTTATGTTGTCGATTAAATATATGGATGATTTAAGGCATTACAATGAACGAAGGTGTAATTAGATGGCATATTTGTTTAAATGATACAATACATTAATGCAATGATTTTATCCAAATACATTAATTAAAATGTAAAAATCAATATTATATAATAATAAAATGAGATCAATAATTGAAATGTTATTAAAAAACAAGAAGTTGCAACTACATACCTACAAAAATATTAAATAACATGTGGAGAAAATAAACATTAAAACGTATTGGTGTGTTGTATTCATTTATACACCCTAGTGTATTCCATATATGTTTACACACTGATGTGTTTAAATTATTTTTTGTTTTGTTTAACCGAAACAGAAAGAGTAATTTTTTATATATTAAAAGAGGATTGTGTCGTGGCTACAATAGGTACATACATCATATTTCAAAATTTACTTCTGAACAGATTTGTATTCTATAAATAATATATTTTCCTCAAACATAGATTCCAAACTAGACTTCCAAGTGGTTCCACGTGTTGCTTGCTTGACAAACTGACTCAAAATACATATAGACTTAAAAAAAAATTCATAATTTTAAGGATGAGCACTTCCATGTGCTTCTTCTCCTTCATCCAACTAAGGAAAAATTCATTCTTTGATGTCCATTGGGTCCCTAACTTGATTAAAAGTTTCATCCTCCCTTTCTCCATGCATTCTAGAATCCATATTGTTGGATGCTAGTGAGAGTGCCTCCATGCGCAAAGCTACCACAAGGATGTGCAGCCCATTACACACTACTTCCAAGGAGTCAATTCGTTGATTTTTTTAGAGAGGAGGGCCATGAATTTGCAATTATGAAGGTTATTGTCTTGCTCTAGCTCCTCCAATTTGGCTAAGATGACCATTAAATCCCTATTGTTCACTTGTGTAATTTCCTTGTGTCGCCTCAGAATTCTCCTTAATTCCTTGTGGTATGGATTATCCATCATTTGTATGTGTAGGGAATTACCCAAAAAACAATTCATAGTCCCAAATAAGTCCCTACATTTACATCATGGAACTATTTTGTGATACAGTAAAAAAAACAGTAGTTGGCCACTATCTTGACTTCCTCTTTCAACAATGAAATACAGAACAAGAATTTCAGCTGACAGATTCACATTCAATCCCAAGAGATGCTTGGAAAATATGAAAATACTTACCCACATTGAAGAGCCGACCAAAAGGAACTCCCTCGAGCTGCTATACCTTTCACTCAACCCAAAACGCTAACCAACCTCAATCACCACCCTTCTGCACAACTAAATATCCTCTAGAATTACACCTTGAGTTAAACTCCCATTGCTCCGCCTGGGGATCCTCTCCAAGTTACATACCATGGTGTTTATGCAATCCATAATCCCATATATCGTAAAAATTCTCCTCCCATAAAAAGTGTGTCATCCACAAACTAAGAGTGGTTGATATTTCTAAGTCGTCTAACTATCTTCACTTCGGGGATATTCTCCAATGCCCTTTCAGATTCTATATTACGACTTATGAATTCAACCATCATAATGAACAATAAATAAAACAAAGGGAAACCTTGTCACAAATCCATACTACTATGGAATAAGGAAGAGGGCCAACCATTTATGAGAGGGGCTATCCAAGGTTCTTTAATGTCGGATACAACCCACTCAATAAATTCAAGACTGAACCCATATTTCTCGATAACATGGAAGAGGGAGGAGTGCCCCACATTATCAAATTCATTGGCCATGTCCAACTTTATTACCATTCCTTTTTCCCCTACTGCTTAACTAGAATGAATGGTTTCTTGCACTAAAATAATGTTATCAAAAATTTTCTTTCTTTACAAAAAAAAACTATGGTTAGTGGAGATAATCATGAGCATAATACTTTTAAGTTTGAGGGATATGGTATTAGTAATTATCTTATAAGAATCATTGCACATGGAGATCGGTCTAAATCTAGCAAAGGAAGATGGATTAGCTTCCTTTGGAACAAGAGTGAGAAAGGAGGAATTTGTATTTCCCCCTAGCTTGTAATATTTTTGAGACTACTTTAACATTCTTTAGACGTCATATTTGATGAGGTCCCAAAAGCTCCAGTAAAAATAAATAGAGAACCCATCCAAGCCTAGTTCTTTGTCAGGGTCCATGCACCAAATCGCCTTCCTTACCTATTCCTCCTCAATAGGCTGAGAAAGGGCCCTATTTTCCTCATCGGATATCAAAATAGGGATGTCCTTTAGCATCACCTCTACATTCCTGAATTAGGGCTTTGCTCGCTGAGTGTAGAGGTTTTTAAAGTGTATCTTTACTACCTCTTTTACTGATTCATAATATGAAATCTTCATGTCATCCTCAATTGTTATTTATTCAAATTATTTCTTGAGAGTCTAGCTTTGGCTTGTTTGTAGAAGAAAATGGTGTTTCTATCCCTTGCCTTTAACCACAAGCTACGATCGCCAATTCTCTTCCTCAAGTTTGATGACCTTGTTTAATTGATTTTACAGGTTTATCTCTTCTTCCTAAACTAAATTAGTGATCTCCACTCCATCCATTTTCCATTGTAGCTCCTCTAATTGACCTCTTATTTTTTCCTTTTCCATTAATGGAGTGACAAAGGAGGATTTGGCCCTCTCTTTCATTACTCACTTTACCCTTCTATGTTTCTACTCCCAGATGTAGATTGGAGTACCTGGAATCCATGTTTTCTATGCTTTAATAACAACTTCATAATATTTTTCATTATGTAACCATAGAGGATTATACCTGAAAGGTATAGGCCCATAATCCAGAGTTTCCTTGAAGAATAAAGAAATTTATTTATGGTTCAACGTGCTTGTCAGAATAATATTAGACTTTAAAGGTCGATTTTGCAGGATGAGATTGTTATACACCACAAATCGATCTAATATTGTTTCTATGTGACCTTGGCCTGTTATTTTATTGGTCCAACTGAAACTTCCTTTGACCAATTTAACATCAACGAGGTCCCAGTCTGCTACTAATTCCTCCATCCTGTCCTGGAAAAGGGCTTGAACAATGCTTCCACCTCTTCTTTCAAAAATCAACATGGTTACATTGAAATCCCTGGCTAGTATGCAATATTTTGAAGCCTCTGAGTCCTTTAGGTTGAGGATAGAGTATCAACAATATATTTTTCCATAAAACTAATCATCATGTATAAGTTGAATAAAAAGAACATCTTACCAATTTCATAAAACTTAACTTAGTGATAATACAATTTGGGGTTTGAAAATAAAATTACATACTTACCTTCTGATCATTCCATAGGGTGTGTAATCCCCTAGATGCTCCTCTCAAATTGTATGCTACTCCTTCACATTCTTTCCAAATATAATTTTCATTTTTTATTGCTTATTATGCTTACATTTCGGTCTCTTGGAGCAGGACAACAAAGGGATTTTCCATTTTGATTATATATTTCATCGTAGCTACTTTAGGATCACTACCCAACCCCCTTCAATTATAGGAGACTACTGACATTATTTATTGGCTTTGGAGGAGCCCCCTCTTGGAGGTATACTGGTTCTTGGTGCTTTTGTAGGATTTTGACTATTTCCCAACATTTTTTCTAAGGTTTGTCGTGAACCCATCATTATTTCCTTATGTGTCTTCTCTTCCCTTTGAATCTTAGTGACCTTTAGTCTGGATCACCTCAAGAGATGCTCCTTCAATGCCTTGTATTCTTCCTCATCATCTACCGAGATCCAAGCTTTCATATATTTGGATTTTGGTTCAAGGAACTTTACTTCTCCATCCTTGAATCTCTCCACTTCTTCTAATCCCTTTAATACACTACTCTTGTCTTCCTTATTATTACCTTGTTCCTTCTTTCCATTGGTTACTTATTTGGGTTTGATTTCCTCTCCTGTCTCTTCCATATTCGAAGCTTGAGAAATATTTTGTACTAAAGGGGAATCCCCTAGTTTCATGCATTTCACTTCCCCTTGATCCAATTTTTCCTTGTCTTTCCCAATTTTTGCAGAGACATCTCCGCCAACACTCCAAAGTTGTTATTTTCAAGGATGGACAACCCAATAGTGGCAGCTGAAATCCTAATCGAAGAGGTGACTTTGACAAATATACCTTCCCCAAAAGACTTTCCCGCAACAACAAAGGGGCCAGAGCTCGACTTCAAATGAGATCTCCCACCTAGATCTCCCCCTTGTCCTACTTTTTTAGGAACCTCTTTCCATTGCTCTTCCATCCCCACTTGTAGTTTTGATTGATTCTATCTTTCTTGCAATCCTTAGAAAAGTGCCCATATTCATGGCATGATTTTCACTTAAAAGGGACTTATTGGAGGTACTTCCAGTTGTCCAACGAAACCATCACAGCCTCGGGGAGACCTTTTTCCAAGTTGACCTCCAGACTGATCCTTTCATAGGAAAACATAGTTTTCATTGGTTCTTCTCTATCAATATCTTTTCTAAGAGTGTTTCCTATGCACCTTAGAGAATCATTGCTCCAACAGTGGAGGGAAATATGTAGGAGCCTCACTTAGATAGGAACAATAGAAGGAATATCATTATCTAGGTTAAAATATGGTGACCATCAGTCCAAATACATTCCTCTTTCTCCTAGAAAATGAAGTCCACTGTGAAAAATAATATATTTATCCTCTTTAGACTCAAATAAGAATGCATAAAATCCTCTTCCACAAAAAAGTTGATGCAATTGCCCTTTGATGTGGTGTTTCCAAGACTTTTGAACCCATGTTGCTATTGTCTTCAGAGAAGGTCAAATCCATATAAATTGATCAACCAAAACCCAATCATTCAGGGTGAGGGCCTTATGCCTTGATGAGGTTGGAGGAAGCTTTACCTCTGGGATTTCCTTAGAATGCTTCACAAATACTGTTGGTTGTGCTTTGGAAGTTTTGGAAAAATTCATCACCATTGTTTGGAAGTCAACGACTTCTTCATCGAGAGGGGGTTTCCCCCCTTGGAACCAAGATCCATTATTTGGTAGCTTCAATCTAGGTTTAAATGATTGTTATGCACCAATGCATGTTAAGGTTTTTTACTAACCAATGCACATTTATCATTGTTGCGCACCAAGGGATTTTATTTAAATAAACACACCAGTATGCATGAGATTATAACATGCACTAATGCAAGATACATGTATGAATGCATTGGTGCTAACCACTATGATGAGTACATCGATGCTCCTAAGTAATATGTTAGCACCATGCCCTTCAACAATACCGTTATTTTTGTTGTTATTACCGGTACCAAGATTTCATAGTAAGCAATGATATATATGCATTGGTTCTCAATCTTATATAGAGCATCGATGCTTGAGAATATATAATACGCACAGGTGAAGATTAAATAGTGGCACACTAGCATGCTTTATTGTTGTAAGTGCACCAATAAAAAAAAAAATCTAAAACCTCCCCACGCCCTTAGTTTTTAGTTATAAACTTAGTTTCTTATTTGAGTAGAACCCTCTAGAGTTATTTTGTTTTAGAGGTCACATTTAATGGTTTCTTTTACACCCATTTCAAAAAGTGATGATCCAAAATCAACCATTTTTTTAGGTAGTTTTTTTACATTTTGAATTTTATTAGTTATAAAGTATCAACATTTTTTTCAAATGTTGTTTTTTTTTTTTCAATTTTTCTTAAAATGTCTATTTTTATTATTTTTAAAGATGCATTTTCAATGTTAAAAAAATAAAAAATAAAAACAATCCACCCTTGATCCTCTCTCACTCCACTTTAAATATAAAAGATACCAACATATATATAGAACAAAATAAAAACTCACTTTTGAAATTAAAACAAACAAGTGAATATGTCATAGAGTGGCTAGTACTTGCCAAATATAGAAATTGATATAGTTAATAAACTCTAGGTTGGATATAGAAATTGAGAAAGTGAATAAGATTTAGGTTGAATATAGAAATTGAGAAATTAAATGTGAAACCATAAGAACCTAAAAAAATAATAGAAATTGTCACATCAATAAGTAATTGTCTTCATAAAAAAATTAAAATAACTAGCATACCCCCGAATCGGGGGAAGGGAACGCCGAACAGAATGGGCATATATGTTGGAAAAGAACTACATTGTACTGCATTGTTATTACTCACCTTACTTAAGGAATGGAATTGTACTTACACTATGTTACCAATTTATCAATATTATTACAAGATTTATCTCAACCTTATCCTAATAAGGATTCACATAAATCTAAAAAAAATGGCATCCACAATAAATTAAAAAATGTATAAGAACACGTTGTTACAAAGAAATTTTGACTAATAATAAATGTCAATTAAAGTGAGAAGACCACAGCTTGTAGAACATTTTCAATGCCACCAACTTGACTCAGTTCAATGGAAGGATAAAGAAAAGAGTTCAATTCGAGAAAAGAGTTGAATCCCATAAAGTGGAAGCATGTTTTTCAGACTATGCCAAATGTCAAATTAAATAAATTTATTACAATTTTAATTAAAAATCAAAACAGAAAATAAACTTAAGCTCATTATATTGCTTGTGATGTAAAATTTGTTGCAGTTAACATACTAATAGCGATGATGCCACATTTCCAAACATCCTACACTAAGAAATGAAATTTAAAAATACTTGTTGAGATTGTACGATTATTAAATGGTAGTGTTGCCAAACGTGGTGCGTTGGGAAATGAAATATAAAAACACTTGTTGAGATTGTACGATTAATAAATGCTAGCATTGCCAAATTTATTTCACTAGAAAATGAAAGATAACAAAGAAAACTGCATTAGAATTATAATCCTGGATAGTCATTTACCCAAACTCATCGAAAGTTCCACAATTGGAAGTTCTCTTTATTTCCAGCTGATCGACAATAATGGTGATCATTTCCTAGTCTCATCGATGGTAGGCGGTACACACTAACCTGCGATGTGTCTAACCATAACCGGTGGAATACCCATCTAATAAGACATTCTTACATAACCTGCGTCCCCATTTTTCCCAGTAAAATCAAGCAGCTTCAATCTTGTAGAGCAACTATTCAGCGTTGGCGGATGGATCGCACAAACCTCCGAGCACTTTGAATTCGACCGTCAATATCATCTCGTTGTTCAAAGATTTATTTTTTTTCAATCTTCACCATAGATGAGGAGAATGGGGTTCGCTATGTGTATCCATATGAGTGCACCTTTCAAACGAGGTTTTCCCAACTTTATTTAAAGGCGAATTGAAGGAGGATGTTTAGAATTGGTTGAGTTATGCCGCGATGGTTTCCAGAAAGGTCAAAGAGGAAGGTAATAGAAGGATTGTTTTTTTTCTCACTAAGAGTGATCTCTAAATTGGGTAATTGATGATGTGCATACATTGGAGGTTTAATATTGCAGACATCTTCACTGCAATATCATAATATATTTTAACGATATTGCAGACATTAGAGGTTTGATATTGCCTAGTTTTGAGTCCCTCCAAGAGGTAATCATGTTTTGACATTCAACCATAGCTATCCAATTCCTTGATGAAAATATGATAAAAGATCTAAAATAGGTGATCTTTTATGGAAGTACCTACTACATATCACTTTTCCAGATCAAAATAATTGCAGATTGTAATAGATGTATATATAATTGAATATTTCTTGTATCATTGTTTTGATGGTTTGTTTCTGCTCGTAGAATTTGTATCTATAAGTGGGGTTTGGTAATCTATAATTTCCTGATTACATAAGGAGAATATAATTGGAGAATATCATAGAATGGAACTAAGTCATTGAAATTGAAGCCTCTCATGTTTTTATGACACATTTTGTAGATGAAATCTTCATTTGTGTGATACCTATCATTGAGATATTCTATCTAAAAATTGATATTGGATGGAAAATCTAGAAATGCATCACGCCAAAGGAAGTGGACTAGTACCTTGGCCAAAACAACTGACTACTCCTCCACCTCGGCTGGAAAACCTTAATGACAACTCCTCCACCTCAGTTGGAAGACCTTAATGGCTGCGAAGGAGAGTTAAAAAAGGATACGTTAATACATATATATTCTTTTGTTGTAATTATTAGCTTGTTTTCACTATTAGAAGAAGTTTATATTGGGAATTAGAAACTCTATTTATTCATTATTTATTCATGAGGGGAGATAAAGGACTCCACAAGGCACCAAGTCTGACTTTGGTTGGAGATCTTTGAAACAAAGATAGTTATAAATTATGATCATGAAATAATTTTAGAGATAGAGATAGTTCCTCTCGATCATTCCATCCAGTGAGTTCTCCAACTCCAGTGCATCCTGCTCGGTCAGCAACCTCCAACTCCATTGCATCCAAGGGAGACTCCATTCCTCCTTCACAGGGATTTGCAAGGAAGGGTGTCAGACCTCTGGAAGGCTCGAACTATTTAGCGAGCCCTTAGTTTTCAATGTCAAAGGGGAGATTACCCACATATAGTTTAGTGCCCTCAGGAAGAGGAGGATAGACATGGTCTTCAACTGACTCTTGCTCTGGCTTTCTCTCTAGTTCTTCCTCCTTAATTATTGATAAACATGTTTCCTTTGAGTGTTCTCTGTTCCACCATGCCCAGCCGAGGCACCACCAGTTCCAAACTCGAGCAGGACATGGCGGTTCACATTTTTAATTGAAAGAAATCAATAACTTATTACCCACTTTACCCACTTAAAAATCTACATTCATCAACTACTATGTTCGATTAATTAATTAAAAATATTTTAGTGGATGAAAGCAATTTAGTATCTGGAGATGTTTTTTAACAACACGTGGGACAAATATTTTTTTTAACAGAACCATGTAAATCTCTAAACATGAGTGGTACCGTCCACTATTTCTATGGATCCTAATTAAAAAATGACCCAAGTGCCCGAACTATATAAGAACATATCAATGATCTTTTAAATATTCTAGTAACTGATTAAAATCCCAAATACGGACTCCGAAAGGAAACCAATTTGATTCAAAAGAATTATACCAAGTGGGTCAAGACCACAAGAATCCCAAAGGCTGACTTAAAACAACTCACGAACAAAGCATCTCTCTATCCCTTAATAAGTCTAAAACCGCAAGGCTCTAGAACACTATGTAGTCATCCAACTTTAAAAAAACAAAAATGTTTAATTATTTGTGGTTGAAAGAGTCAAAACTAATCCAAAATTTATAATGAAAATTTAGACAAAATCACTCAATAAAACCAGGGGAATTTTTTGAATATGACTCTACTGCTAACTCGATTGAAAAGGAAAACAACCATCAGTATACAAATCATTCATCTTTTTCATTAACTCAACATCCATCATCATCTTCATTTTACTTAATGAAATTAACATAAACAAATGCATAAAGAAAATCCATGATTTAATTATAATAAACATGGTTTAAATGATCATCCTCTAAATTGAGCATTCGAATTAGATAAAGAATGGGGTTAAAACATGAAATATCAAATGCCAACTTAATGAAATTAACATAAACAAATGCAGAAAGAAAATCCATAATTTAATTATAATAAACATGTTAATTATAATAAACATGGTTTAAATGAGCATCCTCTAAATTGAACTTTCGAATTAGATAAAGAATGGGGTTGAAACAGGAAATGTCAAATGCCAAGGTATTGCTTCAACTAATTCATCTTCTCTAATTCTCCATAAACAATAGGAATCCATAATATGTCGATGTAATATTCATTGTTCAATGTACAGGAATATTCCAGAAGGGAGTGGCATGCTTTCTAAACTAATCTTTGTAATTAGAAGCACATGATGCCAAGTAACCTTGGCGTCGCTCCTCCTCATCGCCAGATACCCCATTCCTAAATACAGCAAGCCCTTCTCCGCTACATGTTCTTGTACCATTCGTTGCCTCCGTAAAAGATGAAATTGCCAGGCCTATTAATACCGGAGAAGAAGGGTCTGAAACAAGTTATGCTTCAGTCACGAATATCGGAAAAAATGCTTACAATCTAGCTCTGGACCTGGTCTTTCTTTCTCCCAAAAGCCACAACAAAGGATTTAATTATGGCAACATCCCCAATTCCAAACTCCACCCACTCGTGTGTAGAGCCACTTTAGTCTTCCAAAACCATTCTCTGTAAATGAGGTTAAACAATAAAATCATGATATCTCATTGGATTCTCCTGTAGCTTCCAAAGCTAAGAAAATCAGTGGGAAGGACCTTCCATGTGAATCTTAGTGGAAACGTCATGCAACTTCTTTGCTATCCCAAGCCTGAGAATCAAATTCTATGTGGCTAATTGTTATTCCCGCTGCATTGATGGGGCTTGTGGTTTTGGGGCAACAGTTGCATTGATGGGGCGTGTGGTTTTGGGGCAACAGTGGAAGTAGGAGAGATGGCAGAATCAACAGCTCAAATCGCAGCTCAGTGCAAAGGATGAGGTAGGAATCTTTTTATATTTTGGGGTTTCAACCATTTATATGACACCAAAGCAAATATAATGTGTGTAATAGAGACAAATGTTGTTGAGTATGCCAAAATCTAAGATTTCCTATGCATCTATCTTTTAAAAATTTGTTTGCTCTAATTGGTCCCATTATGTGCAGTACATTTCTTTTGCTAAGTCTTAGTTCTTATTCTGATTAGTCTGATTTCATTGTCAGCAACATCCTTTAGTTTATATTTTTTCTAATCCAGTCTGTGAGGCAAAATCACTGTCTCTTGCATGTTGATAACTCCTTTGTTAAAGGTAGTAGGCAAATGTAATAGTAGAGAGACAATATTCTGATCCAATATTGTTGCATTGTTTGCAAAATCAAGTGGTTGATTATTTAATTGTTGTTGCCTAGCTACGAGACAGAGTTATCATCTTTTATCATCTAATTATTATCAACATCATTTGCAGTTAATGCAGGATCCCTAGCTTTTTTGGGAGCTGGATTCCTGGTTCAATCAGTGGGAGAAACTTTGCAAAAACAGAAAAGAACTTTTCGTCTAGTTCAATTATATAGATTACTTACCAAGTTAGAGAGATTGATACATTTGGTATAGTTTTTGTTAGATATTAACTGTCTCTTACAGGATATTACCTTTTTCAAGTTGTTTTTTACGTGAGAATGTTACTGAAAACAAAAATATGGTTTTTTTCTTTTTGTGAATCATCCTTAAATTCACTGGGGTAGTCTACATTATTTGTATACAATGAAGAGAAGTGAGTTTATTGCTATTACATTCAATGTTCAAGGATAAAATTTATGCTAAAAGATGGAACTGTAGAAGTGGTGGAATAATCACAAATCCTTTTTCAATTGGGTGAAATCATGAAGATGGGTTACACTTTTGCTTGTTTTATGAGAAAAAAAAAATGTATTTTCACAAGTTATTCAACTTCCGACATATAAAAGTATTTTTTTTATTTAGAATTTCACTTTACAGTAAAAACAAAATTTGTGAAGAATTGTGTTAGCTTTCCAATGACTATTTTTCAATTTTTTTTTATCAC
>SNQJ01S0003413.1:442389-474236 GCA_010110895.2 Picea sitchensis | reverse complement strand
CCCATTTATTTCATAAAATAATATAAAGGTAGACATTAAGCATCTTGCTAAGGGAAAAGACCCTTTATCCTCATAGTTTAATATTGGAATGGTTAAATGGGGAGGCCCTTTTTTAGGGTTAGCATGGATAAGTGAAATAATTACGCCGATAGGCGTCCCCCCTATTGGAATTGCTGGATTAATCATCCTTTTAATTACATAATTTAATCCGATGGCCAGAAAGTGAAGATGCTGGTATATTCGTCGTCTTACATCCAAATCAATGAATAAGATTGCAAGAACTAACTCCCTTGCATTTATAAAATCATACATTTATCATGTTTACTTTTTCACTTTTACTAAACATGATTAAAAAATTACTGTAACAATATATGATTGCCATCACGTTTTGTAAAATTATTTATTTTATTTATATGAGATAGGCAGCAGATTACATGCGCCACGTTTAAATTTATAGAAGACAGGCGCAGGCCGCTTCATATTCCTGAAGCGTTCAATATTTAGTTGGGATTAATTATATGGATATATGTGAAGCGTTGCCACGTCTATCATGCATTTCAATTAACCTCAAATTATACAGAGAGATGTGAAGCGTTGCCATGTCTATCATGCATTTCAATTAACCTCGAGGAAGCGATGGTTAACATGCATGCCTAGCATGAGTTTCAATTAATTAATACAGCGGTGACAGGCTTTGGATGTCTAGCATGTGTTTCAATTAATTAACACAACAATGGCACGAAGCGGTGGTTAACCTAGATGTCTAGCATGAGTTTCAATTAATTAACACAATGGTGGTTGAATATCAATCATGGCACGAATTAGCGCAGGAGGGTAGTATAATCAACACAACCTTGGCTGTGATCCCCAAATTCTGATGCGAAGAATAGAAAACACCAATTGGTTGCAATCTCCAGGAGGCTCTTGTTCCTATAAAGTACAGTATTAAGCTACGTTTTCTCTTTACAGTTACTATAATTTGCCTGATCTCTTTACTTTTAATCTGAAAACGCAGATTAATGAAACTACGTTTTAAGACCAGTTTGTAATTTTCCTGATCTCTTTACTTTTAATCTGAAAACGCAGATTAATGAAACTATGTTTTAAGACCAGTTTGTAATTTTCCTGATCTCTTTACTTTTAATCCGAAAACGCAGATTAATGAAACTACGTTTTAAGACTAGTTTGTATTTTGCCTGATCTCTTTACAAACTGGTCTTTTCCGAATTCGTTTGTAGTTTGCCCGATCTCTTTACAAACTGGTCTATTGATCCACGGTGGTATATTCATGTTATTTCTCACCGGAAGAGTGTAATTTGTTTAGAGATGAGAAAGGCTACAACAACATCCGTGTATCTTATAACTGGGGAGAATTTAGATTAATGAAGCTATGTTTTAATTGTATTAGGTCTTCATCAAACTTGTAAGAATACAGTCATAAAATAGTACCCTGCAACGATATAGACCCGGGTTCCATTTACTGTAAAAGTTCATCAATTTTTTCATTGTGTACATGTCAAAATTTGCATTTTTTACACTGTATATTTGAATTTTTGTAATGAATGAAAACAGTACAAAATGTTGCATGTTAAAAGTGGTATGTTGAAGGGAAATAATGAATGGTAAAAAATGTTAATGAAAACATTACAAAATGCATGTATCTTTCAAGACGATTTTGTGGTTGGATGTATGACATATTGGTGTGAGGTGCAAATGGTATTTTGGATTAATCAATCTCCAAAAGTTGGGTGTGAAGGTCTCRTCTTCCTACCATTCAAAGACCAGCTTCGATTGTTCAACCTATCTCTTAGCCTTTCTAAGAAATTGATTTTACACTTTAAAGTTTATTCCATTCTCTAACAACATTCTGTGATTTCAACCAATTAATTGGTGAATCCTCCATTTATGACATTTAGTATTTTTTTTTAAAAACATTAGTGTAAAATGCATACCAGGATTATTGAAACAGCTTTAGCTTCTCTTTACTTTTGATAAGGAAAAGTTCCATTTTCTATTAGTTTATGAAAATCGGATAATTTGTATAGTTTTAAACTGAACCAGAACCTCAGGAAAAAATCTTCTATCACATTTGCATAAAAACAAAATGATCAGGTTGGTTAAAGAATACCTATCCCCGGCGCTCGCAATTTCTCCACGACCCCTGCGACCTCGGCGCCCACGACCCCTGCGACCACGACCACTGTGCTCGCGATACAAATATCTCACAGAGCGACACAGAGCTCTCACACAGCGACACAGAGCGACCACGACGCCCATAACCCCTGCGACCTCGATGCCCACGACCCCTGCGACCACGACTGCTGCGCTCATGACACAGAGCTCTCACAGAGTGACACAGAGCGACACAGAACTCTCTCGACACAGACCGAATACGCCAACAAATTTTTCTAAACATTGCAAATTCGATGTGTGGCTAATATATAAACCATCTTTCGGCCGAAATATAGTTCGTCCGAAAGATAGTTCGGCCGAAAAATAGTTCGGCCAAACTATTGTTCGGTCGAACAATGTTTCAGTCGAACTATCTTTCGGCCGAAAACTTATTGCCGGAAAGAAAATATCCGGCTAACCAAATTTCTACACGCAAATCGAGGGCTCGGTTATTGCTCTGTTCGATTTGACGTTTATTTTTTCGGCCGAAAAATAGTTCAGCCGAAAATAATATCTTTCGACCGAAAAAAAGGTTTTTCGAAATTTTGGAGACCAGATTGTCACGAAAGTGTAACCCACCTTCGTGATTCCACCCACAACTAATTTGATTCTTATATGTAATGAATTGTTTATTTGCTATTACATTATGTGTTCAAGGATGAAGTTTGTGCTTAAAGATGGAATTGTAGAAGTAGTGGAATAATACAAAAGCACTTGTTTGACCACTGATTTGATTCTTATGTGTAGTTCCTGAATTGTATATACACAACACTAAAAAATGAAGTATATCATTAGCCTTTGCAGGATCAAGCTCAGATTTTTGGTTCATATTCAAGGGGAATGGAGATTCCAAAGTGATCATATATATTCAAACCCCAAAAGTCTTCATGCTTGTTCCTCATGATAGTTGAAACTAAATATATCATTAAGAACCAAATGAAAAACACATTTCGGGAATTGAACTGAGCAAGAAGGGTTTCCCTCGAGGCAGGGGAGGTTTCAAATAGTGATTCTGATATAGTTCCCAGTTTATATTATAAGTTAAGATACTCGTTAAAAAAAAAATGTTTCTCCTTCCAGGGTAAGGGACTCGAATCTAATTTACAGGCCGTAAAATGCAACATCAGTCAATTTATGTGGACGAAACATCAGTCAGTTTATGTGTTGTGGTTTCTCTTTTAAATATATAGCATATGATGAAACTATTTACGGGTGCCAAAGTTTTATCAAGTACGTGAAGACTTCAAAGCGTTGTTAGAAAAGTTGCTCAACTGTGTCAAATAAAGATTCAATCTATAGTTTGTTTGTTGATATTTTTGATGAAAATTGCAAGAATGAAATGTGTTTTGGTATATCCCCGAATGTAACAATATTTCCTTTAGTTCATATACTCAATATCATCAAATACCAGTTTAATTAAAAAGACAATAAGCATTTTTTTCTGAAATTCGTGACTAAAGCATGACTTGTTTCAGACTATATATTTTTATTACAGGCCTAATTGTGAAAAGTGGTCTGGGTCTCAATATACTGAATGGATAGCTTTCATATCCCCTCTTACAAGTATTATAAGTAAGTTAAAGGCCTGACCTGAGAGAAAAATAGAAATCTATTGCATTCAAATATTAATTAACATTTTTATATGATCAATATATTTAAACATGGTGTACATACTTCTTCACTCCAGCATTTTTATATGATCAATATATTTAAATGGTGTACATACTTCTTCACTCCTCGATGAAATATATACTATATAGAGAATAGCATACCACATTATCCATTGTGAACAATAATAACAACAATAATAAAGAACCAAAATCAGTTTTGCTTAAAATGTGAGAGTTAATATCATGCCACATAAGAGTAATAGTGTGCATAATCTTGGCCTAAAAATGCATAGCTAAATTAAGATATACAGTACGAGATAATTCTAATGATTTCCTTAAAATAATTTATATTTCAATTAAGAAGTGAAAAAGAAAACCTCCCAAAAAAATTCATGGAAATGTTCTCTCAAATGTTCATTGTCTAAAGATTTTGTGGTATTGGTACTTAGAAACCCATTTTACTGATTGTATTTGATAAGAGTTTGAAGAAGGTAATATGCCCCAACTGAGGGTTTGTCCGTTAACTACCATGATCATTGGGATTTCATTCATGTTTTAGGTGATAAGAAAGGTCAACCCCCTCCCAGGATATAAAATTGATTAGATATATTAATAATACAGAGTCGAGCTAGCAATGGGAATTGGAACAAGAAATGGTCTATTAGACATGTTTCTGGTATGCATCTTTCAATGCACCTTAACACAAAAAAGCCACCAGTGATGGATCCCCTACCTATAATCGGGCATTTAAAAACACAAAGAGTATACATTTATATAGAGTAAGAATTACCTGCAATGTTCGGAATACAAAAATTGCAATTCTGATGCTTCGATGTTGGCTATACACAACTCCTTTAGAATAGATGCCCAGCTTAAGTCTAGTGGCCCAACCAACCACACTGAGAGCATATCCAAGGGTCTAACAAAATGCATGCATGTAGAACCAAGCAGGATCTACATGTTCAAATTGTCGTAGATACCTAGCAAACATTATCCCAATTGGAAGCAATATTCCCCAACCAACGACATTCAATATCCCATGTCTTTGCAATTCAAGATATGAAACACAATGCATTAACACAGTGCTAATATTTGAGAAATGATCTTGCCCCTTTCCAAGGTGAACACAAATTTGAAGAGATAAAAGATGTTGCGAACGGCCGCATCCAGAACGTTGTGAGAATAATGTTTACGGTGTTCTTGGTCGTCAGGAGCCAACCCTAGCGGCATGGAGAAATCAAGGAAGGACGAGAAGAGCATAATGGGTCACGGCCTATAGAGGTAGGAAACAATCTGTAATAAACTACATAAGAAATTCCTTGTCGTGCCATTCTAGAAAACGATAGAGGCGGTAGAGCATTTGAGGTGGTGGGGTGTTTGAGGAGGAACAGTTGGCATGGAGATAAATGTCAAGAAAAATTGTTGACGTAATTGGAGGTTATTCGTGTCATGTATGGATAGGTTACGGACAGACAACGAAAGGGCGAGAAGAACCTCCCCTAAAAGAATGCCTTCGACGTAAAAATATATAGAATTGGTTACATCAAAATCAAAACATCACGAGAAGTGATAAAAAAATTTGTTTTTTGTTTTTAGTAAACAAAAGTTAATAATGGCATGTGAAATTCCACCCCAAATCCTCTCACTTCACTTTAAAGATAAAAGATACCAAAAAACAATATAGAACAAAATAAACAAAATAAAAACTCACTTTTCAAATTAAAACAAACAAGTGAATATGCTACAAAGTGGCTAGTCCTTGTGAAATATAGAAATTGATACAGTTAATAAACTCTAGGTTAGATATAGAAATTGAGAAAGTAAATACAATTTAGATTGAATATAGAAATTGAGAAATGAAATGAAAAACCATAAGAACATAAAAAAAAAAAATAGAAATTGTCATATCAATAACTAATTATCTTCATAAAAACATTAAAATAAAAATATATAGAATTTGTCACATCAAAATCAAAACATCACATGGAAAGCAATAACAACTCTTTTTTTGTTTTTTTAGTAAATAAAAGTTAATAATGAGATGTAAAAGTTTCCACATGTCATTTTTATAAAATTCCATATTAAATATTTTAATTTTTTTTATGTTTCAAAAATAAAGTTATTGTCTCGAGTATTTATGTCCCATCAATAACCTCTTTAACCAATCAAAAAATGGAATGAGTTAAATTTATTTTTAATTTTCAAAAAATCAATTTAATAAATTATTTTTTGACCATATAGTTTGCCCCGTCCATATGCCCACCCACCACCATACATTCTCACATTTTCTATTGTCATTGTACAATGTCATCTATTCAATCACATATGTGCAACCGTCGATTGTTTTACTATCTTGATATGTACATAATCGTACCTTTTCCGTACAATTCTTGCTAAAATCGTGATGATCAATACAGATTGTGCCTTTTTAGTTTTTGGAAGTTATATATAAAAGGCACCCTTTTATATATTTGGAAAGAAAAATTACCTTTTCAAAATAAATTTCATAACTTTTTATATATAAGACATAAAAATTCAAAGATAAAAACCTATGGAATCAAGTAAGAAAAAGAACGAGGAATTACTAGTAGATGTAACTCAATATAGAGACAAAGTCAACAGCATAAGGCATCAGATTGGCAACATGGAAAAAGGGAAAAAAGATTTGACTGACAAAGTCAATAGATTATTGGAAAGGGAGAAAAGAATGGATGCATTGATCAAATAAGGGAAGAAAATTGATACATTCATAGAACTCTCTAAAAATCGATGACAAGAACAACTATGCATGAGGGGTAATGATAAGGATTAAACAACAAAGATACTTAATGATCATAGTGAAATATTGAGCAATTTACTGAACATGTAGACACATTATTTGTAAAACCATTAGCCTATTGAAGACCACCATAAAGTCTAAAATCACAAAATACAAGTGATCAGAGACATCAAGAAGCACCCGAACTAATTTTTTCAGGTAGTATGTGTTATCACCAAAAAATCATCTACAACATTGCACACAATGGTTGAATAAAGACATCAATTCCAGCAGCAATCAGTACACCTACAACATCAAAATCCATCAAAAAGGCACAAAAACTATACACTTGGTTCAAAAAATAAAGTGCGCAAATTCACCAAAGGAAGCGCGCACACAGTGTGCAGAATGCACAAGCTAACACAGCCCTCAGCGCGCACTGTGCGCAAGATGCGTGACTGTCTACGAGAAAATTCGTGCGCTTCTCATGAACGACACATTTATGAATATTGTCGTCCTCTCAACCACTTCTAGTCCAACCCCCAACACGATTTGACACTTATATCTGAGCCTTTATTTATTTTTATTTATTTATTTCCTTGTTTCATGTGTATTTGTTTATCTAATCAACTCACAAACCTCTGTCTTGTTTAGCTGACTTAACTAAGCAGGTAAGTGTTGTGTTTTTGCTCACCCATGTGACAAAACCAACACAGCATATTGGCAACCATACAGGGGATCCATATCAAATTCCTCCCTATTTAAGTCTTGAGAGCACTTCTTTCTAATTGTTTTGATATGCAAGTACCAAAACCGGCCTAGTCGATCCTTCCAAATTCAAAATTCAGAGCCAAGGCAAGAGAATTTCACTTGGAAATTTCTCTCCCGACGCGTGACAGGAAGTGTGTGGATTTCAAGGCACACAGACGTGCATTGTGCTCATTGTGCGCGTGACATCCTTCATTACTATACACATTATGCACCCTCTATGCGTCTATCAGAACTATAGCCCGCGCATAAGTTCATTTTTTGCAAATTGTAAGGGTTTTTATGAGTGGTTTGAGGGCCCCTAGCCTTCAAATTTTAATTTCCTGCACTTTGTAAAGCACCCACACTTCAATTAGAGTCATTTTTCACAAGAAAGGTTAGCTAACATAAACACATAGGGGTAAAAAGAATCACTATTATTCTCTTTGCTTTGTTTCCACATGGATGGCTCATTTAGCATTTAAAATTTTCAGTTTAAGTTATTTCTTTTTCAAACACAATCAAGTAATTTGGGACTAGAAATAAATTTTAACCCTCAAGTATGCTATTCCCCCACACCCAAGTGTGATCTCGGGAATCAGAAAAGGAGGTTGAAAGGAAAATCCATCTCCCTTAAAAAATCATTAGGAGAGGACAAAGCCCCCCTAAGGTACCTCTTAGTTTTTGAAATCATCTTAAAGATTTGCAAGGGCCCATACATGCCCACATGTTTGCAATCTTAGGATAGTTTCTAAAAACTTTCTTAGTTTAGACAACAGTCTAGGAAAGTTTAAAAGATCAAGTAACGGGCTGATACATGCCCACATGTATACAATTAGAGGATAGTTTCAAAAGTGTTTCTAGTTTAGACAACATTCTAGGGAGTTTAAAGGATCAAGTAAGGACCCATATGTCCACGTTGCTAGTTCTTTAGGGCTTTAAATATTCCTCAAGGTTGTACCAAAGAAACATAGTAAGCTAGGTAAGAAGATTTGTAAGGACCACAGGAAGTCCACATGCTACAATCTCACACTTAACTTATTAAAATATTATGCACACTTTTAACTTTCTTGCACACAAAGCCACTCATCACACACATAATTCCTATTAGAATAGTGGAGGTCGAAGTAAGATTTCTTTTTAAGTATCCACAAAGTACTTCAAAGGAATTCTGAAAGATCCAACTACTTCTTTGGAAATTATCCACACCAATTTAATTCAAACGAGGTTGGTCCATGACCCCAATCTCTCAGCCCACTCCATCTAAAAAAAATTTAAGAACGCACTAAATTTTCCTCCACGGGAGGTGCCAAAATAAATTGTTTAGTCTAGGTGGAATCTCAGGGGTAGGCATCCAAATAACCCCTCGTTATCAGGTTCTCACATTTTGAAACAATAGAAGTTGAGAATAGGAATCTTTCAAATCCTCCAAGTCAAGTGTTCCTATACCATAAAGTAGGGAGATACCCATGAAGGGTTGAAGGCTGAGTTTCGGTTGTTCTACGCATCCCTCCTTGAGTCACCCAACTCTTGTGAGGGTATCCAACTCGTGACCCATTTCTTAGGCCGAAAATATAAATGTTGCACTTTGACCAAGGTACATAGTGGCCAAACATAGGATATCTACCTAGATCGCGGTTGTGGGTTGCAATCGCACCTTGATTAGATTTTGTGTGGATATTTGGAAATATCGCCAACTCTTTCAGGATATGAACCCTCTACCCCTCATTATAATTGATTACTTCAACCTTCACTAGTTCCTCTTTTGGTGGCTTCAGACCCCATTGTCGAGTGTTATTGGAAGGCCCGGTGCTAAATTGAGAGGAAGGACAATAGGTATTTTAGGACATAAGCATTTATTTTTTGTTGTTCCCCACGCGGACAAAATCCACCTATCCACATGCTTGTTTATTTTACATTTGGTTTATGTATGATGTTCATTTGATTACATGCAATTGTGAGTTATACTATCTTGTGAAGGTAAAAAATATAAAATATCTTGTTCATTTATTTCTCTCTTGTCACCATTTGCACACATTCAGTTTGCTAGTCAGAACCATAGGGGAACCATAGGGGAACCAGAGATAGGGGAACCAAATCATGGAGAAGAACCTAGCTCAATGCAATATGAAAATATATATGCATGAAGATTCCCCATATGATGATATATTCAGGGGAATCAGATCTTATGAGGAGGTACAAGGCAGAGTTCAGATGTTATCCCATGACCAACAGGCCAGTTTCTTCACTTTCCAAAAGCACAGACAGAGTAGTTTTTCCAAGATACTACAGGGAGAATTGATAACCACCCCTCCGGTGCAGGGATCCATACCTCCAAGTTTTGAACCAGAGTCTTCTGGTAAACAAACTACCGAAGAAATTCCAAATAATCTCGAAGTGTCTACACAATAATTAGAAGCCTCGTGGGAAGGATATCTAGGGCCGCAAACAAAGGTTCAATCTGAGACACTACTAAAACAGAAACAAATGGTACCTCATTTATCACCAGTCACCCCTATTGATACCTCAAAACTAGAAGGAAATCAGTTCACAGAGATAGGCAATCCTATTACAGCACTAACCCCTCTACAGTCAAGTTTCGGAACTCCTGGTCCTGAAATTACATTTGCAAGCAATCTTACCCTGATCCTGCTTGAAGAGATGCCTCCTTCGAATTTTTTTTTAGCACAAAAAGGAGGGCCATAGTCAGAAGGTAATTGCATCAGAAAGAAGGCGTAGGAGCCAAAAGGAAAAGGATGGTATTTGATGGACAGGGCTTGGAGGATTCAAATCTCGCCAAGGGAATGGTTGGTTCATTAGGCGCCTTCGCTACAGCCAATCAGTGGTCGGTCGAGAATTTGGCAGAGCAATTGAAACAGAGAAATCTATTGATATGCCAATTACAAAATTAGATAAGGACTATAGAAAATAATGTCAGAAGAAAAGTCAACAAAGTTCTCGAACAGTCTAGAGCCAGTGATAAACAAGAAATTCAGCAGTTAAAATCCAGTCTCGATGAGATGCAAAGAAATGTACAGGCAAGCGAATGGTGGGCCATTCAGCAAGGTGAATTGGTGAAGCAATTATAGCCCAAGGTGAAGTTGACTGAGAACATGGTTATAGATATAATTGTTTTCCAAGCACAAGCAGTGGAGATATGTGAGAAGCTAGAGTTAGCACAACGAAGCCTTTTGAACAAGGTGGAAACTATCCAAAATCATTTTCGGGTGGTGAATGAATCATTGGATAATGTTTGTTTCAGAGAAAGAGAGGCTACTGCAGCTCGGGTCACTTTTCAAGAGGCGGTTTTGTCATCAGCCAGAGAAGAAATGTCTATAGTTCCCAGGTTGTCTTTTTCAAAGCAAGTCAGAGGTGACATACTATTGAATACCTAGGAGGCCAACATAGACGAAAGTAAAAGAACGGCTAAGGAAATCAAAGAGGCTTATGAAGAGGTTTTCCACTCACTGAATAAAGAGTCTCCAGGCTTCGGAAAAGGAGATATTTCCGAAGTACAGGGACAAGTTGATGTAGCAAAACATCAAATTGATATCCAAACAATCTCAAAAGAAACTCAGGATGAAATCTCACAGCTAAAACAGGTTGATATCGCTCAGATAGATAGATGGTTGGTGAAACCGAATTTGCAACTACAATCAATGACTTCATAAGACAAAAGAATGGAAGACAGACTGGCACAATTAGAAAATAAGTTGTATATTTTTTAGGCAAAAGACATGACAGAACCCTCCAGACTAGTAGCACAATTTGTAGGCAAGTGTGTTGAATGTATTGAGTGAAGAAAAGGGAGTACCTCAAAGAATCAATGAGGTAATATCTATACAGCTCGTTATTAGAGATTATCTGTGTCTAAGCTGGAAAATAAGAAAATAAAACGCATTTATTGGCATGAGAAACAGACAGAGGAGAACTAAGCAAAGTGTTCCAAGTTTTTCATTTTGTAACCGTTTCTTTTTAGAAATAACGAGAATTCCAACCGCCTAGGGTTGGAAATCTTTTGTATAAACACATACTCAAAGGAGTGAAAAGGGGTTGGTTTTTCGCCATATGTAATTGAGAAAACTCTCCTCATTGAGGATTAATACAAGTACAGACCAGAGATTCCACATTTCGTCCAATTTGATTAATGTGTTCTTCTGTCTTTTCACATTTCAACATCTTTTTATATATTTCCTTGATGAATATTTGATCACAATTTAGTACAATATCTATTGTGATTACATTTCATTTAGTTATCTGATAGCGAACAATTTTTCCTCTGTATTTACTGTTAGTAAATACAAGACTTGTAAGTCAATTAGATAGCTATATTTTATGCTTCATTTAAGGTTATATGATCTATTTTCTTTGTCTGTAACAAAGTAAGATTCTTTTGTAACTGATGCCTTGCTTTTTATAACAGCTTTATGTTTTTCTCTCATTGCATTCAATACTTTTAATTTTAACTCAAACACGAAAGACAACCTCTAAGTTGTTATACTGTTAATTCAATTTAAGGAATTTTTCTCACATAACTGAGGTAGAAAAAGCAAACAATTAAAACCTTCCTTATTTCTTGATGCCTGACATTATGCTTTGAGCCTTAAGTATAAACTCAGGAACAACAAGTAGTATGGCAGAAACTCATCTCACCTAAGCTAGTACCATCTGCCATCACCCTAAGAGCTTATGATAGTCGACCATCATCCACTAAAGGGCTCTTCCAAAATGTCCTCGTAGAACTTGGGGGAAAAACAATCTTGATTTGAAATTGAAGTTATCGACGCCCCACTTGATTACAATATCTTGTTCGGATGTAGCTACATGTATGCTATGAAAGCGGTATTCTCCTTTGTGTTTCATACGATTATGTTCCCCATAATGGGAAAATCATCACCATTGACCAGCTTACACATTACGAACCCAATTATTCCGCCAACATTGATAACATCCTCCCTCTTGTCCGAACTAGCTCGGATTCTTTTTTGGTCATCGACATTGGTCCTAGAATATTCAAGGACCCATCCTTTTTAGGGACTTATCATGGAACACCACCTCTCCTCAACCCTTCTATTTCATCTCAAGTGTGTGTAGTTTCTTCTAACGGAACAGATATTGGAGACAATACTCCTCTCATTGAGGACCCTCCCCACATCGAAGTTCTACCAGTTGAAGAACCACTACCTCGGGAATTCCCTGAAAACATCATTGCACCACTTATCTCGGATTTCCCCCCCCCTCAAAGGGAAAATATCGGTCTGGGAAACAGTCCCCTAGGTCATTACTCAAATCCCCTTTTTCTACCCCTCACCTGGAGTCCAAGCATTCTAGGTAGTTGCTACTCTCACCCTTCCCAACATGGTTCTCGCCATCCCTGTATGGTATCTGCATCCACCCGTTATGGTTTCTCCACCATCTCTCCCTCCAAAAACAGAGGGATTACCAATGCAGATCCTAGTACAGGCTCCTACCACACCACCCTCACCCCCAACTGGATGCAACACCACCACCATTGGGGGAAGATGAAGGAAGAACTATCCCATAGCTCCACCCCCTCCCCGAGCTCAACCTCCTTTCACATTATGCAAAAGAGAAGGACACCCCACTAACAGATGTCCTACTCTTCCCAAGTTATGCAATCTTATCCAGCTCCCCAAAGCAAACCCATTGCTTTCTACTCCACTAACTACATCCACCGCTACTATGGATTCCTCAACCACACTCAATAAAGGGTTACGGACCAATTTCATGTGTGTCATATGCTCAGAATATGGCCATTACACTCATCATTTCCCACCTCTACCTCAATTCCACCAAACATTAGACGCAGTACGCCACGCATCTCGGCCTGAACCCTCTCAGGAACTCCCTATTGATGCTCATATTACTGACATTCGTTATATTTCTTCATCATTCCCCGAGAAAATAAGATATCCCCCACAATGTCTTGACATTTGGTTTATGTCCAGCTGGCCATCTCACCCTATACACAATATCCCCTCTACGTCATCACCACTTGAGGACAATAACACTTACCTGTTCACAGTTCCCCCTACCACCTACCAGGATCCCCTGTATTCTCACATCTTCCACTATGATGAAGATATCTTGGAGGAATTGAATACCCTTGATTTCCCTTGGAATGTGCTCCATCATCGAGCACTTTTCCTCTCACACAAGGTCTTTCACCCTCCTACCCAAGCCTCCCTATGCGCAATCGAAACCAAGGATTTTATTCCGCTAGGGCATATTGACTGGTTCAAAAACCCTATCCCTATCCCTAATGCTTTTGAAGAAGGAAACATGGCCAACATATCCCCCGCAATAAAAATTGACATTTCCATTAAACCCAAAATCATAGAAGAGATCACCATTGGTGTCGCATGCTCCCCAGAAGAAATCATTGCTTACAAAGCTCTCTTTCAGGAATATCGAGATATTTTTACCTGGTCATACACGGAGATGCCTGGCATTGATCCTTCTATAGTCGAACACACAATCGACACATGGTCAGATATCACCCTTGTTCATCAAAAGCAATGCCCCCTACACCCATCCAAATTTGTGGCTATCAAAGCCGAAATTGACAAGTTACATGCGGTCGGGTTCATTTACCCCATTGCGTAAACTTCTTGGGTCTCCAACCCCATCCCCGTTAACAAAAAATAGTGAATTATTCACATCTACACCGACTTTCGCGACCTCAACCACGCTTGTCCCAAAGACAACTTACCAAACCCTTTCATCAAACAAATAATCGATGATTGTGTCGGCCACGAGGAACTATCCGTTATGGATGGGTTCTCTGGATACAATCAAATTCAAATCCACCCAGCAGATCATTACAAAACTACTTTTTCAACACCTTGGGGTACTTTTTCTTATCACGCCATGCCCTTTGGACTCAAAAAATTCGGTGCTACTTTCCAATGGGCCATGACCTACGTTTTTCACAATCTTGCTCACATCATCCTGGATTATTTGGACAACCTCACTGCTCGATCCAAAAAGTGAACCCGACATTTAGATGACTTACGCATCGCTTTCCAACGATGTCGCCAATATAATATCCGCTTGAACCCCCTCAAGTGTTTCTTTTGCGTCATTGTCGAGCACCTCCTTGGGTTCATTGTCTTCCAACACGGTATCACTATGGACCCCCTCAAGGTCCAAGATATCACAGAAATCCCACCACCTAGGACTTTATACCAACTGCGGAGCTTGCAAGGTAAAGCCAACTTTTTACGTCGCTTTGTCCCAAACTACGCCACTCGCGCACATGGTTTTCTCTTCTTACTACATCATGATATCCCATTTCGATGGGATGAACATGCTCAAACAACTTTTTATGATTTAAAATCCTCCCTATCTAATGACCCTTTAATTAGTCCCCCAGACTATGATCGCGATTACATCCTCTACTTATCAGCCTCTGTCGTTTCAGTCGCAGGAGTCCTCATCCAATTAGGGGATGATGGGCTTGAACATGTGATTTACTAAATTAGTAAAAACATTTCAGGACCACCCTTGAAATATAATCATGATGAGAAATGTGTGTTAGCAGTTGTCCTCATAGTCCAAAAATTATGGCATTACATCTTGCTTCGAACGACCAAGGTCGTAGCATATTCCAACCCCATCTAGTACTTGCTTAGTTGATGGAAGATCCACAAAAACTTTGCATGATGGATCATTATCCTCCAGGAATACGATCTAGAGTTATATACTCCCAAAAGCAAGAAAGTTATGGTCCTAGCTAGACTCATTACGACGTTTCCCTCATATGCCAAAGCTTCCTCCATCAACGAGTATTTCCCCAACGAACACCTCTTCTTCATTCCCTCCAATGACCCCTGGTATGGAAACCTCGTCGTCTACCTTCATACACAAAAGTTTCAATCTCACCTCTCTCGTGATGATAGTCGACAAATTATCCATCAGGCTCCCCGATACTTTCTCATCGGGGACATTCTTTACCAATGAGGGGTCAATACCATCCTTCGGCGATGTCTTACCATCGACAAAGTCGACCGAGTCTTGAATGATTGCCACAATGGTGCTTGCGGTGGTCACCTCTCAGGTATGTCCACCGCCCAAAAAATCATTTGGGCCAGCTACTTCTGGCCCACTTTGTTTCATGACTGCATCCATGCCATCAAGCAATGCGAAAAAATTCCATCTTTATGAAAACAAATCACAAGATCCACCAGCTCTTCTACACCCAGTCATCACAGTCAACCCCTTCTATAAGTGGGGCATAGACTTCATGAATTTCCATCCTCCATCCAGTAATGGACACAAGTACATTGTCGTGGCAGTGGAGCCATGCCCACATTTAACAACATTATTGACACCACAACACATTTTTTCTTCAACCGTGCCATTACCCGGTTCGGAGTCTCGCAATAGTTAGTTTTTGATCATGGTAAACATTTTGAGAATGAGATCTTTGTCAAACTCTCCTCAAAATTAGGCTTCACCCATGATTTTTCCTCCCCATACTACCCTCAGTCCAACGTACAGGTTGATGCTATCAATAAAGTCCTCAAAACCATGCTACAACGCATCGTCAACAAACATAAGACCAACTGGCATCATATGTTGTTTTTCGCTATATGGGCCTATCACACGACAGTCAAAACTACCACTGGTTTTCCACCGTTCCACCTCATCCATGGGATTGAAGCCACCCTCCCTATCGAGTGTGAAATCCCCACATTACTCACTACCATCGAGCTCTTACCTCACACTACTCCAATGTAGCAGTGCCTACTGACATTAGATTCACTTCATGAGGACCGTTGATCTTCATTACAACACAATGAAGCAGCCAAAAAACATTCCAAAGCCACCTTTGACCGCAATGTCAACCTTCTCTCATTCAACATAGGTGATCTTGTGTTAGCCTATGATATCGCCCAAGACACTCTCGGCCATGGGAAATTCGAGTCATTATGGAACGACCCCTTCATCATCCAACATTGTCTCACTAAATGCACCTACATTTTGGCCTCTCCAGAAGGCTCCTAGATGACCTCTGCCTCTCACCCCCGAGGTCCAACATCTGCCAAACAACACAAATATAATGTTAGCATCCATATACATGTATGATAAATTTTATCTACCAAAATCAAAATAAATAGATACAACATGCACCTCTCTGGTCCCAGTCCTCCCCAGGAGGTAGCACCATGTCTAGATCCTGCCTATAGTCCATACCCGCGTATGGATATCGCAGAATCCCCTATGTCATATGAAGCCACACTCGAGAAACTGTTATTGTGAAGTAGTGGCCACCCTCCCCTCCTCCATGTCAGGCCAAGACATGTTCCCATCGCATCAATCGCAGCTCTCTCCATGACGCTGGCTCCAAAAGAATATGTGAGCGCAATAGCGGCACCCTCTCCAAAAACCATGCCACCAAAACGAACCCAAATCAAAAGTCACCGAAGTCAACACACCAACACCGATTCAGCTGGGACATCATCCTAGTATGCATCAACCCACCCCATGCAAACAGGTCTCCATCCAAGACCTCCTCCACCACCCTCAGCTGACCACCTGTGATCCGCTGAGTGCTCAAGGATCCATAGATCCTCACCACCATGGTCGTGATGCACTCGGTGAACAATTCATCGATGACCTCAATCCAGATGACCGAACGTGACATAGGGTTCGGCACAAAACAATGTCAAGTCGCCATGGTCTCCACCTTATCCTCCCCTGGAAGATGGGGATCCACAGTCAACGCCCTCCCACGGAATGGGAGTCCTCTCAAAAATTAAATGTCCTCTATCACAAAGAACGTCAGTTGTTCCCCCCTCACCATGAAGCACTTCATATCAGTGCTCCACATCCTGATCAAAAATTGGAGCAAGAACTCCTGTGACAGTATCAGGGGGAAATCAAAAAACTTGAGCAACCCTCAGGCTGCCAAGTGTATGTGTAAACCAGGTTGCTCCCTCGCAACCTCTCTCAGTCGGTCCCAGTCTCGTTCTCTCCAGTGGACCGGCATCGTGCTCTAGACTCTGTTGATCACCTGCATCCACCCAAAAAAATTTGATCAGCCACATCATCCATCAAAAAATCATAAATATCAAAAACTCATACCCCCCCTTAGCCTGCCCACAATGTGCGGATTTCCCCCCATACAGTTGCACACCTGTGCACGAATTTTCTTTGTACAGTTGCACACTAATGCATAGTTGTCTCACCCACATTCGTGCATGGGTGTGCAACTGTCACTCGTACAAGCGTGCATCCTATGTGTGCCTATCTATCCTACTCGCGCACTCGCATGTGTGGTTGTCTCAGGAAGAGCCGCACATTATGCGCAAGTTTCCTCACCACAAGCGCACACTCCTCAGTGTAGGTATGTTAGGAAAAAACCCGTATATAATGTGTGAGAGACTGAGGTTTACCCATGCACACATGTGCGGGTATTCCCCCTTTTCCCGTGCACTTGTGGGCCCCTACCCTTAAAAACCCTTGTACGACCCTCCATATAGTCCATACCTACAATCTATCAAATTAAAAACTATAGGATGATAAGGGCACTAACATGTCTTTCACCACTCCCAAATCAGTAGCCTCACGCTCCCGTAATCTCAAAATCACCACACAGCTCTCTCGTCGGATCAGAAATGGTGTCAGGTACAAATGAGGTGGTATTATGGGCACACCATCCATATATAGGCCCTTTTTCCCAACTTCCACCTTCTATTACAGGAGCCCATAACCTATGTTTTTTGATCCATTCTCATACACAATATCATGATCTAGCCATCTACACATTCACATTCCCCATGTTATCATCCACACTTTTCCCTAGAGGAGCCTTTTTCTCATGTCATGTTCAGGTACGCATGTTCACTTCATTTTTTATCAAATAGTTGTTATATGTTCTTTATCATCAGATATTGTTCACGTCGGGTATTTACTTTTTATGTGTGCAGGTACTTGTTCAAAAAGCTTGCAACCCCTTCAGGTATATGTACGACACTGGCATGTAGTTACTCCCTCTGTTAATAATTGCATATCCTAGTCACACCCTCTGACATTTACCTTTAGGGTCCCTACATTTGTCTCTGTAGTATCTTTACCTCTGCCATATTTTGGTACTCTCATCTGATAGAACCCTCCCCCACATGATTTGTCCCATTCGTAGTTCCCCTTGGCAACTTGACACTCATGTTTATTTCACTCCCTCGGTTTGGGAGTCCCGATAGTATTATGAACTTCTGAGAATGAACCCCATACTTCTTCTCATCATATTGCTAACCTTCCCAAAGGACACTCGGATCATATCATCTTACACTTGGTTCTATTGATTTCACTCTCGCAACTCCATTAGCCCTCCATCTCATCCACCATCAGTTTTCCCATCTGCATATTGTCCTCCATCCACTTACCTAATACAGAAACCCACCCATGGGGCCTCCGCCAGTTCTCTTTCACAAACTTGTGTTCTAAACACGCCAAGCCATCTTTCACTGGGGAACCCATTTTTGTATCTATATACTCAACCCAAATTATTCTTTATTTCTATGGTAATTGTATAAATCCCTTGTTTTGATCATATACATAACTTTTTAGTTGTCATCCCCGATGGCCTTCTTTTTACCTGGAAAAGCAACCCATGTCACCCTTGGTTGGGGCATCCACCCTTTATCATATCAAACATCATTCACAAACCCCGAGTATCCCAAATCCTTGTACCCATGATCTCTGATTTTTCCCACTTTGTCAGCCTCTGGCACAATTTAACCTCGTATCTAGTCGTCCCCTTGACACTCGATCCAATTTTACGATTGTTGCCAATCATCCCTCAACACCCCAACCAAGGGAAGTATTGAATCCCACAGCATCTTGACTTTGTTCATGTTACTCATCAATACCTGATATCATCTATTACTCAATGAATTTCAAGAAGCCCTTTGCTTCTTGGTGTCGCGTCTCCCTTCCTGCCAACATCAACACAGTTTCCAGAAGGGTGGAAGTATCTTGACTCTCATTACCTTTACAATGAGGAGTCTCGGATGGAACAGAGAGAGTCATCATCGCTTTCTTATTTCGTTGACCCCCATAACATTTTACTTCAGCAAACTCTCATGTTACAGTGGGTCTTACTATGCAACCTTTGCATCTTTTCATACCAGCCAAAGACCTATGACTTTGTTAGGACACCAATTCCTATGAGTCATCGAAATGACTTACCATCGTCCTTGACTCACTTTAGAGCCCGTTCACCATTCAGAACTGTCATCTGTCGTTATAAAGCACCCCCAAGGGTGTTGCAGTTATCTACATCAACATCCATCATCAGTTACAGTCCCACATTTTGGTTTCATGACACGAGCATGGGGCATGCCCGCCTCATTTGTATACATATTTTATTTTTGTTTCTTCCTAGAGAAAGGTTTGGTTCCCACAATTTTCCCTCTCCCTCTAGAGGATTTCTCTTGTGGTTCGTCTCTTCACTCTTCCTTGCAATGGCACTCCCAGCAAACAAAACATTGATGTATTTCAACTATATGTATGTTCCTAACCTCACACATCAAGGGGCATATGTTATCACTGAAAAAATCATGCGCAACATTGCATACAATGGTTGAAGAAAGACATCAATTACAGCAGCAATTAGTACACCTACAGCATCAAAATCCATTAAAAAGGAACAAAACTATACACTTGGTTCAAAAATTAAAGTGCGCAAATTCACCAAAGGAAGTGCACAAAATGTGCAAGCTAACACAGCCCTCAGTGCGCAAGATGCGCGACTGTCTACAAGAAAATCCGCACACTTCTCATAAATGGCACATTTATAAATCTTGTCGGCCCCTCAACCACTTCTAGTCCGACCCCCAACACGATTTGACACTCATATCTGAGCAAAATCTAGCTTGGAGGTTGTTCAAGGGATAGGAAGTGCCCTAAAAGTCCCCTTGTTCACACTATGAACCAATTGTATCTTGCCATGAATGGACACTATAAATATGTGTCATGGGTGTGCTAGAAAAATAAGAACTTCAAGGTATTGTTATGCTGGAAGAATTCTTCTTGGAGAATCCTCTTTTCTCTTGGAATCGTTCAAGCACTATAGCAAGGGTCATTCCACTCACCTCTTGAGAGGATTGGCATTGTATTTCTTCACCATTGTCATTTGCCATTTCATGAAGAGAAGAGCTCTCTATTAGGGAACTCAATATCCCTCCCAAGGAGGAAGAGGGGATTCATAAGTCTTTGTCTTTCTCTATGGTGTTATCCTATCAATATATTGATCCATTAGTAGCTATATGCTGGTCATTTTTTGCTTTTCATGGTTCTAGTTCTTGCAAGCTTCTCTAACATTTTTTTCTTTTTTTTTTCTTTTTTTATTTCTTTGTTTCATGTGTATTTGGTTATCTAATCAACTCACAAAACTCTGTCTTGTTTAGATGACTTAACTAAGCAGGTAAGTGTTGTGTTTTTGCTCACCCATGTGACAAAACCAACACAACACTATGCATTACTCAATATTTCAAGATAGAGATTATCAAAAATCTTAAAAAGAGTTACCGAAATATGATGGTAAAGATCATAGAGGATTCATCGTCTGGGTCAAAAAAATGGAAGGTATATTTGAATCAAATCCCCCACTAGGTGAATGAGAAAAAGTAATGACATCCTCCAACAACTTAGAAGGGGATGTTTATGATTGGTTTCTATGGTGGTCCAAAAAATGTGATGCTCATTCCTTTCATTGGAAAATTTTCACAACTTCCTTATTTAAAAGGTTCCATGATGAAGAAGACAATGACATGTATAACAAATTTGTGCATATTAAACAAAAAGGAAAAGTAAATGACTATACACACAAATGGGAATGTTTGGCAACAAGACAAAGCAGATTCACATATGAGCAATTGTTAAAAATGTATATATGTGGTGATCCAAAATGGATCCAAGAAGGCCTAAATATCAAATTTCTCAAAATCGGACGAAACCAGCTCCATTGCATTCGGCTCATTGAACTGATTCCGACCATATAATATTTTTCGCAAATGGACATCGTATGCGAAAGATATTGCGTTCTGACCAATTTCCCAAACAGACAAAGAGTCAACAGGTCATACTGCTAACATCAGCAGTATGACAGGTGATGTTAGGATGATGTCATCATGCTAACGTGGCATCACCAGGACATGACACATGTCACTCAAATTTGGCATTTTCGAGATGAGTTGGCACTAGTACGAATTTGACATGTCGCATTGTATGGATGACAAGTGGAAATCTATACATGACATGGCCCAATGGCAAGCTGACACATGGCAGTACAGACGACAACTGGGTTGTATGAAAGCTGACGTGGCAGGGTGGTTGGGTTGTACGGAAGATGATGTGGCAGGGTTACTGGGCTATATGGATGCTGAAGTGGTAGGGTGACTAGGTTGTACGACGGTGATGTGGCAACTGATTGGACAGGTGACTGGGTTGTATGGTGGTGATGTGGCAGTTGACTAAGCATGATGACTATGCGTTGACTGTAAGATGATTGTGTGGTATGGATGAATCATGAGGCAAAACGTGGCCCAATCACAAGGTGCCACGTAGTACCTTGGATTTATCCAATGTTGGCTAGTCCAAAAAATTTGTTATAGCCTCTGGGGGATTCAAACCCCTGACCTCGCGAGATGAGCCAACAACTTCATGAAAGGGGGAAGATCGATCGGTCTACATGGAAGGACTTAACCAAATACCACCGAATTTATATTTAAATTGATAGTTGGCGGGTTTACGGGATAAGCCTTGGTCAGTAGGGGGCTAGCCCGACCAACCAGGAACTAAAGACCAGGAGCCAAGACTGTGAGTTGGGCGCATGGGAGTTAAGGCCATGGCCACCTGGACCCTGCGCATATGACCAGGACTAGAGGATAAGGGGCCAGTGCGCCAACACTCATCCCAGGGACATATGGCAGCGCCCCATATGCCTAGGGGGCCGAAGAAAGGGGGATGCACCCTATATTATGCCAATTTTGGGTTTTTTAACATTATATTATGATTTTTTATGGATTTTCAGCTCATTTTAATGGATTTTGGCCAATATTGGGGGATCTGGAACCCGATTTGAGGGCAGATCTTGGGAGAAAGTTGGCAAATTGATGCCAAATCCAAATCTGTATAAACCAGGGTTCTTAGCAACTTTAGGGAGGTTCATAACAGGAGAAATGTTGAGGAATTTGAAAGCCAAAGCCATTTTTATGCAGGGAAGACATTGAGGAGGGGAACTTTGCAGGCCAATTTCGGGAGCTAGACTCAACCGTTTTTAGTGTCGTCAGTTGTGTTGGATTCTTGAGGTCGAGAAGAAAACAACCAGACTAGTTTGTAATCCATTTGACACTTTTATGATGTAATTTTGGAGCATTGAAGAAAAATAAGAAGGCCTCATCCATTGAGACAAAGGCCCGGAGACGTAGGCAATCTTGTCGAACTCCATTAACAACTTTTTTGTTATGGTTTGTTGTTCTTTGTGCTTACATTATGATCTTCATTTCTTATTATATTTGCTATAATATCTCATTAATTTCTTCTTCTTTCATCAATTCTTAATTGGTAAATGAACTCATGCTTAAAACTTAACCAAGTCTTTAAAATATCATTTTCGGATCAAGTTGTATCAGAGCAGGTTGACGGTTGGTTTTTGAGTTTACATGATTACCAGGGAATTTTGAAGGAAAGCTTGTAGAAGCGGATCCAGAGATTGGATCGAGAAAGAGGACTTCTCAAAGTGAGGAGATGGCATCGGAAGAAGGCATGTCTCAGAACGAGATCAAGTTGGAAAAAACTTTATTCGCCATGTTTGAGATGGTAAAGGTCATATATGAGGATTACTTGGAACGGAAGAGACCTTTCCAAGGGGAATCTTCTAAACAAAAAAAAAGTGAAAAAGGAGAGGATCCTCCTAAACCTCCTCCTTCATCTCCATCGAATTCTTCTTCTTCAAGTACAAGTTCCAAATCCACCGCAAGAAAACATTCCCATAAACATAAACATGATATTCCTTTACTTAAGCTTGATGTGAAATTTGAATTACCCATGTATGATGGTGAAGTCAATATTGAGAGGCTTGATAATTGGGTTAGGCAGATGGAAGTTTATTGCAATGTGCAACAAATCAAGGATGAGGCAACTTAAATCAAGTTGGCATCGCTTTGTCTTGCAGGCACAACACTCATCTGGTGGCAGAGTAAGTTGCAAAATGGCACACAAAAAATGGGTAATGTATTTCCATCATGGGAAGGTTTTGTTTTTGCACTTAGAAAGAAATTTTATCCTTTGGGTTATAAAGAGAAGGCTTTAATTGAATGGCAAGGTCTTAAACTAAGAAAGTGACAAACAGTGCAAGAATACATAGATAAATTTCGTAAGATGGCATTAATATTAAATATTCCATTACATACCCAAGAAACTCTTATGAAGTATATAGGAGGTTTACCTGCACATATTCGTAACACTTTATTTATATTTGGGCCTACTAATCTTGATGAGGTTTATGTTCAAGCAACATACATTGAAGCAAGGAAAACAGGAGTTGGTGTATCAAGGGAATCGTCTTCAAGGAAAGAGGACAAAAGAAAGGGGAATGGCAAGAAAGAAAAATCAGCCACAAGAAGGGAAGATAAGCTCCCTTGCGAGCATTGCAAGAAAGAAGGGCGCGATGATGACCATTGTTGGCAATTGCATCCCGAGAAGAGATAGAAATGGTTCAAAGAAAGGAAAGGGAGGCAAATAGTTGCAGCAGCAACACGGCCAACAAACTTGGGATATGAATCAGGTGATGAGACTAAGATCACATCAATTGGTTTGACAGGTAAAATTGGTGATGGATATGATTCTAGATGCAAGTTGTTTCACATAAGGGTGATAATGAAACATACTAAGATCGATACATTGATAGATAGTGGATCTCAATCTAACTTGATTTCAAAGGAAGTGGTTAAACAATTGGGATTAAACAATAAGATGCATCATAAACCTTACTCACTTAAATGGATAAGCAATAATCATAAATTGCACATAACAAAGCAATGCACTTTAAAGTTTGCAATTTCATCAAAGTTTTTGGATGAGGTAATGTGTGATGTGGTGCCAATCAATGAATGTGGAATGGTCTTAGGCAGTCCTTATTTGTATGATCGCAAAGAAATATTCTACAGGGAACATAATCAATATCACTTAATCAAAGAAGGCAATGAATATGTTGTGGATGCTCATCACTTAAAAGCAAATCAATCTCTTCAAACAATGGAACAATTAAGGAAGGCATCTTATGCAAGAAACACACCTATAATTGTGCCAAATCAAGCAATCGATCTTAAGCATGAACATGAGATGGTTATAGAATGGAAGTTCAATCATACTTTGATTCAAGATAAGCTAGTGTCGTGCAAGTACTACAAACATATTAGCTCATTTGCAGTCATATTTCTAATGTTATCGTTGCTAATGTTTTCAACATGGATGGTAGTGGCTTCAGTAAGATGTGAAAGAGTACAAGTGGCTAACAATATGTTCTCAGTTGTCATGGTTGTTTTGCAATTGATCTTGATGATACAAGTGCACAGGACAGAGTTTAAATACAAAGAACAAGTGGGGTGGCCTATCCCGCACTTGATGACTAATTAATACCCTTTTGGAGGACCAAAAGGTCTTAGTGGGGAGGCATGATCCAAAATGGATCCAGGAAGGCCTAAAAATCAAAGTTCTCAGAATCAGACGAAACTAGCGCCATTGCGTCTGGCTCGTCGCATTGATTCTGACCATATAATTTTTTTCACAAATGGACGTCGTATTTTTTTCGCAAATGGAAGTCAACTAGTCAAATTCAACAGGACGTACTGTTGACATCAGCAATACGATAGGTGATGTCATGATGATGTCATCATGCTGACATGGCATCACCAGGAGGTGACACGTGTCACTCAAATTTGGTGTTTTCAGGTTGAGTTGGCACCAGTACATATTTGACACATGGCACTATACGGATGACACGTGGTAGTCTGTACATGACATGGCCCAATGGAAGGCTGACACGTGGCAGTACGGGTGATAGCTTGGTTGTACGAAAGTCGACATGGCAGGGTAACTGGATTGTACGGAATATGACGTGGCAGGGTGACTGGGTTATACGGATGCTGACGTGATTGGGTTGTATGACAATGACGTGGAAGCTGACTGAACAGGTGACTGGGTTGTAAGACAATGACGTGGCAGTTCACTAATCATGTTGATTGTACGATGATTGTGTGGTGCGAACGAATCATGGGGCGACACGTGGCCCAATCAAAGGGTGCCACATGGCACCCTGGATTTAGCCAATGTTGGCTAGTCCAAAAAATTTGTTATAGCCTCCATGGGATTCGAACCCCTAACCTCACGGGATGAGCCAACGACTTCATGAAAGGGGGTAGACCAATTAGGCTACATGGAAGGACTTAACCAAATACCATTGAATTTATATTTAAATTAATAGTTGGCAGGTTTAGGAGAAAATCCTTGGTCGACGGGGGGCTATCCTGACCGACCGGGGGCTAAGGACTAGGATCCAATACCGGGTGTTGGGCACGTGGGAGTTAAGGCCATGGCCACATGGACCCTGTGCATATGACCAGGATCGGAGGATAAGGGGCCAGCGCACCAGCACTCAGCCCAAGGCCATATTGCAACGCCCCATATGCCCAAGGGCCCGGAGAAAGGGGGTTGCACCCTGTATTATGCCAATTTTGGGTTTTTTAACATTATATTATGATTTTTTATGGATTTTCATCTGATTTTAATGGATTTTAGCCAATATTAGGGGATTTGGAGCCTGATTTGAGGCCAGATCTTGGGAGGAAGTTGGGAGATTGATGTCAAATCCAAATCTATATAAATTGTGGGTTCTTATCAGTATTAGTGAGGTTCAAAACAGGATAAATTTTGAGGAATTTTAAAGCCAAAGCCATTTTTATGCAAGGAAGCCATTGAGGAGGGGAACTTTGCATGCCAATTACGGGAGCTATGTTCAACCGTTTTTAGTTTCGTCAGTTGTGTTAGATTCTTGAGGTTGAGAAGAACATAGCCAGACTAGTTTGTAATCCATTTGACACTTTTCTAATGTACGTTTGGAGCATTGAAGAGAAATAAGAAAGCCTCAGCCACTGAGACAAAGGCCCGGAGACGTAGGCAATCTTGTCGAACTCTGTTAACAACTTTGTTGTTATGGTTTGTTTTTCTTTGTGCTTACATTCTGATCTGCATTTCTTATTATGGTTGTTATAATATCTCATTAATTTATTCTTCTTTTATCAATTCCTAATTGGTAAATGAAGTCATGCTTAAAACTTAACCAAGTCTTTAAAAGATCATTTCGAATCATGTGGGTTGAAGAATTACATCCATAGTGAAACAAAACTATGGAACCCTAAAATTGTTGAAGGTGCTAGACATGTGGCAAAACTGATTGAATAAAAAAACAAGTTCAATAGGCCATCATTCACAGGTCCAGAAAGATCAAATAGATATTCAAATGAAAGATCAAATAAATACTCTACAAACAAGTTTGGAAAATATGTACCACCTCCTTTAAGGGAAGATGAAAACCGACATTAGGACCCATATAAGAAATGAGTAAACAAATGTAGATATTGTGGAGACAAGTTGTTGTCAGGGCACAGATGTAACAATAAAAAACTATATATGTGTGAAGCAAAGAAGGAATCAGACACTTCGAGCATTGACTCAAAGGAGTAATGTAAGGAAGAAAATGATGTTCCAAATATAGATCATGAGGAGGCCATGCCCAAGATATTCCTTACTGTAATAAAAAGAATAGAACAACCGCAAACATTTAAACTAAAGGGCCATGTGAAAAAGAGAATGGCATTGTACTTATAGATACAGGGAGCACCCATAATTTCATAGATATAAATGTTGCAAAAAGATTAAAAATATATTTGTATATCTGGCCACATATATAATAGTGATGGTGGAAGATGGAAAAACAATTGATGGAGTTGGGAAGTGGTCGGGAAGTGTTACAAAATCAAGCTACAAATAGAAGACTATGAATTGGAATATGGTTTCTACATGGTGCCCTTGGCAGGAGCAGACATTGTCTTGGGATTTCAATGGCTACAAACATTGGGGACCTATTATGAAAACCACCAGAAACAATTTATTAAATTCAAATGGGAAGGAAGAAGATATAAATTGTATGGATTCCAACCACCCCCCACCCAAATTATATCTTCATGAAAAATGGAGAAACTAATTCGAAAAGGGGCACCGATTTACATTGCACAGTGTCATAAAATGGAGATATTAGCATCAAAAGTAGTCCACCCTCATCACCCAAAGATTGAAGTTGTAATCCAACAATATGACAAGGCATTCCAAAAATATGAAAAGATATAGGAGAAAATCATCAAAATATTAAAAGAAAACTTAGCAACAATTTGTAATTGAATGAAACAACAAGTAGACCAACATCGATCAGAAAGAGAGTTTGAAGAAGGCAATTGGGTGATCGTAAGACCCCAACCTTACAAAAAATTATCCCTTAAGCAACAAGGAAAGAACAAATTGGCTCCTAAATTCTATGGGCATTTTCAAATTAACAAAACAAATAGCAAAGTAGCTTATGGATTGAAATTGCCAGACAATTGTCGCATCTATAATATATACCATGTATCATGTCTCAATAAGGTGTTGGGACAAGCCCAACCAGTTCAAACAAAAAACTATTGAATTCGATGATGAAGGAATAATTATTTTAGAGCTAGAAGGTATTCTTGCCATTAAGGAAAAGGTGTTACGTTCCAGAACCATTAAATAGTATCTTATCAAATGGAAAAACCTTCTAGAAGAAGATTCTTCATGGGAAACAAGAAATTTTCACTAATGATATCCCTCATTACCCTTGCTTTGAGGACAAAGCAAATTTTAAGAAGATGACAATGTTACAAACTTAGCAAATGTAATCAATAATTAATAATTAATCAACATTCAATGAAGAGTCATAGGTCACACCTATTCATTCTCATGATCAGTCAATGCCTATAAAGGTATATCATCATGAGAAAAATGTTATCATCTTATTCATTTTTATCAATCAATATATTTTACTTGCAAAAATATTTTGTCTACAATTAATAAACAAGAGTTGTTTGCTACAAGTTGGTTCTAGGAACACCCCTCACCCCCACGCCATTCCATGTGCCCCTCCCCTTCCACTAAGTCACTTCTTAAAAGAGATGGGGGCATTCCCGGAATCAACCCCCCTCCCTAACACCCCAACCCCCCTCCTCCTTTGCCCCAGTCCTCGACCCCACCCCCTCCCTCCATGTGCTCCTCCCCTTCCACTAAATTGTTGCTCCAACCTCCATTAAAACCTTCAACTATCTAGAATTTGAATTTTTAGTTGTAGTGAATATTTGTTAATTTAACCTCCCCTTTTTTAGAAGAGTTTTAGGAGAGATGTTTTTGATAATTTTGTCCAGTTTTGAAATAATAAAAACTTTCAATAAAATGTTTACTAATTGGTGTTTTCCTTATAACGATGAAAAAACATCTTAAAAGATGTCCTTATATGTTCAACACCATTAATGAATAAAAACCCAAAAAAAACAAATAAAAAAACATATAATGACACTTGGTTTATCTCTATTCGAACCCTTACCACGTAACGCAAACATTGATTGAAACTTGTTTAGAATGGTTTGTATACACATGTATGGTAGAGACCAAGTTTTTTCAAAAAAATACAACCAATTATGATTTTAAAAACAATTAGTAATATTAAAATAAGACTAAATTATATTTAAAAGATAATTAGTAATACGTGGACCATATTTTATGCAAATAATATCTATATTTCAATGATTGCGGTATATGTCACTATTAATCAATCAAGTGAGCTCAACCTCTAAGAATAACTTGTCATATCGCATGTGGTGAAGTGTCAAAATCAAGCATATAAAATTATACTTAAATCAATTTTTTTTAAATGGTATGGTTGAAATGTTCATTAACCTAAACATTTAGGATTTACATTTATAATGTTAAAAGTGGCCAATGATTCGGAATTTTGTTGTTCCTTACCTAATATTAGGTAGAACATTAATATTAAGGCATGAATTGTCGCTTAGTAGTTAGTTTTATTTTTATTTAAATTAAGGTTATTAAGATGTTAGGTTTTTTTTATTTGGGTTTTTTTTTTATATAAGTTTAAAGAGCTTTTAGAGGAGTGATTTGCTTGGGGGGAGTTTTAATTATTAAGTGTAAGTTTCAAAAAATCACAATTAATGTTATATGATTTATTTTATTAGTTTCAATTTTATTTTTCCATTTTTATAGGTATTATTAGATGTAATGAGTGTTAAGTGAATTATTCAATTCTATAAAACATTTTCTCAAATATTTTATTTGCTCATGTATATAGAGAAGAGAATCAAGAGGCGGGCAGCTTATCAAAACAGACCCTCACAATATGTCCAAAGAATATAGCATATAATCAGTGGGAAGGAGGCCATGAGGGCCCAAATCTCTTTTTAAATATGTACTAGCAGTTTATCTGGGGGAGATTATATGTGTTGGTTTCTTGCTAAGATGGGTGGTCTTGTTATTAGTCTATATTTATGTATGAAAGTCATAAACTTTTTGAAAAGTATCTTTCTTTTTTTTCCAAAAAGATAAGTTGTCGGTATTGTAAGGAAATTGGAAATTTTCATATAGTTATGTCAGTGGATCGGACTATGAAACTCAAGGATCCCTTGATGTAATAGTTTGTCATGTGAATAGATTACATTAATATAAATATAATGTGCAATTTTCAGTGGAAAAAAAAAGTCTACAAAACATTTAATCTTGTAATAAATTTTACTTGAGTTTTTGGAATTCAACGATATAGAAAGTAAAAGTTATCATTGATGTGGAATCTTGATTGAATTGATTCAAATTTAGGTGAAAGCTCATGGGACATTGTTCCACCATGCACGGGTCTTGAATCATGGTACAACTCTACTCATGCCTAACATTTCTTCTAGATACTTATTAGATTTGTCATTGGAAAAAGGGTCCAATTGCTACAAGATTAACTTATTCACTCAAGTCTATGAGAAATTAGTCATTATATTTAATGATCATAGGATATATGTCATGCATGAATGACTTTCTCTAGATGTTAATCCAAAATATGAGATTTCATATGTCACACTATGAAAGCCCAATATGTTCTTAAATAAAGAGTTGAATGAGATCTAAATGAATGGTTTATAATGGACAATACTTGTTAAAGTTTGCAAATGGTGTAACAAGCTAAGTGGACTTGACTATTGGAACACCTATTTGGTTAAGTGTGCTTGACCAAGAGTAGTCTTATGATGGATGACCTTCCTGGAAAGTGTCTTCATAATAACATTAAAATATAAATATATATAATTGGTCACATCAAAATCAAAACATCACATGGAAAGTGACCATGAATTTTTTTTTTTTAAAAGTAAACAAAAATTAATAATGGCATGTGTAAGTTTCCACATGGCACTTTTAGAATATTCTATATTAAATATTTTTTATTTTATTTTATGTTTTAAAAATAAAGTTACTCTCTCAAGGATTGATGTCCCGTCAATAACCATTAGAAAATGGGATGAGTGAAATTTAAAATTTCTGAAATTTATTTTTAATTTAAAAAAAAAATCAATTTAATAAATTATTCTTTGAAAACATTGGAA
This sequence comes from Picea sitchensis, assembly GCA_010110895.2. Classification (NCBI taxonomy): domain Eukaryota; kingdom Viridiplantae; phylum Streptophyta; class Pinopsida; order Pinales; family Pinaceae; genus Picea; species Picea sitchensis. Next base: position 443,193 of record SNQJ01S0003413.1, on the reverse strand, counting down.
AAATTTATAAAATTTTATAGCATGAAACTAAAATACTACTAAGTAAAAGAGTTTTGACTTGCAAATGAAAAGTATACTCCCTACTTTGGTAAGGAATGAAAAAAGGAAAGAAGGTATTTGAAAAAAAAAAAACGCAAAAAAATATTTAACAAAATAAAAATTAAATAAAAAGAAAAAAAAAAACATGATAGAGTAAAGAGAGGGGGCTTCCTAGAATTGAATCCCCCCTCCCCTTCCACTAAGACGCACCATAGGAAAGATAACTTGGTGGAATGGGAGGGGAAACCCTCTCATTCCACAAAGGCACTGCTCAACTCCCCCTCCCTCCTCTCTCTCTACCCTCCATCCTCGATCCCACCTCCCTCTCTACCCCCTCCCTCCATGTTCCCCTCCCCTTCCACCATGCCGCTACTCCATAGGAGTAGTGACTTATTGGAAGGGGAGGGATGGCCCTGCCATTCTGTAAAGGAATTGCTACATATCCCCCACCTTTGTGGAAATGGGAGGGGCATGAGGAGGAAGGGGGGAAAGGAGGAGATATAGAGTGATGCCTTTGTGGAATGGGAGGGTCACCCCTCCCCTTCCACCAGGTTTCTACTCTTATGTAGTGGTGGCTTGGTAGAAGGGGATGGTCACATGGAGGGAGGGGGTTAGGGAGGCCAGGAACGAGGGGGAGAGAGGGAGAGGGGGATGGGGGGTTATGGTGGAGGGTGTTTATACCTGGAATCACCTGCACCCCCCTTTCCCCACCCACATGATGGGAGTGACACCTTTTTATAATGGGATAGATGTGGGGAGGGATGG
>SNQJ01S0003413.1:431202-441898 GCA_010110895.2 Picea sitchensis | reverse complement strand
TTTTTTTTAAATCTTTTTTGGTGTTTTTTATTTTCTTTTCATTTTTTGATTTCCATATTTTTATTTCTTTTTTTGAAGGCCTTTTTTTCCTTTTTTTTATTTGAATTTTCAAAAATGATGGTTTTTTATTTTTTGTAAGCGAGGTGAGAGAGGAATGGGGGTTTATGCTATATTTTTGTTTTATTCTTCTAAATTAACCTTGAAGGAATGGACATTTTATGGTTTTGTTTGCAACAATACCATTTTTTAAAGGTTGTGGTTTAAAAAATGTTGCAATTTTAAGCCAACAAAAAAAGTAGCAGTGATTACTTTTTTATTTGAGAGTTGATTTTATGATTTTTATTCCAACATTATTTGTTATTAAATTCATGGTTCCAAATATGATTTAGCCAGTCAATTATCACCTTTGAGTCCTCCATAATATGAATATATTGGATGTCCAAGAGCTTTGAAATAGTAAGAGTGGCCCAAGCTCCTAATAACTCTGCTTTAGTATTTGTTCCATCTCCATAATTGAAGTACCATATATAAACCTGGGAGTTTGAGCATTTTATGGTTCCCCCCACGCCACAATTCGACCCTCCAGCTATAGATGCTCCATCAAAAAAAACTAGTGAATAACCATTAATCCGCAAGATCGGGTTCTGTCTTAGCCTCTGAGAATTCAGAACTGGTGTGTTTATATTGAGCATTCCTATCACCTTGAAGACAACTACCCAGGTCGAAGGCGATTTACCATCAAAAAGTGTTTTGTTACGTTCTTTCCAAATATACCAACATGTCCGTACCGACAATCTTTTTGATAATTGCTTGTTTAATGTCCAGGAATTCATACAACCCGTAAGGGACAATCCATCCCAATTGAAATTAAAATTGTGAATGTATGCACATTTTGCCCAGACCGATTTTGCAAAGATACACTCTATAAATATGTCAGAGTTTTCTTCTGCCTTTTGATTACAGAGATAGAAAAAACTCGGGCCAACCTAGCCTTTCTTTTATAATATGTCCCAAGTTAAAATCCTATTGTGAATAGCCAACCAGAAAAATAAAATTACCTTCAATTGTAATTTCCATTTTCAAAAGTGAACCTGCCAGTCGCGCCTTACCGAGAACTCCTGAGTAGATATAATTGCATCGTAGCAGTTTTTTATGGTTAAGTCTCTAGTTGTGTCGCCACCCGTCCATAGCAGAGAATCCTCAGCGTTTATGTGGAGAGTGACCCCAACCCTGTTTAATTCTATAATATAGCTATCCCAATCAGAAGAAAGTAACCCTGTCAGCTCCAAGTCCTTGCTTCTTTTCCACACCTCAGCTGATGTCACCAAATCCCTTGCCACCGATGCTTGAGCTAGGACAGTAACTTGTTTATGATTTAAATGGGTGATGGTCTCTTTAAGGAGAAAAGACCTGTCTCCAATACTGAGTATCTGATCTCTCCCAATATTAATAAGATGCCCTGCGCCTGGTCACCAACTGAGTCAATGATTGATAATTGGTATAGTGTGTGTAAGACTAGACCAGATCCTCGAAGCAGAGTTGATGAAATGATATGGATTTCTGAGCCAATTGATGAGTGTTGAATTCTACATATATTTATCCATAACTACCTGATGCCAAATACTATCCTGATTTAGAACCCTCCAAAGTGTATTTGTATTCAAATATGTATTGAAATGATAAAGATTTTGAAAACCCCAACCCCCATTCTTTTTTAGTCTGGATAAGGCCTCCCATCTGCATAAATGGTAGTGTTGATTCTCTGAATGACCATTCCATAGAAAATGGAGCATCACTTTTCTAATCTTGTTTATAACTGAGCGTGGCAAGGTTTCCATTGACATCCAACAAACAAGCTGGCCTTCCAGCACTGTTTTGACCAAGATGTATCTCCCTCCCAGAGACAGCCACTGGTTACACCATAACCCGACTTTATTTGTTAATTTGGACACTAGCCAATCCCAATCAATTTCTCGTTGAGACCCTGTCTTTAGGAATTATCCCAAATATTTGACTCTGAATGATAGAGCACTAAAGGTAAAGGGGAGGAATAATTTGAAAGGAGCCAATTCATCCTCAGAGAGGCCTTCAAAATGAACAGTAGTCTTTGAATGATTAACTGATAGACCCGATGCTTTGCAGAAAAGACATATAAGATTGTCTATTTCCTTCCATTCACTTACACTTTCCCTTGACATAATAATAACATCGTCCACAACCAAAAGATGTAATATTTTTATCAGTCTCGACACTTTTATACCTTTTATGGTTCCTCCCTACAAGCTATTTTTTAGTAATATGTTGAGACCTTCCATCACTAATATGAAAATCAACGATGATAGAGGATAGCCTTGCCAAACTCCCCTGCCACTTCTAAAAGATTATGTAGCCTCCCCATTAATTAACACTACATATGAATAAGATGTGACACATGACATGATCCAATTTTCCATCTGGATCCCCAGTCCAATTTTTAGTAGGATCAATCTTAAATGATCCCAGTCAATACATTTGTATGCTTTCCTTATATCCATCCTTAAAACAAGTGCTTTTAATCTTTTATTTTTTATGTTGTGTAGACTCTCATGAGCGGTGCCTATGGCATCTTGAATACGCATGCCTTTTAAAAATCCCATCTGTTCACAGGAGATTGACCTCGAGAGGAAAGGTTTTAACTGATTGGCGATAATTTTTTATATCGCCTTGTAACACAGATTGCATAATGAAATTGGTTGGAAATCATCAAAGGTTGATGGATTATTAGACTTTGGGATTAATGTCAAGAAAGTAGAATTTAGGCCTCCCGCAATAGCACCTAATCTTCTTGATTCCTCCACCATGGCAAGGAGATCTTCCCCGACTAGATCAAAGAAGAAGATAAAAAACTCGACTGTCCACTCCTCCGAGCCCATGATTTTTTCTTTCTTAAAATGAAACAGAACATCTTTCAACTCCTCTAATGTAACAGGTGTGAACAAAGATATAGACTCCTCATCATTTATCATCTGCGGAAAGAATTCAATTAACTTGCATTTTTCAGTCGTATTCAGGATAGTCGGAGCCTTGTAGAAGTCCTTGAAGCATTTGATGGTTTCTTCCTTTAAAGTATCCTGAACAGTCACAATGTCACCGAACTCTCAGTTTTGATTTCCCAAATATGTTTCCTGACTCTATTGTAGCTTGCAAATTTATGAAAGTATTTTGTATTGTTATCCCCGTTGGTCATCCAGAGAGCCCTGCTACATAATCACCATTGTTCTTCCTCACCTCTTAATATCCCATTGCTTTCCAATTCCAAATGTCGAAGAGATGTAGCATCTATATGATCTGTTGGATCACCTCCCAGAATTTTAATTGTATCCTTTATGTCTGATTCCAGCGATAATAGCTTAGCTTTTTTCCTTATCAGGTTCTCTTTATGCCATATTTTTGTTTGTTTTTTTAAATCTTGAAGTTTCCAGATGATCCTATTTTGTTTTCCTCCTTCAGTGAGAAACACCAAGTCATTCATAACCTTAATGACAATATCTACAAATTCCTTATCATTGATCCATTGTGCATTAAATTTAAAGGGATAGATTTTATATGCAGGTGGTAATTCCAACTAAAGTAAAATGGGAATGTGACTTGAGATAAATGGGAACTCTACCCATGACCTGTATAGTCCAATATCAGTTAATATATCTTTAGCAACCAAAAACCTATCTAATCTCCCTGCAACTACTCCCTGACCAATGCGTCTGTTTCTCCATGTCAGAACCACTTTGGTCGGATTGATGTCAATCAATTTGTTGGAAGAAAAGAGCTCTTTGTAATAATCCTATGTATTTCCAATCCCAGGGGACCCACCCCATACCTCGTCGGATGAGAGAATGATATTTAAATCCCCCGCTATGATCAGGTTTTTCATAGATAATATACCATTATCTTCCAGTGAATTCCAAAATAGTTTATGGTCCTTGAAAGGTCCATAAATATTTAGCAACGCTAACTCCCGATTATTAATTAAAATCTTTCCTATTAAAAAGATACCACCAGCAGTGAGGAAAGAATCCAAAGCAAATAAATTTGGGTCCCAAGCAACTAACAGACCCCCAGAAGTACCAACTAAATTAACTGAACTCGAAACCCGAGACGGACGAAAAAGATGAATAAAATCCCTTGCTTTCTGCTTACCAATGTTTCTTGAAGGAATATGATATCAGGACGGGTGTGTTCCAATAGTCGCCAAGCTGAGGCAACTTTGAGGGCGCCTCCTATCCCTCTTACATTTAAGGTTAGTAATAACATTACTTTCCCTCGCCAGGGCTTTCATCGCTCTAAGAGGCCCACTGTCAGTGGTAGAGGGGACAGACTCAGCTATCTATAATGAATTTTGTGCCAACGTTTTCCGACTACTTCGAGTTTTTAGAGGGGAGAGTTCTATACCTATTCCCCTAGACCAAGCGTAGTCTTTCGCATCCCTCGCCAAAAAATACTTTGAAGTAGTTTCCTTCGAGAGTGACGAAGGATCATGTAGTGCCTTCCCTCAGTGGATGGTAAATTTAATAGCATCCTTATTATCCTTAATGAATGGAATCAGAGAATCAAGTATAGTGTTGAGAGAGGACTCATCCTCCTTGGGTTCTCTATAACCAAGCTCCATGATTGTGTCGGTCAAAATAGAAGAGGAAGGGGAAGGTGTATTACCCTGTTCTCGAGAGCTAAACCATTGGAGTAGAGGAAGTTGAGAAGTCCCTATAGGATTGTTGGATGGTAAAGTTGTGGATTCACTAAATGGGAAAATAGAAGTCATTTGTGGAGGCGATAAAATTCCAGAAAGGTGTGTTGAGGACCCCTTTGCATAAGCGTTAATGCCTAAAACCCCTTTAGAAACATTCTTGGCTAGAGAAGTAGAGGAAATTAACCACCCTGATTTTTCTATGGTGTCCCTTTCCCAAAGATTTAAGGAAGAGAAAAGTGAAGGACAGTAAAACTTCAAATTACCCGTAAGTGAAGTCGCCTCTACCAATGGCGGTTCATGCTCAGCTTCAAAGTGAATCGGATCATCCCCAAATGAGTCCACTTCATTCATATAATCTGGCGGATCTTCTTGTATGAGTGTTTCTTCAGACTTTTCCTTTGAAACCTTACCACTGCAGTCACGCCGAACATGTCTGGTACAACGACACTAGCTGCAACTGAAAGGTATACCTTGATAGTCTAACCGTTGTTTTATATGACGACCTCGCCAATCGATATCTATAAGCTCCGGAAGCCCACCATGTATATCGACTTAAACTGAAATCCGCCTGACTTTCTTGGCTGAGTTTAACAAAGTCAACTCGTCCAGAGTGATAAACCGACCCAATGCATCACCTATTTCCTTCAAAGCTCCCTCGTTCCATAGGTGTATAGGGATACTTGGCAATAGGACCCATAAATTCCTCAGTTGAAAATGCTATGTATGTGGATCAAAATACACCCTCAATCTCTTTAACATTAAGTTGATGTCTTCCAGAACCCATAAGTTGTTTAACAACTCTGGGGTTTTTCATATGAAACCCATCCAAACCTTTGTGAGATAGAGGATATTAGGAACATAGACAAGAACAGTCTTGCAGTTTTTTACAATCCACTCAGAAATAGGACTACATGCCAAATATGAATATGATAGTCTCCCTACTAAACCACAAAGTTCCAATCTACAAGTCTCTTCTAGACCCACATCATCCCCCATCACCATCCTCCAAACTCGCTTGTTAGCCTTCCATACCCGCTTCCAAACCCCCCTCTGATGTGAAAAATTATGAGAAAACCTATGTCTACCAGCAGAGGCAACACCTTTATCCCCCAGCCTAGGAATTAATGTCATCTCCGATCCACGCGAAGGATGAAAAGTATGCGTAGCTACAGGTGAACCAACCAAAAAGGTTTGAGCTAGATTATTCGAAAGTATTGGTGAGCAAACAGGAGAAGCAGTTATGGACAGAGTAATAGTGTTTGTACTTTGGGACAACAAAGTAGAAGTGTGTAAAGATGTGTCATTGTTTAAACCCAATGAACCTGCCTCCTTGAAAAGACCTCCCCTGTGCCACTCTACCTCGTCCTCTGGGTTCCTTAGTTTCATGGCATCTTCTATTATGTCAGCACTTGCACCCGATACCATGGTGATAGCACCTATTAAGCACTAAACTGAGGAAATAATGTAATAAAGTAAGGTTAAATGAGACGAGTTGGATAATGGATCCAATCCTCGAAATTTGGTGATAAAACTTGCACAAATCACAAGTAATGTCATTAAACAGCCTCTAGGGGAGAAGCAGTGTAACAATAACACCACTAAGAAAGAAGGTAAACGCCAAAGAAGACAAGGTTCAGTTACCGAAAAAAGAAAATAAATACCTGGGGCCTGAGATTAGAGGAGTTGAATACTCGAAAAAAGGCCTGGCAGAAACACTAAAGGCATGGAAGGAAAGGAAGAAGTGGAAAAAAACTTCAAAGTTATAAAACCGACTATACTAAACCTTTGAATCCTTATCAAGCCAAGTAAAATGAAAAAACACTTTGATTATATGTTGTCCGATACTTGTCCACACTCCTGGTTGACACAGATCCGCCATTGATGAAACTCAATATTCTCACCCTGTTGCAATTCAAATTCCCACCGACCCATACATGCATGATTTTTTTTTAGTGTTTTTCTTATAATACCACAACATCTCATAATATACTATTACATTGTGCAAGCTCTCACATCTATCCTTATATGTGCAACCCCATTGACAAGGAAAAAAGAGAAAAAAATAAAAAAAAAAGACATTGGCACTTGCATTATCTATATTCAAACACCTATCACATGCACCACACATAGATTGGCACCTATATAATGGTATATACATACAAATACGGAGGAGGTCGACCCTTTTCAAGAAATATAACCAATCGTATAAAACACCTTAAACTTAAATATAATACAATTAAAATATGACTGACTAAAATATCATTGAAAGACAATTAGTAATATATAATACATACTTATGAGTATTAAATAGTGGCACATAAATGTTCTTTATTGTTGTAAATGCATAAGTAAACAAACCTCCAACTGTCTACTAATTTTATTTGTAGGGAATATTTTTTAATTTAATCTCCACTTTGTAATTTTATTTTTTAATTTAATCTCCACTTTTTTAATAGAAGATTTAGTAAATATTTTTTTTATAATTTTATCCAATATTGAAAGCTTTAGTTAAAATCTTTATTAATTGGTGTTTTCTTTATAATGCTACAAACATTTTAAAAGATCTTGCCATCTAATTCAAGCTCTCATTTATCTCTATATGTGCAACACACTTAATAAATAAAAACTCTAAAATACAAATGAACAAGCATATAGTTACACTTGTTTTATTTTCATTCAAACTACTACCACGTAACATAAGATATTTGTTTATTAAAATAGGATTAAATTATAATTAAAAGATTATTATATTAGTAATATATGGATCATATTTTATGTTTTTTTTTTTCTAGGTTATATAGTTCGAAGTAAACCTTAGAATTTTAAAGATACAAAGTTGATTAACAATAAAACTCAAAGCCATTACAATAATATACTTATTAAAAACTCAACATATCACTTGTGAAAAATAAAAATAAATGTAGATAAAAAAGATAATAATCATTCCTTTCAACCACTTAAATCAAATCTAGTTGACAAATAATATTTTATACTTATATTTCAACTATATCACCTATATACAACTATATCTATATTTCAATAATATTGTAATATATGAAAAGCCAAATTCCATCATCACTATAAATCGAAGTGAGCTGAATCTCTAGGAAATTATCAATTAATAATTGTCATCATCGCATGTGGTGAAGTGTCAAAATAAAGCATATAAAATGACACTCAAAACAAATTTATTTTAATGGTATGGTTGAAATGTTCATTAACCTAAACATTTATGGTTTAGGTTTGTAATGTTAAACGTGGCCAATGATTTGAAAGTTCGTTCTTGCTTAACTAATATTAGGCGAAGCGTATGAACTTATTCAATTAACAAAGTGGTTAGAATGGTCGGCTAGTAGTTAGTTTTATTTGTATTTTTATTTAGGTTATTTTTATTTTATATAGTTGATGGGAATGTTCTTTTAGTTTAAAGAGTTTTTAGAGTGAGTGATTTTTTCAAGAAGTTTTAATTATTAAGTGCAAAGTTAAAAGTGATGATTAATGTTTTGCCATTTATTTTGTTAGTTTTAATTTTATTTTTTTTATTTTTTTTTATGAATATTGTTTGATGTAATGAGTGTTAAGTAGATTATTTGTTGTAAATCATATAAAAGTTAGAGTTTCCATCTATCTAAAACTTTGATCCAATTTTTAACAATTTGCGTTGATTGAAAATTGTGCAAAACTTTATGGTACATTGTTTCACCATGTTTTGGCCTTGAATCATGATAGAACTCTGCTCATGCTTGAAATTTATTCTAGATTCTTATTAGATTTGTAGTTGGAAAAAAGGTCCATTTGCAACAAGATTAATTTACTCCTTCGAGTCTATGAGAAGTTAATAATTATATTTACTGATCATAGAATCTATGCTATGCATGAATGACTTGCTCTACAATGTTAATCCCAAATATGAGATTTCGTATGTTTAACTATGAAAACCCCTTATATGCTTAAATAAAGAGTTGAGTGAGCTCTAAGTGAATGGTTCATAAGACACAATACTTGTTAAAGTTTAACAAATGGGGTAACAAACCAACTGGACTTGACTATTAGAACAACTCTATGGTTAAGTGCACTTGACTCAAAGTAGTCTTATGATGGATGACCTTCCTATAAAGTCATGGTTATTGGGTGTAGGTTCAAAGGTGGCGCTCGATGCTATGAGACTCATTTTAATAGTTTCAATCCCACTTCTTCAACCCTATGACTATCACTTGATGCATGAGTGTTAAGCGAACTACTCAATCTCATGAACAATTGGTCATTATGACTAATGCTCATGGGATATAGGTCATGCATGAATAATTTATTCTACATTGTTAATCTCAAAAAAGAGATTTCATATCTTGGACTATGAAAGGCCCCCACATGCTTAAGTAAAGAGTCAATGGAGATCTAAATAAATAGTTCATAAGGAACAATAATTATTAAGGTTTTACAAATGAGGTAGCGAGTGAAGTAGACTTGACTATAAAAATAACTCCATGGTTAAGCATGCTTGAACCAGAGAAGCCTCGGGATGGGTGACCTTCTTGAAAAATCTTGGTTATTAGGTGCATGCACAAAACAGATGATTAATGCCATTTGATTCATCTTGCTAATTTATTTATCATTTCTTCACTTTTATGAACATCACCTAATACAATAAGTGCTAAATACATTATTAAATTTATAAAAAATCATTTTAATAAATACTTATAAAATACAAATCATGCATAAATAACACACCCTACATAAAGTCCAGTGGATGTAGCTTGGGTGGTTGGGAGGAATGATTCTTACCCTCCCCGCCCAAGTTCAATCCGTGTAAGTGACATGTTGTGACATTATATGTGTCTATAAGATGTTCTTGTTGTTGAGCCCCCAATATTCCGAAAATGTTTGGTCACCCCATGTTCTCTCGTGTATTTCGGGGAGGTTATCCATGGACGTAGTGAGCACTGATATACAGATATCCAACATAACTAAAACTAAAATTACAATACAAAGGCTCTACAACATGTGTGAAAACATTGTTCAAAGTAAGAAAAGTTGTCATATTAAAGTCTCCAAAACTTAGACATGTACAAATATTTATACTATATTAACAAGTGAAAATAGCAGCAAAGTTACTTATACATGCCTCTTCAAAATATTTTAACATAAGAGGTGTATATAGTTCAAAGCTAAAAGTTTAGTTTAATCCTTTTGTGATTAGATATACAACACTCTCATAATTTAATTAGCATAACAAAGAAAGTCATCATATTTGAGTCAAAATTAGGAAATGGGAATGTATACAAAGTTGTGTTTGGTTAGATATGTAATAGTGTAATAACTTGAATTGGTATAAAAATAAAAGTTGTATTAAAATGAGAATGAACATAAAAGAATTTTGCATAGAAAAATCTATTTGAGTGAAAATTTAGGAAATAGGAAAGTAAACCAAGTTGTATTTGGGTGAAAATGATGAAATGAAATAAAATAAAACTCAATGAAACGTGACCCGCAAAACAATTCTCTAGATTGAATTTAAATCATAATGAATGTAGTTTATATATNTTCTATTTGTAAGTATGAACGACTTTTAAAAGGTGGGAAGCTTAATTTCAAAACTATTAGTCCAATAGCAAAACAAAGAGACTTAGTTAAAGAATATAACACATGATTGATAGATACACAACACATGATTGATGGATACACAATTGAATAGGAAGAATATTATAAATAATGCAGTTTAAGTATAATTAGAATCTCTTAAGTCATAAGACAAAAAAAAATATAAAAATTAGAATTTTTATTTACTCAAAGTATTTTTATTCAAATGAATTTATGTCAATGATGTTTGTTTTTTTTTATAATAAAATTGTGGATGATTTTTTTCTATAATATAATATATATATAAGTTTCACCAACATAATTGTTTAATTTCTCTAATTTAAGTTTTTTAGATCAAATTACCATTATTCAAAGTTCATTTTATATATATATATA
>SNQJ01S0003413.1:409703-427151 GCA_010110895.2 Picea sitchensis | reverse complement strand
TTGCTCCTATAGAGCATTGGCTTGGTGTAAGGGGAGGAGTGGTCCACTCATTCCACAAAGGAATTGCTCCTATGGAGAGGTTTTTTTTGGGGGGGGAGTGGGGAATTCTTGGAATCAACCCCCGCCCCTCCCTAACACCCCATCCCCCCTCTCCTTTTGACCCTAGTCCTTGACCCCACCGCCCTCCTTCCATGTGCCCCTCCCCTTCCACCAAGTCACTACTCCATAAGAGTAGTGACTTGGTGGAAGGGGAGGGGTAGCCATGTTATTCCACAAAGGCATCGCTCCATATCCCCCACCTATGTGGAATGAGAGGGGCACCGGAAGTGGGATTGAAGGAGGGATATGGAGTGACGCCTTTGTGGAATGGGAGGGACACCCCTCCCCTTCTAAAAGTTTCTACTCCTATGGAGTGACAACTTGGTAGAAGGGGAGGGGAACATGGAGGGAGGTGGGTAGGGATGGAGATGAGGGGTGAAGGGAGAGGGGAGAATGGGGGGTTACGGTGGAGGGGGTTGATTTTGGGAATCACTTGTACCCCCCCTCCCCATCCATATGATGGAGTGACATATTTGTGAAATCAGAGAGACACACAGAATGAGGGGACAAAAGCGGGGATTTGGAATGATGCCTTTGTGGAATGAAATGCCCACCCCTCCCCTTCTACCAAGTTGCTACTCATATGGATTGATGGCTTGGTGAAAGGGGAGGGGCACAAGGAGGGAAGGGGGGCTGCGGTTGGGGATGGGGGGAAGAAGGAGAAGGGGGATGGGGGCTTAGAGAGGGGGGGTTGATTCCAGGAATCATCCTCCCTCCTCCCCCCTACCTATATGATGGTTTTTTTTCCTTTTCTTCATTTTTTTTTTAATTCTTCTTTTTGGTATTTTCTTTTCATTTTGTTTGTTTGTTTCCTTTTCTTTTTATTTTTTTAAGATTTTTTTTTCCTTTTTTTGTTGTTTTAATTTTCAAAAGTGAGTTTTTTTTCTTAAAGTGAGGCGAGGGAGGATGGGTTTACGCTATATTCTGGTTTTAATCTTATAAATTAACCTTGAAAGAATGGATATTTTTAAGGTTTATTTTATGGTTTTGTTTGAAACAATACTATTTTTTAGGGTCATAGTTTCAAAAATATTGTAATTTAAAGCCAAAAGTAGTGACCACTTTTTGATTTGAGGGTTGATTTTATGATTTTTGTTGCAATTGTACTAGTTTTTAAGACCATGGTTCCAAATATGTTTCAATTTTAAGCACGGAAAAAAGGAGGTGCTACTGACCTAGCACCACTTTTCAGTTTGAGGGTTTTAGCAGATGTGAATGCTACTGAACTACATTCGCTAAAACCCCCATTCTCATTCATATAGTTTTTTTTATCATTTTTCCCAATCTTGTAACACTAAAAATTGCCACTAAAACCATTATTAACTGGTGTTTTCCTTGTCATGACATCTCATGAGATGTTTCTACCTTGTGCAAGCTCTCATCTATCCTTGTATGTGCAACATCGTCGATGAGAAAGAAACCCAAGAAGAAAAAGAATAAGACATACATTGACACTTGCCTTATCTATGTTCAAACACCTACCGTGCGGACCAAACATAGATTGACACCTATATAAAATGGTTTATATATACAAGTATGGAGGAGGCCAACCTTTTCCAAGAAATATGATCAATCTTATAAAACACCTTAAACTTAAATATGATACCATTAAAATATGGTTACTAAAATATCATTGAAAGAGTTAACATGAATTGATACAATGAATATATCTCTGCGGTGAATACATACGGTGGTGAATATTATCTCTACGTGAATATTTTATCTCTACGGTGAATACATAGTCATAGAATTAAAACAAGAATATATTTTTGCAGTGAATCTTATCACTATGGTGAATTGATGTGGTGAATACATTCTATGAGTCTATGGTGAATCTGGTCTGCGATAAATCTGATCAATGGTAACTAAATGCGGGTCTACAATTAATCTGATATGCATTCAATCTGATCTGCAGTAACTAAATCTTGTTTGTGACTATTCAAACCCCACCGTGAATTAGGCACACATATTTCTTATTTACTTATTTTTCTTTTCAATATGAGTAATAAACCATTAATACCTAACTTTAACATAGGAAGGCCTAACAAAGTAACCCTAGATAGTCTGCATGAATATATAGAATCAATAGAAAAACGTAGAGAAGAGAGATAAACCAAACTTCAAAGTGAGTTAGTAGGAATGCTTGATAATAAATTTAAATCCTTAGAAGATAATATTCAGAGACAGATAGACAATAAATTATTAGGGTTCGAGACTCGGTTGCAGAAAATGGAGGCTACATTACAAGAAATAGAAAAAACAAACCAAGAACAAAAACAATCAAGGTAGGAAGAAGAGGCACTACAAGGAAAAGACCTTTTAGCTGAAGTTATAGCGTAGGTTTCTAGTGTTACAAAATTGGCAAAATTTGTCAAAAAACCTCTGCTACATCATATGTTTTCGATAGTGGATGTTTTGCGGATACTATAATGGAAGTTGATTATAACTAAAAAAATATGGGCGGCTAGAGGTGTTAGCGGATGATTACAAATCAGTGTGTTTGTATAAGTCACAAGCATCGGTGCGTACATACACCTACAACACCGGTGTTGTACACTTAACGTCAAGCATCGGGGTAGTAAAATATGCAAGCACCAAGTAAAATATTTAAGCACCGGGGATTTAACTGTAAAACGCACCGGGGGAGTTAAAATTAATTAAGAACCAGGGCTTTCTGCATAGAACTCACTGGTGTTTTATTAATAAGAAGGCACCAATGTTGTATAAAATAATATGCACAGTGCGTTACCGGGAAAAACCCCCCCGGTGCATTAAAAATTGAAAGCACCAGCGCTTTGCAATAACAAACAAGCCTCGATGCTTATCAATAACACAATAGCGCCAGTGCATATTAATAACACATAAGCATTGATACTTCATATAGGATTAATGCACCGAAGGCCAATTTTTTAATATAATTTTGTGGTATTAAATTAATATTGAAACCAATGTTAATTAATTACATAAAAGCACCAGTGTGAATCTCATATGAAATGCACCAGTGAGTTTTAATATTAAATGTGTCGATTATATTAACAATTAAAATACACCGAGAAACATCGACCCATGATAGTGCAATTATTTATACTTTTTAATTCCATTATTTATCAAAAAAATTACATATATCTTATGTTTTGATTAGTGAATTTGGATATGATGTTTGGATTAATTTGTTATATCATCAGATTTTGCATCTCTTCATTATAATGTTTATTCATCCATATATTTAATCAGACCCCAATCCCTTGTCTTTCAATTGGGACACTATGTCCATTACATTAAAAAAAAAATGTCTAATTTTCACACACAATTATTTCAAAAAAAAACAAGTGTAGCTTGCATTGATATCCAAATATTTTTGTCATCATTCTTCACTGGAACTGAAGTTAGTGCTCGAGATATTTCCATGCCTTGGGTTATTTTGTTGAATGTTTTGTTGATTGCCTCGATTGTTTTATTCTTCTTCAAGTTCCATCTACAAACATAAAAATAAATTGTTATGAGTCTATCTACATTGGTGAGAATAATGAAAATTGAAATAAATAATATACATGAATGTAAATTGAAAAGCGACGTACCTGCAAAGAAAGAATTGACTCATGAATCATACACATATGTTCAAAATCAAATCTCATGCCTTGTTTCAACAATTCTTCTGTTGGCTCAGTTCCATACTTTGTTTCCTGCAAGTTTTATACCCCATAATAAATCATAGATTTAATATAAAGTATTATTTTTGTTTCATTAATTATAAAATGGTAGAAGTAAAACAACATAGATTATACTTACAAATTCCACAATTAACTTTTGATATGCCAACATATCCTCACAACCCTTAATTAACCCAATGTCAATCAATTTTTCTGATGGCTCTTCTTTGTATGTTAGCACCTGTTTGAAGACATTCAAGGATGGTTGTTGTAAAACAACTTAAAATATACAAAAAAAAAAAAAACTTAAGTTGTTATAAGGAAATAAAAAATTATTCACAAACTTTGCTATCAACCCTTTTATTCCTTGTCGTCCAGTTTTATGTGCAGAATGAGTTCCATTTTCTTTTCTTTTATGTACGAGAATATTTGAAAATTGGTATTTAATGTTTATTTAATTATTTGTACCTAATAGAAAAGTTCAATGATTACATACATTCGAGCACGTTGTTGTTGAGATAGCTCCTCCTGCGATGCAATTATGTCCAATTCTTTGACCATCTCCTTGTATACTATTTTGGACATTCCTAAGTCATATGTCGGATATGAGCTCGTTGGTCCTCTGGAATTTTCATAATTTTCCTGAAAAAATAACATGACAATGAAGTATTTTTATATTGATATATGAAAACTAAATATCACAAAATTGATATATTAATAAATAAATACTTTGTAATATATATATATATATATATATATTCTAAAAAGGTGTCTTTAGGAATATTACTTTTTGAATGATTCTTTTTTTTCTATTGCAAGTTTGACAGGTCTCATTGACCATTGCTCTGGAAATGCTTCTTGTAGTTTAAATATAATCTGGTTTTTTGAATCAATGGAT
This sequence comes from Picea sitchensis, assembly GCA_010110895.2. Classification (NCBI taxonomy): domain Eukaryota; kingdom Viridiplantae; phylum Streptophyta; class Pinopsida; order Pinales; family Pinaceae; genus Picea; species Picea sitchensis. The sequence continues at coordinate 422,504 of SNQJ01S0003413.1, read as the reverse complement.
TGATTTCTATATTGTAAGTGGAAAGTACATCTATACGTTTGTTCCACTATATCCCTCATAGTTCTGTAAAAGTTTTTTTCCCGTTTGATGAATCTCCAACACCACTCCAGATGAGTTAAGGATGAATTCATCATCATTTGCATCTTCTATAATAATTTTTTTTGTTTTGTTATGATGACATTCTATTTCCTCGTTGTTGGTGCATGTAGAACATTAAACATATGTGAATTAATAGATTGTTTGAAACATGTTATCTAATATTCTTAAGTATATTGTTAATAAAAATTCAACAAAAAAAAATCATATTGAATTGTATTTTTGCATTCACCTTATTCATCCCTCTGCAATTTTTCCATCAATCTTTTATGCTCTTCTGCACTTAGATCATGAATAATATTATCGAGCTTCCTCATTTTGTGGCCCTGCATGACACACACTAACCAATACATATTAGTTAAACTTACATATAGTTCAACCATATTAATTTTGTATAGAATTTACAGAGAACCTACCTTTTTTGTTTTTTCGGATGTGTCATCATTGTGTCGACCATACATTTTCTTATTTGAACTCTTCTCACTCATATTTTTATCAATATCCAACTTGTACCATTCAATACAGAAATTATTAAATATATTTTATAAATAAATCACATAATTTTCAACGAAAAATTCGTTGTAACCAATGTGTATTTTATATACAAATCATCGGTGCATTTATTACATAAAACGCATTGGGGCGTTACATACAACAAAACGCATTGAACAATTTAATTTATTTTTTTTAATATTGTGAATTACAATAGTGCGATATATACAGAAGACATCACAACAACTACAGTAGAAAACAAAAACATAGCAAAAAAATTAAACATTCATAAATAAATAAAAACAATAGAAAAATTACACACCAATGAGAAGAAAAATTAATAAAAAAACAAAAAAAAAAGTTTATGTGACAACATTTTCTTTGTTGTTTAGATGTGAAAACATCAGTGATATTTTTTTATGCACCATATTTTTTAATTTAAAAAAAATGGCTTTATTTGTGCGTTTCTGTCGAAATGGCGCACCAAAAAATCGAAAAAACATTCTAAAAAAAAAATCAAGTTGGAAACTGTTTAAAAAAATAAAAATAAAAAATTCAGAGGGTCGACTGCGTTTGAGATTCGATGCAATAAGTGGTCCCTTCGCATCACATGCCAAACACTTATATATAGAAAAAACTACCCATTAGATCTAAAATACCTAAAACGAAAATCCCTAATTCTGAAGTGATAGAGGGAGTTAAACCCTAGGGTGAAATTTTGCATTCACGTAAGCAAAAAAAAAAAAGGTTTAAGGTAGTATGATTTATTTTTTTTGAATGTAGGGTTTTGAGTGAATCACCATACCCTTCAAATCCTGATTTTCTAAATATTTATGTTGTTTCAAAGTATTCTTCTGCTCCACAATGTTCCTTGGTATGTCTCTCTTCCAAATCCGTCTCTTGTAAATTTTGGAAAAATAATGAAAATATTGAATACCTTCTTAATATTAAAAAAGAATTATGAAAAGGGTTTAGAGTGAATAACCATACCCTTCAAATCCTCATATTCTGAATAATATTGTGGTTCCAAAGTATTTTTCTCCTCCATATGTCTCTCTTGCAAGTCTCTCCCTTGCAAAATTTTGCAAAATAATGAAATAGTGTATAGCTTTTTAGTATTTAAATGACTTTGTGAAATTTAATTCCCGCTCTTTTTTTAATTGTTAAATCGCACCTTTTTTCTAAACTTTTTCGGTACGACGGTGCATTTATGTAAGATGCACTGGTGGGGCCATATTACATTACGCACCGGTGCATCCATATTAATTGACACACCAGAGACATATAATTGTTTTTTATTAACAAAATCTCGAAACATGGTGTGGTTGATTTTTCCACGCACCAATGTTTATTGTTAGTATGTGCACCAGTGCGTTTGTGGTTTATAAGCGCACCGGGATGCTTTTAAAGCTATTTGAACTTTTATTTGCACATGAAATAGTATATTCATCTCAAATTATATTTTAGGATGAATTCACATGACTTACAATACTTCAGTATACATTTTGCATTGTATATCGCCTTATTCTTAAAAAATGGTTTCAAAACTATATTCAAACTCAGATTGTAGTATGGTCCTCGAAATTTATTTTAGATATGTACAAGAAAATTGATTGCTAATTTTATAGAAATGCAAGGAGAAAACCTTATTATATGATCAAATGGCCAATTCTTCAAATTTCTTCCCATTCCATATTGCTCAAAGTCCATCATGGAGTTATCCCTTTCCATCTCCAGTAAGTTTAACTTATTTTTTTATGTTTTGATTATCTCATTGAATTTTTTTTATCCATGTCAATATAAATAAAAATGTATCCAAATTTGCAGGATCCTGATTCAGAATCAAGTTCAGATGCAAAAAATATTCCAGTATTGGTTCAAAAACATCGTAAGGTCTTATCAGGAGCAACATACCACAAGAAGTTGGTAGATGAAAATGGACAACCACTTTACCCTGCCAATTGTGACATTCCATCTTCCAGCCGCAATCCTTGGTCGAAAATGGTAATAATTGTTTGGTATAATGTAATTTGAACAAACAAATTATTGCATTTTGCTTACTAATATCATTGATGTACTAATGTTCGATATTTTTGAAATTAGGATTCTTCTGATGATGAGAAACCTACCTACCATATTTCGTTGCACCCCACAACAATGTCAACCCGAGAGAAGGTTGCAATGAGAGCACAACTCAGAGAGGAAGCATACCAAGAATGGTTGAATCAACCACCTATTCAATTCTCACTACGTCCAGATTCACCAATTAGGAATGCCTACAACAATAGTATTTATTCAGGAGTTGGAAATGGAGAGAATCAAAATGAGGTTGGTATGGATGATTACTTAGGAGATACGACTATTGTGGAGACAATGTTGTTAGATGCATTACAGAACGATGAGCTAGGGGATGATGCTCATATCAATGATACCATTTTTGAAAGCCTAAAACCTGCTTCCACCACCCCTCTCTTTGGACCTAGTGCCTGGTCAAAGTCTACCTAGCTTGGGACAACAATGTTATTGTACAACATGAAAGCAAAGTTTGGCATGTCAAATGCATGTTTCTCGACAATATTGAGGTAATGGACCAACAAGTTCCGTATATTAATTTTGAAATGGTTGATTTTATAAACGTTAAATGACCTTGTACATTTCTATTGCCCACTAACTGCGGGATATTGAAAGATAAGGTTCTTCCTAGTGATAATGTTTTTCCCGGTAGATGCGAAGAGGAAAATCAGTTGTTGAAAATGTTGGGTGTTGAGTATATACCATATCTTGCATGTCTGAATGATTGTATTTTATATAGAGGAGAATATGCAATCAAAGAGATATGTCTGAAATGTGGGCATGACAGGTGCCATAAATCAAATAAAAATGGTAAATCGCATGGTCCTCCTCATAATATATTGAGGCACATGCCTATAATCCCAAGGATTCAAAGGCTCTTTCGTTGCAAAGACTTAGCTATGTTGCAGGGATGGCATACCTCGCAAAGAAGTGAGTCGAGAGTTATGTGAATTCCAACAGATTCAATAGCCATGAAGCATATACAAAATACATGGCTAGAAAAATTCAAGGATGAAGTACGAAGTCTATGACTCAACATAACAATGGATGGCGTGAACCCATATTCCATCCAAAACACCAACTATTATGTTTGGCATGTAGTAGTGATCAATAACAATATCTCCCCATGGTTGTCTGTGAAGAATGAACATCTTATGTTGGCTCTTATAGTCCCCGGTAGAAGACAAGTGAAGAATATGGATGCCTACCTACAACCATTGGTAGATGAATTGAAGGAATTATGGGAAGGGATACATGTATACGATGTATCAAGACCCATTGCAACAAAGAAGAGTTTTATGTTGTATGGCATATGTACTTACACCACACGTGATTATCTATGATTGGGAGTTTTATTTGGTAATTAACATGTTTATTGATTTGTTTATATACGTAACAATATTTATTTGCATATTTAATTCATTTCGGTTGACATTCTATTCTTAAACGCTAATGTGTTGTGTATACAATAATTTTGCAGGTCTTGTAACTAAAGGCTATCATGGATGTAAATGTTGTGGAACTTATTTGAAGGCTAGGTGGTCCAACCACCTACGAAATCCAGTGTATGACTACTCGAGGGTATTCCTCCCAGAAGAACACCCTTATAGAAGAGAAACATTTTCTTTCAATGGTAAACCAAAGAGAACCTAAAGGTCTGCAATAATGACACCAACAGAATGGCTTAGAGAATATGAGAGAGAGAAGGAGAAGGAGATTTCATAAATGTTTGATTCAAATGGGGAGCCTATGCTTGATGATCCAGAATTATTCAACACTATGTTGATAAATTCCCCATTGGGATAAAAAGGAAATCTATCTTTTATGAGCTCCCTTATTGGGAGCATCTTAAGATTGCCCACTTACTAGATCTCATGCATATATTTAAAAATGTTTCATTTTATTTATGGAGGCACATATCATCGAAATAAAGAGACACATTGGTTGTGAGGAGAGATCTTATTTCTTCAAAAACTAAAAAGAAACATTGGCCAAGACAAGAAATTAGAGGAGAGGTTGGTCCCTCTTGGTCTTTCAAAGAAGGTGATGTCCCATGGATTTTGAAGAAAGAAGATCTTTCTTTCGCAAAAGAAGTTATATTGGGTGTGAAGGTGCCTTATTTATATGGGTCTTCCCTACAACGTTGCTTCACTATGCGTCAATACCATTTATCAGGGTTGAAATCACATGACCATTTGAACCTTCTAAAGGTACGACGTATTTCAAAAATACGATTTCATTATTTGTAATTTTTATTTTTATGCAATGGGATAAAACATAATTAATTTTGTATGTGTTTACTTTGTAGTGTCATTATCCTATGCTCATGTGTGGGTGTGTGAACCATGAATTCCCCCATGACCTAAGGCATGCCATATCTAAATTATTTTCATTTGTATGTTGGATCACATCAAAGGAGATTCATATGGCTAGAATTCCACTGTGGCGTCAAAATATAGCTAAGATTGTTTATAAGTTTGAGAAGGAACTACTACCAAGTTTCATGGACTTCCAGGTTTATCTTCTAATTCACCTAGTAGATGAGGTTGAATTAGTCGGGGTGGTCTCCTGTCGTTGGATTTTTTTTTTAGAGAGGTACATGAAGAAATTGAAAGGATTTGTTCGTCAAAGGGAAAAACCCGAGGGGTCTATGGTAGAGGGGTACATATCATATGAATCTTTCTATTATGCCAGTGAGTACATCGAGTATATCGACAACACACCAGGTGTTGTGATTTGGGACGACAAAAGGAATGAAGACAAAAGAGAAGGGGATATTCTCCAAATGAATGGAAAAATGCGCTTGATAAATAGTAAGTGACTTATCATTTGTCAAATTTGTACACAGTAACTATTCACACTGAACTTCATAATGTATATTTTCATGATATCATATGTACTATATGTTGGTTTGATTTCATGAATACATCAACGAATTTAAAAATTGATGCCATCAATAAATTCCTTCTTTACAATTCGTAGGAAACACAACCGTGGGTTTCATTGTATGAACAGAAGAGGAGGAAATGGGAAAGTGACAAGAAATAATTTAGACAGTCGAATGGTAGAAGCATTCCTTATCCTAATCATTTAAAAGAAAATATGCCAATGATATGCCCCAACAGTTGGGTTGTTGACCAAGTCAGAGAGAAATACAGTGCATTCGGTCGTTACCCGAGTGAAGAAGAGGATTCACTAAACATAGGGATTGGTTGCAACAACTCGGTAATAATCTTTTTGCGTACATAATTTTTAACTTCGTAATGCACATTTTAATTGTAAGTACATATATATTATTTTATATTTTAATGGTCGGGTTATTAGACACATATTGACACTACGATTTGTTCATTTTTTTATAGTTGCATTTGTTCCCATCTATGTGGGCATATGGACATCATTTTCGCACAGAGGATGTCGATGATGGACACATGACACAAGACTATGGAGTGGAATTCGAGTTCAACCAATCTATTCATGCTAGCCACCATGATCTAAACACCATACAAGGGAAGTTAGGTTATGTCAGAAAGATATAAGAGATCATTCAAGTGGACTTCTCTTCTTTCCAATGTGTTATTTTTAGGTGCAAGTGGTGAGACACCTTTGATCGGAATAATGTAAAGGAAGATCGTGATAGTGGGATGATATGTATCAACTCTAAAAATATGTGGGATGAAGCTAAGGATCCTTATGTTTTCCCAAAACACTGCAACCAAGTGTTTTTTTACCTAGATGTGTTGGATATGGATTGGTGGTTTGTATTAAGACACGACCCTAGATCAAAACATATTGTTTAGAACAACGATGTTGTCATGCCAAGTGATGAAGATAATGAGGGTGATAACAAAAGAGAGCGATATGTACGTCATGTTTTATTTCATCTTTAATATTGTTGTTGTATCTTTTTTATATATTATTTATTTTGCTAATTATATTGTTTTTATTCGTCTTCTCATAGAGGAAATGTTAAGTTAATTATAACAAATTTTTGAACAATTTTAGTTGGTTAAGTACATTCATTTTAATGCGTAATGTGTTTGTCTCTCAAATTATTTGTGATTGCATGAAACGATTATTATTTGAACATATTTATATGTCATTTCATATATTTAAAAATGTTTCATCTTCTTTAAGTATTTCCAATTGTGAAATCTTGAAAAATGCTAAATGTCTAGTTGAACTTTTAATGGGATATGAAATTCCACTTTCTATGTTGATATAATTAGATGTAATGATATGGTTGATATGCATGTTTAATAGTACAACATTTTTTAGCATATGTTAATATGATGATTGAAAAACTGAGTTTATGTTCATTTATTTTGTAGATTTAAAAGTAAGATTAACAAAAAATGTGGTTTATAATTAAAAAAATAAATTTATAACACGATTTTGTGATAATTTGGTTTTTAACTAAAGTAGTGTTTGTTAGTTTACGTACTTCTATCATTTCTTTTGAAAATGTTTATAAAATTATGCCCCCAATGTTGAGTAAAACCACAATTAATTATGCTCCACAACATATAGAAGAGAAAAATGACTGCTGGCAAACCCTTCAAGACTATCTAACAGATAATGAGCTGGAAAATATTATTCTAGGGGGGGACTTAAATGTAACTCTAGCTCAAGAAGAAAAACGGGGGGGGGTCTATCGTAAGGGACCCAGCCAGAGAGTGGGTGGAGGATTTGATTTCTGCCTGGGACTTATCGGACATTAAACCAACTAGAGGGCACTATACCTAGACTAACAAAAGGGTAGGCACGGGGCACATAGTTGGCCGCTTGGACAGATTCCTTGTACAAAGCTCATTCTTGACGCTAGGACTCACAAGCTCCTCAGAAATTCTTCCCCATAGCACCTCTGATTACAAGCCAATCAGCCTAGAGCTTAGGAAAGAGAAAGGCCAGGGGCCAATTCCCTTCAGATTCAACCCAGCATGGCTACAAGATAAAGATTTTCTGAGCAGAGTCTCCAAAGTATGGACCAGCAAAGTTAAGGGCTCTGTGTTTTATGTTTGGGAAGAAAAATTGCGAAGGCTCAAGGCCGAGCTAAAAGGCTGGGCAAAAAACCAAGCCGATCCAATCACCCTACGACTAGAAGCTCAAAGGCATCTAGAAAGTCATCAGCTCTCCCTGGAAAACAAGGAGATCACACAGCAGGAATTACTCAAGGAGGAGCAGCTTCAAAGGCAATGGTACAAATATTGTCGAGATGAGGAAAGTTACTGGAGGCATAAGTCTCGAAGTATCTGGCTGAAGGAAGGTGACAGAAACACGAGCTACTTCCATAAGCAGGCAGAAGCAAGGAAGCATTTCAAAGCTGTCACAGAAATCCAAGTCCAAAACACTGCAGTCTTTGAACCGGAGGACATTAGGAAGGCAGCCTTCGAGACATTCAAATCTCTCTACACAGAAAATGAAAGGGCAGGCATAGTTCCCCAAATGTACCCCTTATCAGTTGTGCCAAAGCTAATAAAGAATGACATCAATCGGAAGCTTCTGGAGGAAGTCTCACAGCAAGAAATAAAAGAGGCGCTTGACCAAATTCACCCGGACAAAGCCCCTGGACCGGATGGTTTTACAGCAAGATTCTTCCAACAAAGCTGGGAAATAATCAAATCAGACTTAACCAAAATGATAAAGAAATCACAGGCGAGTAGCAAGCTGGGAGGAAGCACAAATTCAGCCTTCCTGGCACTCATCCCCAAAGAAAAAGGAGCGCTCAACTTCAGTCGTTTCAGACCGATCTCCCTATGTAACACGAGCTATAAAATTCTCACTAAGGTAATTGCAAACAGATTGAAGAGCATCCTCCCCCTCATAGTGCCAGAGAACCAAGGAGGATTCATAAAAGGCAGGCAAATAGCAGATAACATATTCCTGGTACAAGAAGCTCTTCATTCAAGCCTACGCAGGAAGGATAAAGGTATGATTATTAAACTGGACCTTGCAAATGCTTTTGACAGAGTTAATCATAATTTCCTTTTTGAGGTAATGAAGAAGTTCGAATTTGACGAATCCTTTGTGAATTGGATAAGAGCCTGCATAGGAGCGCCATGGATAGCCCCCATGGTAAATGGAAGAGTGACGAGCTTCTTCAAAGCGTCCAGAGGCTTAAGACAAGGTTGTCCATTGTCGCCTCTGTTGTACGCAATTCAAGCCTCAGTTCTTAGCTACCAATTGGAAAATGCCAGAATCTGCAACAATCTCCAAGGTTTAAAAATAACCCATGGCGTGAAGGAAATCAACCACACACAGTTTGCGGATGATACCTTGCTCCTAGGAGGGGAAAGTCGATTAGTAGCAAAAAGATTCAAAGAGGAGTTGGACGCTTATGCTGCAGTGTCAGGAAGCGAGATAAGTCAGACAAAAAGTAAAATTTACGGCTGGAACATAACACCCAATGAGATGCTGAAATTTTCCAGAATTTTGGGGATGGAAAGGCATACCAAATGGGAGACCTTCACCTACCTGGGAACCCCTATCTCCAAGGCGAATCCAAAGACCTCCAATTGGAACCACCTAATAAATAAGCTAAAGAAGAGAATCTCCTCATGGGGTGCAAATTGGCTAAGTTTAGCAAGAAGGATAGTACTCATCAAATCAGTTCTTGCAAGTGTACCCATTTACCAAAATTCATTGCTATTGGCCCCGAGCACCACAATTAAACAAATGGAAGCATTGCAGAGAATATTTTTGTGGGAAGGGGGGAAGCAATCAGGCAAAAGACTCCATCTAATAAACTGGGATAAAATCTCAAAACCCCTCCTGGAAGGAGGACTCAACCTCAAAAATACCAAGGTACAGAACCTGGCCCTAGGGGAAAAACTGTTGTGGTACATAGTCAGCAGTGACACAGCGTGGTGCAAAGAAGCCCTGTGGAAGAAATATTTCATAGGAACAAGGAAGAGATGCGTGGAAAATCCCTGCAGAGAGACCAAGGGGTCCCCAATCTACAACCTCTGCAGGAAAGCCATCGTTCAATTCATCCCCCATCTGACCTGGGTGCCAGGAAATGGGAAAAAAATTAAAATATGGGAAGACTCCATCCTCGGTGATCCACCGCTGGAATTGAACCAGAACCTTCAACGGCTAAAACGATGGATGGATGGGCAAAATCTGAATTCGCTCTTCGACATCTCTACATGGGGGGCGGACAGACACAATTCATGGCAAGGATGGGCAGTGAGCAACCTTCCCCTGGACTTAGAAGCTGAGTGGTGTTCTCTAAAACTCAGTCTGCAGGGGAAAGCCCCCCTAAGAAAAAAGGGGAAAGATGAGAGAGGATGGGGAAGCAATGTTAAACCCTACTCCACCTCACTGGGATACTCTACCTTTCAAAGCATCCCTCATGTCCCACTAGACCCATCCTTATGGAAATCCATCTGGAATACAAAAACCATTCCCAAGCTAGACCTATTCCTTTGGACTCTCAGCCATAGCAGTATTCAAACAGGGGAAAACCTCCAAAAGAAAGGTTGGGAGGGCCCCTTCAGGTGCCCCCTATGTCAGCAAGCTGAGGAAACCTCTGATCACCTCCTCCTTAACTGTAACTACTCAAAAGAAGTTTGGAAGTTGGCAGTTGGGTTGCAGAAGGAAATTCCCCTCCCCCAAGATATTCACTCCCTCCTCCATTGATGGCCCACACTTTACCCGTTCCAGTTGAATAAGCAAAGCGTTGCCTCGAGGCTTTGGCAAGCAATCCCAAGATTCATCCTTTGGGGGCTCTGGTTGGAAAGAAACAATAGATTTTTTCGAGAAAAGGAAAGGAGGGCTCCCATAGTAAGTGCAAAGATCAGGTCTCTCATTGGAGAATGGGCTAGCGGCCATCGCCAAGCTAATCACAGTAGGGAGATGGAAGAGCAAGAAAAGCTTTGGAGATACCAATTCCAAATCCAACATCAAATTGGGAGCAAATTCCAAGCTTCAACCACAGATCACTGGGAAATAAGGACAAAAAAGAGCGAATTCGACAATTGCAAAAGAGAAAAGAAAATCCACATTCTGTCCTTTGACGGAGCCTCAAAGGGAAACCCAGGTCAATCAGGGGGAGGAGGTATAATTGTGAAGCCAAATGCAGAAGTCATGGTGCGATACGCGATCAGTCTGGGCATCGCCACCAACAATCATGCAGAAGCAATGGCACTCTGGCAAGGCCTGTGCCAATCCAAAAGCAATGGAATCCAAAACTTGATTATCATAGGAGACTCCCACCTGTTAATTCGAGCTATAGCCCACTCCAAAGAAACCCAAAGTGCAAATCTCAATAACTTGCTGGCCAGAATACGACTGCTCCTTAAAGGATTTGAATCGCTCCAAGTGTTTCATGTACTAAGGGAGCTGAACCAAGACACGGACGAGGAGGCAAATAGGGGAGTTGCATTGGCACAAGGACAAATGATGACAAATGACCTCCACTCCATGGTGGATCTACCATGACCCGACCTCACGCTCAGCAAGAAAACCCACGCAAGTGGCATGAAAGGGACAGGAAAAGACAGTGACAGATCTCATCCAATGAGGGCACGCGCGACTGAGCATTTCGGGCAGAGGGAGACCAGGAAATCGAGTCACATGCAAAAAGGAGGCAGCAAGATCACCCCCCATACCTCTCGGGGTTTGCATCGACAGACGAAATGATGGAAGATGGGAGAATAAGCATAAATCCGACTACGCCCTCAGTCCAGAAGCAGACCCATTCCTAGGCGTGGAGAGAGCAGAAGGAGGTTTCATCATACAAGAGCAAGAGGAGAAGAGATGGACGCGAGTTCCAGTCGGAATCTCACTGTAGAGGAGCGATTGAAGCAACTTGATGACACGCTGGAGAAATTGAAGCAGTCACTCCAGTTTCAACTTGATTTTCTGGAGAATCTCGACACGGAAGCTGGCAGGTGACTTGAACAACTGGAGCAGGACATCACTACAGTCAAAATCGGATTCTCTGAAGAGCTAGACAAGCTACACCAAGAGATGAAATGCCCCAAAGATGAATTTGAGGACAGAATCGGCCAACTTGAAGGCAAGTTATCAAAATTAAACATCGAATGGGGGGAAGGCCCCAAAAAGTAGTTAGCTTCTTGACCTGTAGCTCCTTGATATGTAAGGTTTTTCTGTCATTTCAAGTATCATGGCATTTTGTATAGAAGCCGAGGCTTTAAATAAGTCTGGTTTCAGGTTTCTGAACTGGTTTTGGGGGTGTTATGCCATCCTGGAACTTACAGCAATGCACTTTAGCTTAATGTAGGCAGCAGCTCAGTGAAGCCCTGCCAGTATGTAACTGATCAGTGGCTAGACCACAATCAATATAAATCCGCTAAACATTTGCGTCAAAAAAAAAACCACAATTAATGAAGTAATATTTTAAAATTTGATAGCAATCAACTTACGAAATAATGACAAAAATAACAATAGGAAGATTTTCATCCATAAAATTTTAAAGCCAATAGAATGCTTATCATTAGAGATCATAATTTTTTTATAATAACAAATTTTAGTGTAGAAGAGTCTATTCAAAAAGAGTAATTAGTAAAATGGGAAATACTATTTATTCATATGTAATTTATTTTTTGAAAAAAAAATAGTTAGAATGAATATGTATAATGAACTATCTATGCAATTATACTTTCAATTTTATAATTATAGTTTCAACCATATTGAACTTTGTAATTTATAAAAATAAACATCATGATGATAATCATCTTATAACAAACATAAACAACATCTAAAATACACATTTATATTTTTTAACTAACATAATCTAATTATATATACCTCTAGCACATATAAACGTCATTAATTAGCTAGTACACATATCTAATAAATTAAAAGGGCATCATCATTGTGATCACATCTAACAAAAGACAAGCATTTTCTAACATCATCATCACACACATCTAACAAGCATCATTTAACATACACATCTATCAAGCACATTCAACATTAAACATATCTAACATGACCTAAAAATGTACACATCAACATCAACATATAAATTAATTAAGTATATCATCATGATCAATAGGAAAAATGCACGTCTAATAAACAATGTCATAACATACACATTTATCACGCACATTTAACATCCAAATCTAACATGACCTAAAAATATACACATCAACATTAACATATAAATTAAGT
>SNQJ01S0003413.1:394660-409644 GCA_010110895.2 Picea sitchensis | reverse complement strand
ATATATATATATATATCATGGACAAATCAAATAATTTCTATAACATATCTAGTCCAGCCGATGGGATAATCTGCATATCTACAACAATAGTGGAGGCCTGGTCTGTAGTGGAAGATGATGGATGATTAATAGGTCATGCTTGTTCATCTAGGTGAGGTGAAAGAGGAGGATGAGGAATAGATCGGGCATGCTCATATAGGTGAGGTGAAAGAGGAGGATGAGGAATAGGTCCAGCATGCTCATCTAGGTGAGGTGAAAGAGGAGGAGGAGGAATATGTGTTACCTCCTCGTGATTTGGGTTAGGTGAAGGAGGAGGAGGAGTATGTAAAGAAGGATGATCACGACCACCCTCATCAATCGATGGGGTACTGAACGAATGAGTTGTACTGGAAGAAGAGTTGTGCCTATCATCGGGAGCCCTCCTCGCTACTAGTATCCCGGAAGCTCCAACAATATGACGCATAAGAGGCATAAAATCATGTTGCATCTTCCTCCAAAGCTCCAAGAGTGTAGGATCTTCATTGATGTCTCGCATAAAGGCAGGGTGGACTCCCACCTCAGTCTAAAGTGCAAAGAGTCTATCGCACAACTCCAACCTGAATCTAGTATCAGGCCTACGACGCATGTCGTCAAGTATCTGCACCCGAGGACCCTAACCTGTTGCAGCCTTGGGTATCATCTCCTCATCATCATCTACTGGGGGAGGAGTCACATCCTCAATGAAAGTGCCAATATTTGCAAAATATATAGTACAAAATAATAATTATGCAATTAATTAATTAAATAATTTAACAAAACATGTTAAAGAACGTGTTAGAATTAATTTTATTCTAATTAAGTAAGACAATAAAATGAAACTACATTAATTTAAACAAAACAATAATAGTACCTCTATCATCTGGTGTGAAGAGGATGTTCGGACATCCTCACCAATCCAAACCCACATAAAGACACGACACCATGACGAATATGTGATCAGCCGCACTGCCTAGTAGCCCTAGTGCGTCTAGTGAAATCCTGGACAAAAACTCCAGTTGTCCCCTCTTGGGCATCATCTCCCCCCACATGTTCATCTGCACATGATTCCTCAGCCTAGCAGGCTGAAGGACAAAATCCGGCCTTGTCTCTGGAAATGTCTCGCATAAGGGCAAGGCGGACTCCCACCTCATTTTAAAGTGTAGAGAGTTGGTCATCCAACTCCAACCTAAATCTGGTATCGGGCCTACGATGCATGTTGTCGGGTATCTACACCCGAGGACCCTGTCCCGTCGTGGCCTCGGGAATCATCTCCTCATCGTCATCTAATGGGGGAGGAGGCACGTCCCCAATGAAAGTGCCAATATTTTCAAAATATATAGTACAGAACAATAATTACACAATTAATTCATTAAACAAATTAATAAAACAAGTTAAAGAACGTGTTAGAATCAATTTTATTCTAATTAAGTAAGACAATAAAATGAAACTATATTAATTTAAACAAAACACTAATATTTACCTCTATCATTCGGTGGCTCATCTAGTGTGAACAAGATGTTGGGACATCCTCGCCAATCCAAACCCACGTAAGGACATGACACCATGACGAACATGTGATCTACCGCACTGCCTAGTAGCCCTAGTGCGTCTGGAAAAATACTGGCCAGAAACTCTAGTTGGCCCCTCTTGGGCATCATCTCCCCCCACATGGGTATTTGCACATGAGTCCTCGACCTAGCAGGATGACAGACAAAATTCAACCTCCTATCTGGAAACCTCTCAAAAAATAAGTAAAACAACTCTTAGGCAAATGGGAAGTTCGACCTCCCACGTATCATAGCACGAAATTTTTCGAGGGCTATATAAAATTTCCGCAAAAAAATTACAGACCATCTGATACACCATGGTCATTGTACCAACGAATCAACATAATATAAAAGAGGGAAGCTAATGCACTTCCCGTCACTGGTAAAGTGGGTTATGGCAGTCACTAAGAGTGAGAGGCATCTAACCTCCTCTGCACTAAAAGAGGCGATTTTCAGCTATCCACCAGACACCTGAAAATTAGCTAAGGATAATACATCAACCCCAGTATATCGTTGAGAGTACATGAATTGACTCTCGGTGAAAACACCTACTAGGACATCTAGGATCTAGGGAAAATCCTCCCCTCTCCTAGATATCCCAGTGATAAATTAAATATCCTCCTCATTGGGATGGTAACATTGATCCAGACCCACATGGAAATCCCTTCGATGGACATACCATCGACAAATCAGATGCACCAACAACCCGAAGTGCCCCTTAAGGGATGTAGCCTCCTCATAGTACTTAAGGAGGCCTACATCCCTCAAGATAACATGATTCGATGTAGTAATATGGCGAGGGTACAAATCCCTCTCCCTCTCCCTCGCCTCCCATTCCAGTACAACATTGTATAGGTCCACCATATGCTCCTAATGTTTCTCTCTACGCTCACGTCTCTGCATGATTAACATATTAAATACATCAGCCTCACTCATACATAAAACATAAAAAAAAAATCTATTGAATGGTAAATTTATCTATAAATACGAAAAAATAACTTCCTTCAAAAAATAAGTTAATTGCATTAACGGTGCGCCCAAAAAACAGTCATGCACCATCAGCGGTGCCCATATAGATATTGTGAGCACCATGCCTGGTGCGTCAGTGTAAATTAATGCATCGTGCCTGGTGCATCAGTGTAAACTAGTGTAAACTAATGCACCGAAAAAATATGTTCTACTATGTTATGTGGTGCGTTGGAAAAAAATACCGCACTGGGGCACTACACTACAACACATATGCCCTGGTGCGTTACATTTATCCTACACACCGCTTAAAACAAAAAATAAATTAAAATATTAATGCACGTAAACAATTATTTAAAAATTAGCAAAAACGCAATGTGTATACATTCACTACACGCATCGGTGCGTGTAACGAACGTCGACGCACCGTCACATAAAATTTTCCAAATTTTCGAGTACAGAACTCTTTATGGTGTGTCTTGGTCATTACTATCGCACCGCGTATGATGCCACCAAAAATTTTACGAGGTGCACCGCAACATAATGTTACATTTCTCAGCGGTGTGTTTGGTAAACATGAACGCCCCGGTGTGCACGTTTATCAATGCACTACACAAAAATATATCTGATAAGGGCGGTGTGCCATGTACTTTAACAACCCGGTGCGTTATTTGTACTTTGATGCACCGCCCCACTAGTTATATGATTTTATTCGGTGCGTTGTTAAACGGATGCGCCGGTGCATTTATGTTTACCAACGCACCGTCGAGAAAGGTAACAAGGTACGCGATGCGCCCTGTAAATTTGCAGGTAGCACCATAGGCGATGCAAGCCAAACGCATCGCGTAGTTTTTTTATTTATTTTTTACACTTAAAATTTCACTGAAATTTTAAATTTTAATCCAGTGAAAACTTAAGTTATGAAGAAACAAGGACATTACTTGGACATTTTGTCGGCGGGGAGGCATGGTTGTGATGTACTAAAAAAAACTAAATTTTCCCACCGTTTGGAAAAATTCAAAATTCATGCACCAAGCAACAGACGAAAGGAAGGCAACTAAGGAAAGCACTGATGGAAGGGCGCTTCAAATAGGCAAAGTTTGAACCAGTGCTTTTGAGCTCTACAACACTGGAAATGGTAAAAATGATTTTTCTCGTCGGTAATGTTTTTTTTTATAAAACCCTGTTCCGGTGCACCTGATGAACAACTGCACTGGGGCGTACATGTTTAATGAGAGCACCAGTTATTTTTTTTTGTTGAAAAGGCCTAGCATTGTGCACATGTTTTTGGGCACGTGTGCACACCGGTGCGTTTACTACTACATATTGCATTGTCGTACATTTTTTGAAAAACTACAATGGTGCAAAAAAATTTGTTTAAGCATGACACGATGTAGTATAATAATAGACGCCCTAGTGCAGTATGTTTTGCATAGCGCACTACGTAAATTTGGAAATTAACCCTAATATGGTGCTCCATATTGGAGCACTGGTGCGCACCGATGCGCATGATACAATAGAGTGCACTAGAATATATTTTTTGACACAATCATACATTAGTGCATACATGTTTTTTACTTAACCATATAACTGTGTGCTCTACTAAGAGTGCATCAATGCTTCCAGTGTTACATTGTGCACCAGATATTTTTTAAAGAATGCTATTACGGTGTGTCGTTATTTTCGTATTGCACCGGATAATATTTTTTTTTATTTGAAATAACCCTGCTACGGTCCACTAGTTTTGAGGGCACCGGTGCACCTGTTGTATAAAATGCACCAATGTGTTATGTACTTATAAAAGAATTGGTGTAAAAACATCCGCTAAAACCTTCACTCGCTCATCTCTTCTAATATCATCCACTATAAACAGATTTTTGGGCTATTTTTATAGGGGCGTCCGCAAAAAGCTCCGCTACAGGGTCGTTGAGATCATTTCCCGCTTCTAAAATTTCCCTCCCCTTTTCTATTTTCCCAACTTATTTTTTCCATTTCTTTTCCCTCTTCTATACCTTTTCTTTTCTCCCTTCTCTTTTCCCTTTCTAGTTACTATACTTAGTCGTTTCTAAAAAATGGTGGGTTCGCGGGTTGGCATGCTCGCGGATCTTCACCTCCATCCATATTCCCATATCATGATTCTAACCGACCATCATGTTATTATTTACTTAACCATTTTTTGTAACCGCAAGATCACGGGTTCAAGCTTTGATATTCCAAGTTTTGCAATATCCATTTTGCACCCAAATATCTGTGATCTACATTGTGACTGATAGACTTGTCACGGGTACCGAGATCCTAAGTATATTTGTTCTCCTATATTGAGTCCGACCAACCACAGTGCAACACTTAGCCTTTTTTCGATCATTCGCAACTATGGGTTCACGAGTTCGCGGGTTGGAGGTTCACAAAAGTTCCCAAATTCAAATTGCTCTCGTCCGTCCCCGCCATCTTCATGTTTTTCCCAATATGCATTTAAGTATGGTTTAATGTTAATAACTCATCATGCAGGTTCTGTAAATATCGTCATTAATAAGCGAAGGGCTCGAGGAGATTTCTCATTAAACCGCATTAAAGCACGATTTTCCAAAGATTATATTATTGTTATCTCTCTCAACAGTTCATTTCAAGTATTCGTTGGTTAAAAGAACACTCTTGTCAACCTATGGCAACAAACACTCGACAACAGTTATGCGGTGATACTTTGAGTATTTTTTAGCGTGAAGACCAGAACTTCCAGTGGTCTAGAGCATATTCTTACTATTCATCTCCCTCTACTAAAAAAGAAGTGATCTGGCATCTGGAATTGCTCGTGCAAGGTGTGTCTCTGAGGTTTTCGACTGTAAGGAACTAGTTGCATGGTGCATTGAGAAATACGTACCGAGTCAGCGAATCATACAACTCCAGGATCGTTCCCCCATCTCTCGTTCATCACAAATATTTCGTAAGATGTTGAAGCTCCCTGAACCAACACTTAACTTCAAAGGAGAGGATTGTGGGGATTTCTTGAAAATGCATGACAACGGCCTGGACCTCTTGCCTGAGTTCTTGGAGAATCCCACAGCTTTTCGAGAAGACATTACCAGATTCAGGTCGACTCGTTTAAAAACCCCTTTCGGGAAATTTCTTGGTTGTTTACCAGGGTGACAGACCAAGAAAGCACCGCCACCATTTCCCAAATGATTCTTTATATTTTATATTTTACAGTGAAAGAGCAAGCTATTTTCGATTGGAGAAAACTAATTTCTATTGAAATCTCCTCCTAGTTTTCACAGTACAAAAAGGACAAGAAATTCTTCATGGATTCTTATTTGGTGTTTGCGATAGCATATTGCTGTCAATTTCCAAAATTGTCTATTTGTAAGAGGGTGAACTGTGAACTTGATCCAGTTACCTTCTGGTACCAAGCATTTTGGAGACACAAGGCTTCTTTACATTTTTATGAAGTTTACAATGATTTCATTTCAATTTTCAAAGGACTATTGTTTGGTAAAGATACCCCTAGAATATTTGACCAGGAAAATAAATTTTTGGATAAAAAGGGGACGTTAGAGTAGATGGAAAATCATAATGTTATCAAGATTTTTGGTTCCAAGGAAAATCCCTCTTTTCTTCCATACCATGTATCTGATAAAATGTTTATCACGGAAGTAGCAAGGCAGTATAATTTTTGGCTACAATTTTTCCATGAGAAACGGAAAAAGCAATTCATACCCTTTCCTTGGAGAATTGGAGACTTTATATTCAAGAATATAAACAAAATCAATGATTTTGCGAACCACTTCCACAATGTGAATATGAAATATGCTGGAAAGATAAAGGGGTTTGACCCTAACGGAATTTTCATGGAACATATGTTGGCAATAGGATTCAACAATTCATTTATTCATAGTGTTCTGAGTGAAGAAGAAGATAACAACTTAGGCGCTCATGCTCACAATGTTGGTGACTTGAAACAATACTTAGTACTAATGAGTTTTACAAGAAGAAAGGAAAGGGTCCCAATGAGAAGAGCGTTGAGTACCCAATTGTTACTCCTAAAACTGCCACATCTCGGAGCAATTCTCCAACAACCCACCCAACTAGAAAAGTTACCAACAGTATTTCAAGTGGCGGAGGAGAAAATAATCCCCCTCTGGGAAAAATTGAGAGCTCGCACAAGCTTCCTCTGGGAAAAAAGAGGAAAAATGTTGTGCAAGAGGAAGAAGACCACCGCATAGAAAGTGAAATCAACAACTTCTCCCTTGAAGACATGGAGCTCAAGGCGGATATCGATAAAATGTTTCCCACCATTGATCAGTCGAGAAATATGGCCCATCAGAATTCATCATTGGAAATCATTGAGAATGAGACCTTCAATGAAGAAGGGTCATTTGGTTTTCAGATCATTGTCTTTGACAGGGAATCCAAGAAATTGATTATTGAAAAAGGTGATATGAAGAATAAGAACGGAAAATATCGTTCAGAGGTTGACCTAAGAGATATGCGTCCTTCCCAAATTTCTAAAATTGATAGAGCAACCGGGGATGCTCTAGATGACTCCATTGGTGATCTTGAAGTGGAAAACACGAAGTTGAAAGAAAGGATCAAGGAACTGGAAGACGCCTTAATGTCTCTTCCACTTCTTTCCAGTCCTTTAACAATAGACAGACCCACCACACTCGTTGCTAAATTGAAAGGATATTCAAGCCTACTTACATCAGCCAAAAGCTATGTAGAAAGAAACATTAAGAAAAGAATGGAATTGATCACAGAGGCTTGGAAAGTTTCCAAAACATTGCTTCTTTTGGCTCGAGGGTGTATGTCTTCCATGATTATTTGCAAGCTGACCTGAAAAATGAAGAAGGTTTTTACCTTGATGATGTACTGCATTTTGGAAACAAAGTTTCTAACATGACAGAACTAAGGAGAAGAGAGGAGGATTGACCCTCCCCAAGTCGGATAAAATAGTTGAACGTGTGCTGGAAAGAAAAGATAAAAAATTGAATAACTATTCAAGAGGGAAGAACTATTCAAGAGGACCACGGAGATAGACTTAGTCAGAAATACTAACGAAGTACAACATCCCAAACTAATTATCAACTCAATTTTCCTAACAAAGCAACGGTTTGACAAACAAGTTGATATTTTTAAAGGGTTGTCAGTTGAAAAGTTCTATGGTATACTTGAATATGATGAGGACAACATAGACAATTGGCTAGTGGACTATTCTGTGAAGAATCAAGACATCGAGGAAGCATTACATGGTATTTCCCTTGATTTGAGAGACTTTGAGGGTGGCCTATTCAACATCAAAATCCATCATGAGATAAATGTGGCACCAATGAAAAATTATTTTGAACAATGGTTCAAGAAAGAGATCAACAAATTGACCAACGAGGGGAAAGAAACAGCGAAGACAGTTCATGTAACCGTTAATGAAGACAATAAAAGGACACCAACAAGCAAGTAAAGACATGAGAGACCGTCATAGTAAGTTTTTGTTGATTACGTCTTTCTTTGTTTATCAGTTCCTTCATCCAGTTACTTTTCTTCTTTGAATAGAAAGGTTTAACCGAAGACTGATAACTTCTCTTTTCTTCTTTCTAGGTCTTGTTTTTCTTTTACCGCCCATCATCCTCCTTCTACAAGCTTAATTCTTGTGTACATTTATTTTATGGTCCGCGAGAACCCCAATCCCATTCTTTAAGACAAACGCATTTTAAATTTCAAAGAATACGTAATGGACTATATATTTTTTAGAAATTTCAAGAGAGCTATTTCGGGATGAGTTTTGACAGTGCTTTGTAACTCTGAGTTTTGAGTATAAAGTATTTGAAATTGATCTATCATTATCTTTATTTGAGATGCGCATGTGTCTACTCTGTTAAATTTCTCTTATGCATGTGGATCATCTTCTTTTTATTTTTATGTGATCATAAATATTTAGTTTAAATAGTGATGAATGTGAGGAAATTTTGCTTATTTTCTTTAAATGTGTGAAAATGTGCGGTTCCTGGTCCTTTCTTAGGAACTTTCTCAAAAAATAGAAAACAAAACATTTTCCTTTTATTTTTATTGCTATCTTTATATTTTTTTATTACCACGACAGACTTCTGTAAAGTCCCATATTCTGAATATCTAAAATCCTAAGAAATCTTAAAGTAAAGAAGAGTATCACCTCTATAAAAATGCAGGAGGTTTTACATCCTCATGAGGTTGTCGTTTCGGCCCTAGCGGATTCAAGCGTCAACAAGGGTCTTTTCCTTGTAGTGAGGTCAAAGAAAATAACAATCTTAGGGACAAGATCAAAGAACTAGAAGAAAAACTAATTAACAATTGGGCCCTAAATAGCGTGGAACACAAATTGGATATCAAAGCTATCAAAGAGGAGATGAATACTCTCATAGAGTTAGACCATGAGCGTAACAAAAGAGCCTTGAACCTCACAATTTTTGGAATAAAAGAATAGAAAGATGAGGACACATTAGCAAAAGTCGAAAAAATTAAAAAATAAATCACAAATTGAATCAACTGGCATTATAGAAGCAAAAAGGTTGGGCAAAATAATTGAACATAAATATAGGTTGATTCTGGTTATGGTAAGCTCCAATGCCTATAAATATGACATACTTAGTAAAACTCCAAGCTTAAAAGGGTCTTGAATATTTATAATGGAGACCTCATTCCAAAAGATTAAGGTAAATTAAGGATGCCAGAAAGGAAGGAAATGGAAAATAATAAGAAACCAAAAAGTTATTATTAGGGATAGATACCAAAAGGATAACAATAAATAACAATTTGAGACACTTCAAAACCTTTCTTGGAATCCTAACCTTCGAAATCATCAAAACTTCAATGATCTTGGAATGCTTTTCATAATGTTTTTCAAGCATCAAAATAACATTTTAAAGAAATCCAAGTAATCTCTTACATTTCTTAAGGTTCGATAGATCAATTTTTATCTGAATGGACATTAACCATCATCATCATCATCAATAATATTAAAATATAACTAAAATAACATGAAATTATAATTAGTAATATGTTGACCATAATTTATACATTTAACAATATACAATTATTGAAAATATATAATACACATTGGTGAGTATTAAATAGTGGTACATTTTTTCCAGGGAAAATATTTTCTCAATTATATTAAAACATATAATTTTTTTACATCTTCCAATACTCCTCCATAGGCCCTTTTCATGGCCACACTGAGAGAAAAGTAAATTGTTCCAAAAAAACTTACAAAAAGGAAGAAAGTTGCAAAAAGTCATCAACTCCAAGTCCATACAGAAGATGGATAGAACATCTCCATTTCTAAGTACAATAACAAAAAAGAGTAGTTGTCAAAGTAAAAACAAAGAGCAATATTGCCGAAACAATTAAGAATCTCCACCAATGGTTAATGGATTCTAAATTGTCTCATAGGTCCAACAGCTCCATTGGTCCACCTGTGATAAAAAAATAGCTCCCTATGTATCAACAATGGCTTGCTTTGACGCTACAGTGCTAAAATTTCTATAAATATGTTGGAAAGTAATAAACTGGAACTTCCTAGACAATGATAAAATTCTAACTTTCCAACCTTCCAATAAGCTTACCTGAAGTTTTCCCTTCTTTGAGAGCCAATCGATGACTACTTTAGAATCACCTAGAAAATGGATAATAGGAAGAGCTAAGTAATCAGCTAACCAAAGAAATGCTCAAGCTCCCATGAGTTTCTCTTTAGTATTTGTATCGCTACCACAGTTTAAATTCCATCTATAAATAGTAGCATTTGGAACTTTAATAATACCCCCTACTCCACACATGCTACCATCTCCTTTGGTTGCACCATCAAACCATGCAAGAGCCAAATCCTTACGATAAGCAATTAGAATGTCCCTCAGAGGTTTCTCTTTTGGATGGACAATAGATCTAGAATGTAAATCCATGATCTTATAGAGAACTGCATGAATAAATGAACTAGAATCCTTGAACAGAGATTTATTATGTTCTTTCCAAATGTACCAAATTATATAAGTTGCAGTATGAGAAGGGACAGTCTTATCTAAATACCAAAAATTTAAACAATCTGATAGAGTGTTCCCAGACCAGATACTTTTCAGATTTAACTCCTTAGAAATTAAATTCCAGACTAAAATGGCAAAGGAACAGTAATTGAAAAGATGAATAATTGTCTCAATATTAGATTTACAGAGAGGACAGCGCTCGGGACCAATCCAACCCCTTTTTTGCAAAGAGTCCCAAGTTAAGATTTTACCCTCCATCGCCAGCTAGACAAACAATTTCACCTTTAGTTGTGCCTTCCATTTCCAAATAGATTGTTTCCAAATTTCTACTTTCAACAGTCTTTTGGAAGAGATAATGCTCAAATAAAAATTCTTAGCGGAGGGCGATCATGTGTTATCTCCACCAATCAACATAATATTGTCCCTCGTCTCATGGATGAGAGCTCCAGAATCCAATAAAGCTCTTATGTAATGATCCCACTCACGAGCATAGTCGCCCTCCAATCCCAGATCATTATTGCTAATCCAATAGGATGACAATGATTGATTTCCTGAAAAATTTATGGCCTATGCTAGGGTAGTTGTGTTTTTTTTCTTTTAATACAGTCAAAATATTACTAGAGATAAATGAGCGATCGCCCATTCCCAAAATCCTATCCTTACCTAGCTCAATAAGTTTCCCGGTCCCTGGTATCCAACTTAAACCATGTAAAATTAAATATATAACTTTTTAAAGTCCAGTCTAGATTCTAGAAATCCCAGTCTTTCTGAAATATTGAGATCTTAGTCAATTAATCGTTGATGCCTAATGGAGATATTTGTCAATCACGACCCTATGCCAAATGCCCTCTCCCATGAGGACTCTCCATAAAGTGTTTGCAGCCATAGAATTACTAAAGTCATAGATGTTACGAATTCCCCACCCCCTGAAAGACTTTGGAAGGGAAATCCGCTCCCAGATACACAGATGCAAATTGTGGGATTCACAGTTCCTTTTCCAAAGGAAGTTGTACATGAGTTTCCTGAGAATTTTCAAAACTGAGCACGAAACAAATGTCAGGGACAACCAATAGATAGGTTGAATTGATAACACTACTTTCAGGAGAGTAAGGCGGCCACCTAAATACAACCACCTATAACACCAGTTATTTATCTTGTTTTCCAACTTTTTTATTAGCCAATGCCAATCTTTCGAACGTAGAGCTCCAGCCTTCATAAAAAAACCAAGATACTTGAACCCTTGTTCCAACTCTAGAAATCTGAAAGGAAAGAAAGATTTTAACTGAATAAGATCCTGATCCGATAGACCAGCTTGGTGAAAAGTCGACTTCGAAGAATTTATCATTAAACCAGAAATCGAACTGAATATTTTAAGAACTCTATCTATTTCCCACCACTTGTGCATAGTGGCACATGTCATTATGATCACATCGTCCACAAATAAAATATGCAATATTTGTATTGATCTAGAAACTTTAATACCTATCAGTTTTCCCTCTCCATGTAAGTTTTAAACCTGTGAAGTAAGGAAATGCATATAGATTCTTAAGAAAAACAGAAATTAATCAATGGCTCATACACATAGTACACAGAGATTTATACCAGAAACCCTTAACCGGGAGAAAACATTTCAACGCTTCATTGTATTAATTTCACCATTCATCATACAATATATATACAATGTTTTTAGGTATTCCCTAGATACCAAAACCGTAATCCCTTAATCCAGGATTAATTTAGAAAACTGCTAAAAATAGAAAAATCTACTAAAATAGCAAAAATGCCGAAAAAAAAAAAATTAGGATGCTGCGCGTAACTAGGGGGGGGCATACCCGACCCCCCCTGGGACCCCCCTAAGAATTGCCTGGTGCACACGACACAAGAAGCACTACTAGATGGATCATCATACGCAGTTGTCGAATCTGACATGCCCACACATGCAAAGAATATAACACATACCCAACATTCTCCCACTTGTTGTTGTCTTTGCATCCAGGGATCCACAGGATTATATAGTCAACAATCTAGGGCAGCAATGCCCATTGTTACTCTACACTAGGATAATTTTTTGTGCTCACAGACTTTGTTAATGAATCTGCAACATTCTTCAAAGTGTCAACCTTTTCCAGCAACACCTTCTTTTCTTCAACCATGTCTCTCACAAAGTGATACTGAACATCAATATGCTTTGTCTTTGAATGATAAGTTGGGTTCTTTGCCAGGAATATTGCACTCTGACTGTCACAATATAATCTCACTACTTGTTGTACCAACCCAATACCTGAACACAATATTTGTAACCATATTTCTTCCTTGCTTGCATGAGTGGTTGTTATGTATTCAGCTTCTGTAGTTGAGAGTGCCACTACAACCTATCTTTTTCTCATCCAACTGATTGCTCCTCCAAATAGGTTAAACACATACCCACTTGTAGATCTTCTTCGATCCATATATCCAGCCCAGTCTGCATCAACAAAGCCATGTATGTCCACCACTCTGTCCAATCTTGGTCTTCCTTAGTAGCACAATCCATAACTGGTAGTGCCATGAAGATACTTGAAGACCCTCTTTACTATTGTCGAATGCTCCTTCCCTAGTTTTGACATATACCTTCTCAAAAATCCCACTGCATGTGCAATGTTCGATCTAGTAACAACCATTCCATACATCAAACTACCAACTGCACTGGCATACGGAACATGGGATATGTCCTCTTCTTCTTCCTGTGTTTTGGGACATTGATCTGCAGATAAATTTACACCTATAGGAATAGGAACCTTGACCAGTTTACTTCCATTCATATTAAACCTCTGCAATATCGTCTCAACATATTTTCTCTTATTCAACCATAGTTTCTTGTTTTCACGATCTCTTTTAATCTCCATTCCCAGAATAAAGTTAGCAGCACCGAGATCCTTCACGTCAAATTTGGAGGATAGCTGCAATTTCACCTCCTTGATTGCATGTTATTTCCTACCAGTAACATGTCATCAACATGCAACACTACATAAATGAAGTGATTAGCAACCACTTGGAATATACATAGTGATCCGCCCTGCTTCTCACAAATCCCAATCCAAGGATGTATGTGTCAAACTTTTGGTACCACATCCTAGGTGATTGCTTCAGACCATATAGTGACTTCTTTAGCTTACAGACCAGCGCTTTCTTTCCCTTCACTACAAATCCTTCTGGTTGCTTCATGTAGATTTCTTCTTCTAGATCCCCATGTAGGAATGTTGTCTTCACATCGATCTGTTCCACTTCAAGGTCAAAAGAAGCAGCAATAGATAAAATAAATCTAATAGAAGTTAACTTAGCAACAGGAGAAAAAATCTCACCAAAGTCAATTCCCTCTACGTGGGAATAACCTTTTGCTACTAATCGAGATTTCTATTTCTCCACTTTTCCTTCTGCATTAAACTTCTTCTTAAACAACCATTTGCTACCAACATATTTTCTTCCAGCTGGAAACTCAACTATATACCATGCCTCATTCTTATCCAAGGGGTCGTCTTCCAGAGTTTGCTATCCTCTGAATTCACCGCTTCCCTGACAGTTCTGGGATCATCATCAGTTATAGATAAAGAAAAATTGGAATGGAAATCAGGTGGACTATACATTTTTGGTTTCCTTCTTTCCCTCACTGATCTCCTCAATACTAGGGTACGAGGTTTTTCGTCTTTTGCTTCATCTTCTTCAGATGATTCAGATTTTGCATCATCCAACTCCAACTCTATTTTGTCAAGTTCTTTTGGCCTTGGTAGGAATTCTTGTTTGGAAACATCTTTTACCTCTCTGAAAACAACATCTCGATTATAAACATTCTTTTTGGTTTCTGGGTTCCAAAGCTTATAACCTTTCACACCATCTTTATAACCAATAAAGATACACTTTTCAGCCTTTTTATCCAACTTACTCCTATTTTCCTTTGGAACATGTACATAAGCATCACAACCAAACACTCTAAGATGTTTAAGAGAGGGTTTATTTCCAGTCCATACCTCGTGTGGAGTTTTATCATCCAACGTTGATGAGGGTGATCAATTGACCAGGTAACATGATGTACCCACTGCCTCTGCCCAGAATTCTTGTCCTAACTCCACACCGCTGAGCATGCTCCTTCCTTTTTCCATCAGTGTCTTGTTCATCCTTTATGCAACTCCATTCTGTTGAGGTGTGTATGGAGTAGTATTTTGCCTTGTTATACCACACTTCTTACAAAATTCTTCGAATTCATTTCTGCAAAATTCTCCACCATTATCTGTCCTCAATACCTTTATTTTCTTCTCTATCTGATTTTCTAACAAAGCCTTAAACTCTTTAAATTTATCAAATACCTCAGATTTCTTTCTAAGAAAATAAATCCATGTGTTCCTTGAGAAATCATCTATGAATGAAACATAATACACAGATTTACCTAGGGATGGAACAGGAACAGGTCCAAACACAT
>SNQJ01S0003413.1:354656-381965 GCA_010110895.2 Picea sitchensis | reverse complement strand
TTTCCATCTTTCATTGCGAAGATGGCCTGGAAAGCCCCATCACCAACATAAATCTGTTTGAAAGTGCAGGGTGCTTGTTCTGATACCTTATTGCGCTCTCCTGGCATAGTTATCTGCATCAACTGTGTGTTTTGTTCTATTATTTTCGGTGCTCCCCCTCTGGTAGAGTTTATTACTCTATCCTTCTGCGAAATCTGACCTAATACAGGAGCGATCATATCATTTGCTTGCTGGACCCATAGACAGTATTAACAGTGTGTTGATATTTTAGTGCATTGGGCGCTCCCTATCTGACAGAGTTACCCACGGCCTTCCTGGAGACAGCAGGCATGGATCGCTGACTTAGAACAGCACTGGACTGCTCAATTCCATGTTCTGATTTGTATCTCTTCCGCTGGTATTTGGGCGAGTTTCCTTTCCATTGTAATACTTGACACAGCCCGACAGGGCCTGCAGTGTAAAATGAATTATATATATAATATAATTCGAGTAATTTTTTTCCTGGAAAAAAAATAATATTCAAATATGACTAAATTATCACTATATTTCATTGATATTGTCACATACGAAGGCCAAATTCTTTTGTCACTATACACAGCAGTGAGCTCAACCTCTGACATCGTGGAATGTGGTGAAGTGTCCAAATAAAGCATATAAAATGACACTCAAAACAAATTTATTTATTTTTAATGGTATGGTTGAAATGTTCATTAACCTAAACATTTAGGGTTTAATTTTGTAATTTTAAGTGTGGCCCATGATTCGAAATTTTGTTCTTCCTTACCTAACATTGATATTAAGCCTAAGCGCATGATCTTATTGCCTATTAACAAAGTGGTTAGAACTAATAGTTAGTTTTTTTATTATTTAAATTAAGATTATTATATTTTATTTACATTTATTTAGGTAAAAGAAAATTTCCTTTTTTATTTAAATTAAGGTTATTATATTTTATTTACATTTATTTAGGTAAAAGAAATTTTCCATTTTAAAGAGTTTTAGATGAATGATTTTTTTTTTGTAAGTTTTAATTATTAAGTGTAAGTTTTTAAAATGATTATTATAAGTGTTAAGTGGGTTGTTCAATTTTATTAGAAATTGTTTATTATGATTAATGCTTAAGGGATATAGGTCATCTATGAGTGATTTATTTTATGTAATTAATCTCAAAAAAGAGATTTCATATCTTGGATTACCCAAAGCCCCTGCATGCTTGAGTAAAGAATCAAAGGATTTCTAAATAAATAGTTCATAAGGCACAATACATATTAAGGTTTTGCTAATGAAATAACAAGTTAAATGAGCTTGACTATGAAAACAACTCCATGGTTGAGCACGATTTAGCCATAAAAACCTTGCAATAGACGACCTTCTTGAAAAGTCATAATTACTAAATGTAAGCTCAAAACTAATAATTAATAATATTCGATTTATTTCACTAATTTCATTCTCACTTCTTTACCTTTATACATCACCTAATTCAATAAATATTAAATAAAATATTCAAATTCATTATAATCATTTTAAAAATACTTATAAAATAAAAATCATACATAATAAATCACAAAACTGAAATTTCTTATAATTAAATTAAAATTTCATTTTTTTTATATTAAATTATACATATTTAAAACTAAAATCACTCATGTGAAAGATATCTATCCACGGAACACAATGCAAAGGCTCTAACATGTATAAGAGAACTTTGTCCAAAGTTAAAAACGCTTAAAACCGACAAAACTTAAACATATATAAACATTTTATTAAATTAATAAAATTATAGCAAAACTTTGTTTAAACAAATATCTCTTTATAAAGTATACATAAATATGTACCTTGTACCTTATTCAAAACATTATACAAAGTCAAAGTCCTCCCTAAATATCATTCCCTCATGTCAAAACATTATACAAAGTCAAAGTCCTACCTAAATACCATTCTCTCCACAATGATTAGACATTTTACTAATTTTGAACCCCACTCAACCCCATGTAACTCCAACTACCTTCCATGTTCATCCCACTCACATAAGGAGAAGGAAATGTCTATCCATAATTGTTACCCATACAAAAAGACTTAATGAATGAACTATTAGCCATAATAAAGCATGAACTATTACTCATATACAAAGCATCTTCATAACGAAAAGGGCACGTAGTTAGTAGTGTGAGTAGTGTCACTCGGCTTTCAATCATGTATGGCCTATTCTTTATTATGTATGCAAAAAAAAAATTATTAGACATTGTCTTTCCCATACATAATGGTGCCTCTGGATCTTGTATGTTACACTTTACAAGAAATAATCTAAAACCTTTACTCAATAAATGGAGGATAGGGAGAGTTAGAACATGTGGTGAAAACTCTTTTAAGTTGTATGCTTGTTATTATTTTGATTGTACAATTAATTTAAAATGCAGTTATGTTATTGTGAGTAAATGTGTTGAAGTTCCACATATTCATATAAATTTTATCTATATCGATTAAAGTTTTATGTAAGTTAAAGTTTTTCATCATAGATATATACATGAAAATACATAGATCACGTATATGAAATTTGTGTACGTACTTCTTCATGTTCAACTATATTTATCTTCTTCCACACATACACGTATATATGTGTGCTTATTCAATGGGTTTGGTTGGTTGATAAAGAAAGACATTCTTTTTTTAATGATATCAATTATATTTTGATATTAATAAAAGAGATGATCATGGCCAAAGCCAAAAAATTAGAGTACATGAGACAAAATTGCATGACTAAAAGAGCATAGAAAGAGAGATTTTATATTATCTACAAGCAAAATTAGAATGGGCACTTTGTCGCTACATCTGCATAAAGTACCATATACAAATATGCAAGTGAAAACCTTAATGAAATTACCACTTAACAATATGCTTTTATAATACATTAAAAAATTTGGGTAATGTTCCTCCTCCAGTGATGACATGAACTTATGAGTCTCTATCTAACTATTCACACCCTAAGGGATGATGACCTAAGCATTTTGGTCACTCCTTAGTTGGGGTTGGAGGTAGCCATGAAGCTCTACTACTTCATTCTGAATTGCTCTCAAAATTCAACTAACTCATTGTGTTGTCTTTCAAGATCATGATGATCATCTCTTGTTTCTTCTACCCATTGCCTCAAGCCCACTACTTTCTCATAGAGATCACTCTCACTCCCTTGAGTTGGACAGACTTTTGCAAACAAACCGATAATGGGACCCTACATGTGTTGTCATACTTGGTCAACAATTCTTCACTCAGATTATATATTTGCTTCCTAAAATGCCAAATTTCCTTATAAATGCATCTCATATTACATAGTGTGGCAAGGTGATTAAGATCTAGTTCCATTTCTCGTTGGATGTAGAAAAATGTTGAATAAGGGCACATACAAGGGTCTTCTGGTGATAGTGGGAGACCTTTGAAGCAAAGAACCCTCTTCATTTAGGAGAACAAAATTTGTACAATACTAGCCCCTATGTTGTGATATCTACTTTGTGTGAATTGAGAGGTTCCAAATTAAGTTTAAATGCTTAAGAGTGATCTGTAAACTTCCATGGATATTCCACTAGAACAGTTCGTCACAACAAATCTTGCAATATTCTGAAATCTTTTATATACAATTTATTTCTTTCGATCCCATATTTATTATTATTAACTTAATGCTCAAATTTATGGAAATAACTTAAATCTGAAAATAAAAGAACGTGCAAATGAACACACCATCCACACAAATAAACACAAGATGTGACTTGGTAAACTTGATATAAGAGAAAAGGGGTTGCTACTGACCTGACACCACTTTTCGATTTGAAGAAATTTGAGATGTAGATGCCATTGACCTACATTTGCTAAAACCCCACTCTCATTCACAAAGTTTCTTTTTATAATTTCACCCAATCTTGTAATACCGTAACATCTCATGAAATGCTACAACATTATGCAAACTCTCATCTATACAACATTATGCAAACTCTCATCTATCCTCATATGTGCAACATCATCGATAAGGAAGAAACCCCATAAGTAAAGAAAAAAACATACAATAACACTCGATTTATCTCTATTCAAACAACTACCAGAATGGTTTGTATATACCACTATGGCTGACACCGAGCTTTTTCGAAAAATACAACTAATTATGATTAAAATAAACAATTAGTAACATTTAAATGGGACTAAATTATAACTAAAAGACTATTAGTAATACGTGGACCATATTTTAATATATCCATATACAACTATCTCTATATTTCATTGATATTTGATATTTTCATATATGAAGGCCATAAGATATTAGCATCAATCAATAAGTCATCATCATCGCATGTGGTGAAGTGTCAAAAAAAGCATATTAAATGATACTCAAAGCAACTTTTGTGTTTAATGGTATGGTTGAAATCTTCATTTAGGGTTTACATTTGTAATGTTAAACGTGGCTAATGATTCGATATTTTGTCTTTACCTAATATTAGGCATGACCATTTATATTAACCTAAAGCGAATGATTAGTAACAAAGTGGTTAGAATCGTCTCCTAGTAGTTAGTTTTTATTTAAATTAAGGTTATTTAGATCCACATTATTTTTATTTCATTTCATTTAAGGTAAGGAAAAAAAAAATTAGAAGTTTTAATTATTAAATATACGTTTAAAAAATGATGATTAGAGTTCCTATCAATCTGAAACCTTGATTGAATTGATTCAAAATTGGGTAAAACCTCATGGGATATTGTTCCACCATGCACAGACCTTGAATCATGGTACAACTTTGCACATGCCTAAAATTTCTTCCGGGTACTTATTAGATTTGTCGTTGGAAAAAAAGGTCCAATTGCTACAAGATTAACTTAGTCCATCAAGTCTGTGAGAAATTAATCATTATATTTAATGATTATAGGATATATATCATGCATGAATGACTTGCTCTACAATGTTAATCCCAAATATGAGATTTCTTATGTTAGACTATGAAAGCCCCTTGTATGCTTAAATAAATAGTCAAGTAAGCTCTAAATGAATGGTTCACAATGCACAATACTTGTTAAAGTTTTGCAAATGGTGTAACAAACTAAGTGAACTTGACTATCGCAACAACTATTTGGTTAAGTATGTTTGG
The DNA here is from genome assembly GCA_010110895.2 of Picea sitchensis. NCBI lineage: Eukaryota > Viridiplantae > Streptophyta > Pinopsida > Pinales > Pinaceae > Picea > Picea sitchensis. The sequence continues at coordinate 376,842 of SNQJ01S0003413.1, read as the reverse complement.
CCGAGAGTAGCCTTAGGATGGATGACCTTCCTGGAAAGTGTCTTCATAAAAACATTAAAATAAAATTATATAAAATGGTCACATCAAAATCAAAAGATCACATGGAAAGTGACCATGAAAGTTTCTTCTTATGTTTTATACTAAACAAAAATGAACAATGGCATGTGTAAGTTTCCACATGACACTTTTAGAAATTATGTTTTTTAATTTTATTTTCCGTGTTTTAAAAATAAAGTTACTCTCTCAAGGATTTAAATGTCCCATCAATAACCTCTTTGACCAAATAGAAAATGGGACGAGTGAAATTTAAAATTTCTAATTTTTTTTTTTAATTTTCAAAAAAATTAGTTTAATAATTATTTTTTGAAAACTTCGAAAAACTTTATAAAAAGTTCTATCATGAAATTGAACTATAGTCAAATAAATTTGACTTGCAAATGAAAAGTATATTCTCTACTTTGACTAGGACTAAAAAAAGGAAAGAAGATATTTTAAAAAAAAATTAAAATTAAAAATTAAGCAAAAATAACAAAAAAAAGGGCATGAAAGGCCGAGGGGGGGCTTCCGGGAATCACACCCCCCTCCCCTTACACTAAGCCACTCCATATGAATGATGACTTGGTAGAAAGGGAGGGACAACCCTCTCATTCCACAAAGACACTACTCAACCCCCACAAACACCCCATCCCTCCTCTCCCTCTACCCTTTGTCCTCGATCCCACCTCCATCTCTACCCCCCTCCCTCCATGTGCCCCTCCCCTTCCACCAAGTCACTACTCCATCCCTCCTATCACTCTACCCTTCATCCTTCACTACTCCATCCCTCCTATCATTCTACCCTTCATCCTTCACTACTCCATCCCTCATATCACTCTACCCTTCATCCTTGATCCCACCTCCCTCCCTACCCCCCTCCCTCTATATGCCCCTCCCCTTCCACCAAGTTTCTACTCAATAGGAGTGACTTGGTGGAAGCGGAGGGGTGGCCCTGCCATTCCATAAAGGTATTGCTTCATATCCCCCACCTTTGTGGAAATGGGAGGGGCACGGGGAGGAAGGTGTTAAAATATTTGATGTGCTCATTTTACCATAGACAATATCATAATATTGTCACCCAACCATAGGAACAAAACCACCCCCAAGCACCATAACTTTTGATAGATAGAATGATTACAAAAGCAACACTAGAACCAACAATTAACCAAGAGAGTGCATCTTTTTCCAAAGATAGTGCACCAGACAGAAAGTCCCAAAACCACAGAACCAGAACAATACCCAACTGCAACAGTTGCAGTTGAACTTCTTCCAAGACGTCACCAAGAATACCACAAATAGATACTAGAAGGTAGGGCACATATCTTAGGCTAGATAGTGCTAGAGAGAGAGACCAAGAATCACCCAGAAGATACACCTTCCAAACTTGAAATTGCAGCTCTAAACTTGCATTAGACTTGACTGAGATAGTGAGTGAAGTGAGTGAGTGCAAATGAGCTCAAGCACCCTCTATTTATAGTGCTCCTTGTCAACTGTCTATGTTGACTTCTCTTTCTAGAGGGTAATACTTTAATATTATTTATTTTTATTGAGTCCACTTGTCTTCTAGGGTTCTCACACATATGTTTAGGGTTTCTCTTGCTTCCAGAATATTCTATTCTAGCCAAAGGTTACACATGGAGGTTAATACCTCCCGCAGCTACCATAATGTCAACACTCCCTCCTAGCTAGGGAGGTATTAACTATAATGGTCTCAAACACATCCATCCATTTCACATGGTATGGGCAAGGCTCACATAGTCTTGCATACTATTCTACGAGTAGCATCATCATAGCCACACTGGCTATCTCATGATCACGTAGATCAAGTCACGAGCATCATCATCACTATCCATCCAGCTAGAAATCACCTCCAACACTATTGGTTGGCATACTAGCCTAGGAAAACACTTTCAAAAATATTGGTAGTCTCTATGGAAATCAGGCAATAGTACACAGTTACTACAGTTCCATCCAATAGATCACAACAATGTCGATCCATAATAGTACATAATTGTTATCCAATGGTACACAACCACTCCTAGTAGCGCACAACTACTATCTAGTGACACATAGTCACTAACAGTGGAACACATCCACCACAATAGTACATAACTAATGTCCAGAGACACACAGTGTCCACTGCAATCAACTAATAGCTACATAAGCTATCTCCATGTGGTACAACAGTCTCCTGGAATCAAATCATATCATCGTCTACATCAACTCTGGAGGTCATACTCCATCTGAGTAATCGGGCATGATGTTGAATAATTCATGTGTTGGACTCAACACACTCAACAGAGTGGCTCGCATAAGTCACTCACTCAACAAAGTGATATAGGGACCATTCTTCTAATACGAACATACGTCCTATAAAAATGATTGTCCCAACAGATGTTGGAAGCCCCGCAATGAGCTACAAGGGTCATTCTTCTAATCCGAAGATACATCTTAGAAGAATAGTTGTCCTCCCAGATGTTGAAAGCCACACAATGGGCTACAAGGACCATTCTTCTAATCCATACATACGTCCCAGAAGAATACTTGTCCTGGACCATTTTCCCTCTAGCCACTACTGTGAACCCAGGGAAAATGTCTGGCATGTACCAATATCCCAACTCTGGTCACTACTATGAACTCAGGGAGATGGACTATTCTTCTAATCCGAACATACGTCCTAAAAGAATAATTGTCCTGGACCATTCTTCTAATCCAGACATGTGTCCTAGAAGAATAAGTGTCCATGGTACATCAACAATCTGTCAACCTGGACCATTCTCCACAGGGAGAATATCTGTCCACCAACAATCTGTCAACCTGGACCATCCTCCATAGGGAGGATGTATGTCCATCAACAATTTGTCTTGCCTAGACCATTCTCCTCCAGGAGAATGTTTGTTTATAAGCACATTGATTATCCATGATTCCATATATTAGCACTCCCTCCCAACCGAGGAAGTCATATCCTCCCTTTCAACCAAGGGAGAAATCTCCATGAGTCCCAGCTTATCCCTCAAGTATGCAAACTTTATCTTGGATAAAGGCTTCATCAAAATATCAGTTGTCTTCTCATCAATGAAGATGTACTGGAGAATCACTTCTCCCTTCTAGACTTTATCACGGATAAAATAGTACTTGATATCAATGTGCTTCGAATTTTCATGGAACACAAGGTTCTTTGAAAGCTTCACACAACTCTCATTATCACAATATATATCACGGTCGAATCCAACACCTGATCAAATAGTCCAAAAATCATCTTACAGAGCCATATTGCTTCCGTACAAGCATCACAAGCTGCAATATATTCTACTTTTGCAGTGTTGAGTGCAACAGACTTATGTTTCTTGCTAGCCCATGGTATCATAATAGATTAACTGAAGCATATACCAGAAGTACTATTTTTGTCATCTGCACTCCCTACCCAATCTGAATCAATAAATCCATGCAGTTGTATGTCATTGTTTGAGACATATCTCAAACCATAATTTAGCATCCCACGAAGATATCTCAAAATGTGCTTTGCAGTTATCTAATGCTCGTGTCTAGGTTCCACTTGAAACTGACTCAACGTGTTCACAACAAAGCAAATGTTCGTCCAAATACATCAATGAGACAACTAATTGTCGGTACAGGGATGAGTCTACTAGATCAGAATCAGAGTCTCTCAACTTCCTCAGATCTATCACCATGGGAGTTGCCATGGATTTGCAATCCATCATCCCAAACTTCTGAAGGATCTTTACAACATACTTCCCTTTCCCTAGGAAGATTTCACCACACTTATGTCATGCTTCTAGTCCCAAGTAATAATGCATGAGACCAAGATTCTTCATATCAAATTCATAGGGTATCTCCCTCTTACATTGAGTAATGAGAGGCTCTACACCTATCAGAAACAAATCATCAACATATAGTAGTAGGATCATAGGTGCATAATTCACAACCTTGTAATAAAGGTTTGTATCAACATAGCTCCTAGAAAATCCAAGTCTCATCAAGTAATTGTCAATTCATGCATACCAAGCTCTTGGAGCTTTCTTGAGTCCATACAAGGCCTTCTTTAATCCGCATACATGGGTTGCAAAATCGTGGGGTTTCTCCATGTATACTTCTTCCTCAATTACTCCATTGAGAAAAACGATCTTTACATCCATCTGATGTAAAATCCAACCCATGGATGTTGCAAGAGATATGATGGCTCTAATAGAGGTATATTTGGCAACTGGAGAAAACATCTCATCATAGTCTTCTCCCTCTTGCTAGGAGAACCCTCTAGCCACGAATCTTTCCTTGTATTTATAGATACTCCCATATACTGCATGCTTTATCTTGTAAACCCATTTTGAAGTTACTACAAACTTTCTTTCGGGTCTAGGCACAATTTCCCATACATCATTTTTCACGATGGATTGATATTCTTCCATCATAGATTCCTTCCATTCTTTCTTCTTAGCTAACAACCAAATATCCTCAAGTGTTCAACACTTGGCTTCTTTCCGGAGAAAGCTTCTTCTGGAGTCATGTTCTTCAATATATGATGAGGACTTCTATTCTAAACATATACAATTGGCATAACTACTTCTCCCCATAGAAACATGGATAGATTATGATCATTCATCATTTCCTTGATAGATTCTTCAACGAAACGGTTCTTCCTTTTTACCACACTGTTATGTTGAAGCTTTTATGGGACAATTAGCTCCCTCTTAATCTCGTCTGTTTTACAAAAGGTAACGAGCTCCTTGGAGGTGTATTCTCCTCCATTATCAAATCTTGATTTTCTTTTGTATGAGTGAATGATGTCCAAAAACTCATTTTGCTTTCCACGCTTCCATTAGAATTGGTACTTGGTGAGATCACCTATCTCACCACTTGATGGAGTCATCTGCTCCATGTTTGCAACTATCGCTATAGCTCCTTCTCAGAACTATCTCTTGTGACCTACCTGGCACAAGAAATATCTCCTACAGGAGATGTTAATTCATCAAACAAGTGCAATAAGCATCTATATCAATAATACTTACATGCAACCAAGTAAACCTAGCAGTAATAGAACCTTTCAAAGATTGTTGTCACAACTATAGTGTTTACTTGTACTGTGGCAACTATCAAACCTGATATGTGCAAATTGAAACTTAACAATTTGATCAATCAAACTTGGAACCTGGAGCCTCAACTGTTAGCAAGGGTGCACTTGTTCCTTTGAATGTAATGAATCCAAGATCACTACTTGGACAAGATCTCTTGTACATCCCCTACAAACACACTCATGCTTTGTTGGATAATATAACTTGAAAAGCATATGCAAGTACATACCTTTGAAATTTGTAGTATCATTTAGCTTGTCTTCTAACATGAAACTAGACACCATATTGACAAGAAGAAGTTAGAAACTGAATAAAAAAGGTTCAATGATTAGAACAAGCTAGAAACCCTGAAATTTCAACTTTGACCACAAAATCAATTTTGACCAAAAGTCAACCTTTGACTTTGACTTTGACTAATAACTCAAACTTGACTTTTTTGCTAGTTGAGGACACCAGAGGGTGTGCTAGGCTAGGGTGCACTATAATATCCAAAAATTAGGTCCAGTGATTCACTTAAGGTGCCCAAAGAATTAGAGTAGGGTTTGTTTCAGCTGCAAAATCAAAAACTCTAATTGCAGCTGCAACTGGTGCTACAACGAGCTTGACAAAGAACTCTTGCTCTAACTTCTAGTGGTTAGACAATTATGAAGGTAGTGTGGGCCCATAACCTGTTAAAATATTCGATGTGCTCATTTTACGATAGACAATATCACAATATTGTCACCCACCCAACCATAGGCACGCAGCTTGTAATATCCCTAGGACGAGCCCCAGTTGTATTATGAATTGTAAATGTGTTTTGTAGGTTGGTGAGCCGAGCAATTATAAGTTCGTAGGCTTATGTGTTATTAGGCTGGAGAGCCTAGGTGTTAAAGGATAGCATCTTTTTTTGTACATGTAAATATTTATATTATTAATATAAAAACATCGTTGTATGTAGACCAACCACGATAAAAGAGAATGGGGGACTAAGCTCCACTAGGTTGGGTAAGGGAGAGGGGGATGAGAGGTTGGAAAGAGGGGTTAATCCTAAGGGATTAATTCCAAGAGAATAATATTTTTTTATTATTCCAAAAGATGTTTAAAAGGATATGTTTTTATCCTAAGTTCCTTGGGGAGGACAAGTGACTTCCAAAGGGAAAGGAACGTGCTTCATGAGAGATAGGTGTCGGCTCAAGCACATTCAAACTTAAGAGGGAAATTATTTCTATTGGGACACACGTAGACACTCAGGGAGGCACTCACGCACATGGAGGAACTCACTCATGGAAAGGGGTTCATGCATAAACATATTTTGCTCCAACGCTCTCATCATCTTCGCTAGGCTAGACGAGTCTGCCCCATCTCTCCTCACAAGTTCACTCATGCATAGAGAAAGCATGCAGCCATCCAATTCCACCATTGTTGAACCCGTGGCCATTATGCACCTATGTAATTTACTAAGTCGTCCCTTGCCTTACCCGACTTAGCTATTATAGTTTGAAGAGGCGGGTTTCCAAGCCTCTGGTTGAAGAGGAAGGTTGTCAGGCCTATGAGCAACTCTCTCTCTAGGTGAGAGAGGTTGTTGTGGATTGAAGAAGCAGGTTGTCAAGCATGTGAGAAACTCTCTTTAGGTGAGAGAGTGTGTTGAGGAAGTGAGTTCTCCTGGAGGGAGTCCCGTAGCTGTTACATAGCTCTGAGAATTCTGGTCCGGCCTATTGTTGAAGCCCAAGGTAAGGGAAGTGGAGCAGCTGATGGACTATGTGACAGTGAAGGTGTATACTCCTGGGGTGGGACGGGCATGTGGGGAATGAGAGTCTGTGAACAGTGGGCGTAAGTGGATCCTGGGAGAGAATCCTTCCTCTTAAACTGTGTGACTTTCATATTGACCTTGCCTAGCCTAGGAATCCCTTTCCCAATGGAGTTTAGTCCCAGCTCGGGGGTGACCCACTGTTGAGAGTGATGAGAAGTGTGGTCTAAGGCTGGGAGGTTCGTGGAAGGTATGCACGTAGTTGTGGTTTTACTCCAATTAAAAGATAAGTATCATTTATGTTCTTAATTATGTATGTTATGCATGTCTGTGATTCTTGAAATGTTATCATGTGTTTTGTTGCATGTAGGAATTACTCTCAATTCCATTTGAGTTTGTATGGTAGCAGTAACTCTGTGTTATTTGTTTTAATTTCATTAGAAATGCATGTTATATATATGTGTGTGTGTGTGTGTGTGTGTGTTCCTTTGTGGCGTTGGTCAGCCTATTGGTGGATGGGGACGTTACAAATTGATATCGGAGATAGTTGAGCTAAGTGAACTGTACAAGTAGTGGCATTTCCCGACCTATTGGTGGCTAGGGACGTTACAAATTGGTATCAAAGCCATGGTTTCAACACTGAGCCTAGATGGGCCATGTTAATGGAAGTTGAAGCAAAAGTTTTGGAAAAGAATTGTTTTCGAAATGGACAAAATTCAAGTTCAGAGCCCATGGTTCCTACCCAGAACCTGGAGGGGCCACGAATGAGAAATTTGGAGTAGGAAGTCCAGAGAATTTTGATGTACATAGTGCTAGAAGGGCGTTGAAAGAATACTTGGAATTTTTTCGGAACATAAGAGGCGTAATAAGTTTAAGAAATGGCCACAGAGAAATAAATCACAACATTCGTGGTGTTGGGTCCATAGGATCTATTCGGGAGAAGGGGAATCCTTCACGACCATCATATTTGGAGAAAGTGCAGGAGGTTTAACCTAGAATCCCTTCGGACTTCGCGACTTCGGTCAAGTTAGGTGCAAAAATAAGAGAAGGGTCAAAGCCCGAAGCTCCGAAGTCCCGGAGGAGATCTACACCAAAGATCTGGGGATAAGCCTTATTGTTGGATCAAGCCAAGTTAAAAAGGGGAAAACACAATGGTGAAGAGAGAAATCCTCTGAAGCTCCAAAGTCTAGAGTTAAATCGGACCATCTGTGAAGAGGGGCATGTGTCAGCAGATTAGCTTGTTCGGGATTTCAGCGTTCGGGAGAATTAGTGTGTGCGGAGGCAAGAACTCCCTAAGCTCGAAGCTTTGAAGCCCCGAAGAGCTGAATTAGTGAGTCATGATGACATCACCTAGAGGTGACGTGGATATCTCCTATGCCTGTCACGTGCCCCCACTTGGAATGTTGACAACTGTACTATGTGGATCCGGAGGGTAAAGAAGTTCAGAAATTTGGAATTCGGGAGACTGGAAGGAAGAAGGTGTAAAAACATCCAAAGCCCGAAATTTCAGAGTAACGTGGCATGATGATGTCATCAGGAATGATGTGGACCCATGGGATGTGTGATACATGTCAGTGGTTTTTAGACCCGCCAAAGATTGAAATGTCATTTGGAACGTGACATGTGTCACCTGTCTAAGTGGGCCACGTGTCCGTTTCTAATGTTTCTCCATGGGGACCTCCTCTCGAGTATGGGTGGTAGGTCCCTGATGGTCACAATGGTGCATGGCACCAATTGTGAAATCCAGAGAATTGAGACTCCAGAAGAATTTTTCATAAGGGAACGAAAGGAAGAACTTTCAAAAGTTTTGTAACGTTGAGGTGACGAGACATAATGATGTCACTAAAGGTGACATGGAAGTGTTTGAAGATTAACGGTTCGGGGTGTTGGGGATGTGCAGATGTGAAATCCTCCGAACTCCTGGAGTTCAGATGCCTGAATTTCCACAGTGGGTGTTAGTCGTTGGATGTTGGGTAGTCGTGGACTATTGATCCACCCTACTTCACGAGTTCGTTAATCCAGAACTCTAAGAGATTTGTGGTGATGTGATTTGAAAAAAATTTAAGCCGAAGGCCCGAAGTCCCGAGTAAGTGCCTATTGATCTAGTGCTTGGCCAAAACCCATGTTCGCATGGGTTGGGGGCTAAGAGAAAGCGGCTAGTACCCAAAAAAAAATTATTGCAGAATAGAGAAAATATCTGCGGGGATTATTGCTTGATCGAGAACCACAGAATGAAATCTGAATGTTTTCTTGAATCATATTGGTTTATGAATACTGTGGAATTTGTAAAGTACTGATGGTGTGACAAATTTCGGTTGACTGCACATTGTGTTTGCAGAGTTAACGATTGTCAGAACCGAACCAAATTGTCGCTTAGTGCAGAGAAATGGAGGAGGCACATAATGCTTCTGGTTCAGAGAATGAAGCTAGAGAAATGGATGTCCATTTGGGAGTTGAAGGATCAAACTCCAATGGGCATGGATAAGAGATAGATAAGGAGGGAGACATGATGAAAATCATTGAAAGATTGCAGCAATATGTCCAGACTCACCGAGCAGATAACATAAAGCTCATGAAAGATAGGGAACAACAGGGAGAATTCAACATAAAGTTGATACAGAGCTTGAAAAGGATATAAAAGAAATTGGATAAGGAGAGTGACTCCAGTAAATCAGGAAGTCACAAGTCCCCTGACGAGAAGAGGAAATCAAGGAGTGTTGGAAGACACCATCATCACTCCCAAGGGCACTCCAAGAAGAGGGCACACAGTAGTTCAAGCCCATCTCCTACTAGAAAGCACATGAGACTTGGAGTGGATGAACTGAAGGGTGAAATGAACAAGATTAAGCCTCCTACGTTTGATGGAGAGAAAAAGAAGGAGGAAGATGTCGAGACATGGCTTCTTGGCATGAGGAAATATTTCCAACTGCATAATTATTCCTCTCATGTAGAAGGAAGAATTGCAATGTATGAACTGAAAGGAAAGGCATCCATGTGGTGGGATCAACTTGTGCAAGTGCAACACATTAAAGATAAAAATGTTACTTGGAAGGAATTCAAGAAGTATTTCAAAAATAAATGCTTGACTAAGAGATATTATGACAGAAAGATGAAAGAGTTCTTTGAACTCAAGCTGGGTAACATGACCATTGATGAATATGAACGAAGGTTTTTGGAATTGTTGAAGTATGTCCCTTTCATCAAAGATGAGACTGTCAAAATTCAAAGGTATCTGACTGGACTACCATCTTCCATCAGTGAAAAGGTCCAGTATGATGATCCTAAAACTATGGAAGAAACTATAAGGAGAGCAAAATGCTTATATGGGCAACAAAGTGAAAAGCCCACTTTCTGGAAGTCTTGGGAAGACAAGAAGAAATTCAATATGGATCAGAGGAAGAAGGGAACTAAGACATCCTTTTTCAGAAATATCCCTCAAGGACAACCAGGTTTTAGAGAGCCCAAGAAGGCTGAAGGTTTTAGGTGGGAAAATTCCAAGAAAACCACCTATAGAATGAGGGGGTTGTAAAGGAAATCATAGGTACAGAGATTGCCCCCACATAAATGACAAAATGAGAGTTGTCCACAATGTTCAACAGGCAGAAAAAGTGGAGGACATGGGCAGAAGTGTACTAAGGATCTACGCAGCCCTGGACAACAAGCAAGCAGAATATTCATCACATATGATTGAAGTGGAAGGTATGATCAACAACCAAATCATTACTATTTTAATTGATTCAGGAGATATTAATAGTTATATAGATCTTAGAATGGTGGAAAGTTTGCATTTTCCAAGAAGCAAGCATGGAAAATCTTGGTTGGTGCAGTTGGCTACAGGAGCCAAGAGAAAGGTTGTTGAGTTGGTTAAGTCTTGTCCAGTGGACATGAATGGACTGAGAACAAGGGTTGAATTGAACATCTTATCTTTAGGTTCCTATGGTTGTTTAATTGGGATGGATTGGTTGTACCAACACCATGCCATCTTAGACTGTCGTAACAAGGCATTCACTTGCCTGGATGAGGAAGGAAACCCAAGGAAAGTGTAGGGAATCCCAAGGGTAGTTACTGTCAGAGAAAACTCAGCAACACAGCTGAAGAAGTGTTACAGGAAGGGAGGCCAAATATTTGCAGCTCATATGGATGAAGCACCTAAGGATAAGGTGTAAAATATTGAAGACTATGCAGTGTTAAAATATTTTGAAGATGTATTCCAGAAATTACTCGGACTACCCCCGAAGAGAGATATGTATTTCTCTATAAACCTGATGCCTGGGGCAGCTCCATTGTCAAAAACTCCTTACATAATGAGTACACCAGAGATGAAAGAACTACAATTGCAGCTTGAAGAACTTCTGAAGAAGGGGTATATACGCCCAACTGTGTCACCTTGTTTGTGAAAAAGAAATATGGGACATTGAGATTGTGCATCGATTTCAGACAGTTGAACATAGTGACTATTAAGAACAAGTATTATTTGCCAAAGATCAATGATCTCTTTGATCAGATGAAGGATGACAAGATATTTTCAAAAATATATCTTAGGTTAGGGTACCACCAGGTAAGGATAAAGGATGAATACATCAACAAGACTGCCTTCAGAACAAGGTATGGTCATTATGAATTCACAGTGGTACCATTTGGGTTATCAAATGCTCCCGTTGTTTTCATGTGCCTAATGAATGGTGTATTCAGAGAATATATAGACAAGTTTTTCATGGTCTTTTTGGATGACATCCTGGTGTATTCCAAGTCGGAGGAAGAGCATGAACATCATCTGAGGATGGTGTTGCAAGTGCTAAGAGTGCACCAACTGTATGCCAAATTGAGCAAGTGTTAATTTTATCGAAAGCATATCCATTATTTGGGGCATATTGTTTCAAAATATGGGATAGTCGTGGATCCTGAGAAGATAGAATCCATCAGAGAATGGTCAACGCTGAAGAATGTGACAGAAGTCAAATCCTTTATGGGTCTAGCTAGATGTTACATAAGGTTTATTGCAGGGTTATCAAGGATAGCTCACCCCATCACTTCCTTGCAAAGGAAGGAGAAGAAATTTCAATGGACAAAAGAATGTGAGAGAAGCTTCCAACAATTGAAGTAGATGTTAACCAGTGCTCCAATCCTGGGGATTGCAGATATAAATGAAGATTTTGTAGTATGTGCAGATGCATGGAAAGAAGGACTGGGAGGATTCTTTAGCCAGAATGGGTTTGTGATATGTTATGAATCCAGAAAATTGAAAGAGCATGAAAAGAACTAGGCAACTCATGATTTGGAGTTGGAATCCATTGTACACGCTCTAAAGAAATGGAGACATTACCTAATGGGAAAGAGGTTTGAACTGAGGACAAACCATAATGGTCTGAAGTATTTGTTTCATTAGCCAACCTTAAATGCTAGGCAGAGTAGATGGTTGGAATTCCTTTGTGAGTATGACTTTGATATCAAACATATCAAAGGAAAGGAGAACAAAGTCGTTGATGCACTCAACAAATGAGTGCATGAACTACATGATATGACCATTATCATGTATCAAAATGATATTAAAGGCAAAATTTCAGAAGCTACAAATGTAGATTTGCAGTACATGGAATTCATGACAAAGCTACTGCAAGGTAATATGATACAGAAAGTGGAAGATTATAAATTGGAAGTTGATGGAACACTCATGTACAAAAACATAAGTTATGTACCTAATTTCCAGAAATTGAGAATAATGATCTTGAAAGAAATGCACAATGTGCCTTATGTTGGGCACCCTGGATATCGAAAAACAGTGGCAGCAGTCAAGAGCCATTACTTTTGGCCAGGTATGAAGAAGGAAATTGCAGAATACATCACCAGATGTATGGAGTGTCAGAAGATCAAGGTTGAGCATAGGCACCCAACTGGGTTGCTATAGACATTTCCCATTCCTGAGTGGAAGTGGGAAGTGGTGACAATGGTTTTCATCACATGATTACACTAAACAAATAAGCAACATGATTCGATCATGGTGGTGGTGGATAAGCTTACAGAAGCTACCCATTTTATTCCATTGAAGACCACTCACAAGGCATCTAATGTTGACGATATCTATATGAGGGCAGTAGCACGATTGCACGGTATTCCCAAGACAATTGTGTCTGATAGAGACCCAAAATTTACCTCAAAGTTATGGAAGGGGTTATTCAAAGGTTTTGGAACGAATTTGAACTTCAGCACTGCTTATCATCCTGAGTCTGATGGGTAGAAAGAGAGGGTGAACCAAGTGATATAAGATATGCTAAGGATGTATGTGATGGACAAAGCATCTAAATGGGAAGACTACCTACACTTGGTAGAATTTGCCTACAACAATGGGTATCAAGCATCATTGAAGATGCGCCCATTTGAAGCACTTTATGGCTGAAAGTGCAACACACCAATAAGCCGGGACAACCCAGCTGATAGGGCAGTGGTTGGGCCAAAGTTTCTCAAGGAAATGGAAGAGAAAATGTCGACGATTAAGCAAAATTTGAAGGCTGCCCAAGACAGGAAAAAATTTTATGCTGATAAGAACAAGACCCATGGGGAGTTTAAAGTGGGTGATCATGTTTTCTTAAAAGTGAAAGCCAAAAGAAGTTCCCCGAAGCTGGGAAACTGTTCCAAGTTGGCAGCCAGATATTGTGGGCCATTTGAAATCCTAGAAATGATTGGACCAGTTGCATATATGCTTGCATTGCCTGCATCCATGACTGTACATAATGTGTTTCATGTTTCATTGCTTAAGAAATATATACATGATGCTAATCATGTTATTGATTGGAATGTGATTCAAGTGGAGCGAGAAGGTGTCTTGCAAGTGCATCTGGTGCGCATATTGGATAGGAAGAGAAAACAACTCCGAAATCGAGCCATAGGGATTGTAAAGGTCCAATGGACCTGGTACAGTCCTGAGGACATGGCATGGGAGCATGAGGATGCTATGCGGGCTGAATACCCACATCTTTTTAAAGATTTTGAAAATCTTGTTGATGTTGTGTAAATAAGTTGCACTATGGACAATGCAAAAATAAGGGGAGCGGATTGTAATATCCCTAGGACGAGCCTCGGTTGTATTATGAATTGTAAACATGTTTTGTAGGCTGGTGAGCCGAGCAATTATAAGTTGGTAGGCTTATGTGTTAGTAGGCCGGAGAGCCTAGGTGTTAAAGGCTAGGAGCCTGTTTTGTACATGTAAATATTCATATTATTAATATAAAAGCATCACTACGTGTAGACCGACCACAATAAAAGAGAATGGGGGACTAAGCTCCACTAGGCTGGGTAAGCGAGAGGGGTCTGAGAGGTTGGAAAGAGGGGTTAAGCCTAAGGGCTTAAGTCCAAGAGAATAAAAATTTATTATTATTCCAAAAGATGTTTAAAAGGATGTGTTTTTATCCTAAGTTCCTTGGGGAGGACAGGTGACTTCCAAAGGGAAAGTAACGTGCTTCATGAGCGACAGGTGTCGGCTCAGGAACATGCAGACTTAAGGAGGAAATTATTATTGTTGGGACACACTCGGGCACTCAGGGAGGCACTCACGCATAGAGAGGAACTCACTCACGGAAAGGGGTTCACGCACGGATAGTTTTTTCTCTCACGCTCTCATAATCTTCGCTAGGCTAGACCAGTCTGCCCCATCTCTCCTCATGAGTTCACTCATGCACTGAGAAAGCATGCAATCATCCAATTCTGCCATTATTGAACCCATGGCCATTGTGCACCTCTGTAATTTACTAAGTTGTCCCTTGCCTTACCTGACTTAGCTATCATGGTTTGAAGAGGCGGGTTTCCAGGCCTGTGGTTGAAGAGGCAGGTTGCCAGGCCTGTAAACAACTCTCTCTCCAGGTGAGAGAGGTTGTTGTGGGTTGAAGAAGCAGGTTGTCAGGCCTATGAGAAACTCTCTCTAGGTGAGAGAGTGTGTTGAGGAAGTGATTTCTCCTAGAGGGAGTCCCGTAGCTGCTACAGAGCTCTGAGAATTCCAGTCTGGCCTGTTGAAGCCCAAGGTAAGGGAGGTGGAGCAGCCGATGGACTGTGTGACAATGAAGGTGTATACTTCTGGGGTGGGACATGCATGTGGGGAATGGGAGTCTGTGAGCAGTGGACGTAAGTGGCTCCTGGGAGAGAATCCTTCCTCTTAAACTGTGTGACTTTCCTATTGGCCTTGCCTAGCCTAGGAATCCCTTGCCCAGTGGAGTTTAGTCCCAGCTTAGGGGTGACCCACTCCCGAGAGTGATTAGTAGTGTGGTCTAAGTCTGGGAGGTTCGTGGAAGGTCTGCACACAATTGTTGTTTTACTCCAGTTAAAAGATAAGTATCATTTATGTGCTTAATTATGTATGTTATGCATGTCTGTGATTCTTGAAATGTTATCATGTGTTCTGTTGCATGTAGGAATTACTCTCAATTCCATTTGAGTCTGTATGGTAGCAATAACTATGTGTTATTTTTTTGAATTTCATTAGAAATGCATGTTGTGTGTGTGTGTGTGTGTGTGTGTGTGTGTGTGTGTGTGTGCTCCTCTGTGGCGTTGCCCGACCTATTGGTGGCTTGGGACGTTACAAATTGGTATCAGAGCTAGTTGAGCTAAGTGAAGTGCCCGAGTAGTGGCATTTCCCGACTTGTTGGTAGTTGGGGACATTACACGACCACCCCTGAGCACCATAACCTTTGCTAGATAGAATGATTCTGGAAGCAACACTAGAACCAACAGATAACCAAGAGATCACATCTTTCTCCAACACTAGCGCACTAGACAGAAAGTCCCAAAACCACAGAACAAGAACAATACTTGACTGCAACAGTTGCAATTGCACTTCTTCCAATATGTCACCAAGAATACCACCAATATACTCCAAGACGTCACCAAGAATACCACCAATAGATACTAGAAGGTAGGGCACATATCTTAGGATAGATAACGCTAGAGAGAGAGAGAGACCAAGAATCACCCAGAAGATACACCTTCCAAACTTGCAACTGCAGCTCCAAACTTGCGCTAGACTTGATTGAGATAGCGAGTGAAGCGAGTGAGTACAAATGAGCTCAAGCGCCCTCTATTTATAGTTCTCCTTGTCAACTGTCTAGGTCGATTTCTCTTTCTGGAGGGTAATACTTTAATATTATTTATTTTTACTGAGCTAACTTGTCTTCTAGGGTTCTCATACATCTGTTTAGGCTTTCTCTTGCTTCCGAAATATTCTATTTTAGCCAAAGGTTACACATGGAGGTTAATACCTCCCACAACTACCATAATGTCAACATAAGGGAGGTGAAGCGAACATATGGAGTGATGCCTTTGTGGAATGGGAGGCCCACCCCTCCCCTTCCATGATCCGGATTTTATGAGCAAAATGAAATGAATACAGATTATTAACAAGTGATTAACACAAAATAACAGAGATACAGTAAAACTGGTTTTCTATTCAATAACGAAATAAGCTGAAACTGTAAAATGTAGCAGAAACAAGCTTGCTGGAATGGTGGCAGCTTATCTCTAAGAAGAGATGTGACGGCAACGAGCATTCGCAAGAAGAGCATTACAATGAGGCTCTGAAAGACGTTTTACAATAACAAAGAATTCCAAAAACCCTAGACATCCAAAAACCTAACCCTAGGAGATGAAGCGCCAAAAGTCATGTGGGCCCCGTTTGGGTAAGTTAGTACATCAACTTCCCCGAGTCGTAACTTTTGCATACGATATCCGTTTTAGGCGTGTGATAGCTCGTTGGAAAGTTATCGTTGAGGAGATTCATTTTGGGGGCTCAATCATGCCTTTGACTATCATTGAGGAGCTCGATACCGAAAAACCTTCATTTAGGCCCTCAAAATGGCCCCGGAAGTTAAAACTGCTAAAAATAGTAAATTGTCAAAAATGTCATAAAACTATTTTGAGCCAATTGGAAAAGGTGGGTGGCCACCGATATCCATCTGGATCAATCCTCCCTCCTTAGGAAGCAATGGTCTCCATTGCATTGAGGTCCCCCATTAGATGAGGAAATTTCTGTTGAATTTGGCCCCGGGTGAGCCACTTGCCTTGGTGCAGGAGCTGCCCTGCTTTAACGACTCGATAAAGCTAGATCCTTTTTTGTCGAGTGCCCTTGATCTATTTGTCCACAATATGATCATTAGATGCCTATTGTATGCAATTGGGGTTGAGCTCTGTTGGTGTCAGCTGTTCTGCTACTTCTGAGGTGTCCAATAATGGTGGGAAATAAGGGCGAAGGAGATCCACGTTGAACACTGGGTGCAGGCCAAGGAAAGGAGGAATGTTGAGCTCAAATGAATTATCCCTCATGGCCTTGGTGATAGTGTATGGTCCATAACGGAGTGGTCGAAGCTTCCGATGGGGTCCTGTAAGGCGTTCTTTTTACAAGTGTAACAAAACTTTGTCGCCCACCTGAAACTTATGCGGCACCCGATGTTGATCATGGCGTTGTTTGTACTTGTCATTGGACTTCTGTAGGATATCCTGAACCTGTTGGTGGATGTGTTGGATCCACTCAATGAACCAGGTGGCTTTGTTAGCTTCGGTTGGAGCAGGAGATGAGTCAGTCAAGGTGACAGCCAGGGGAAGTACAATATCTATGGGCCCCAATGGTTGGAATCCCAACCCCACTTGAAAGGGGTTGTGGCCGGTTGAGCTATGCAAGGCTCGGTTGTAGCTATGTTGGACATAGAGAAGGCTCTCATCCCATGCGCGAGGGTTCTTTGAATTATACATGCAAAGGATATGCACAATCATTCGATTTACAACCTCGGTTTGGCGATCTGTCTGGGGGTGGAAGGTCGTGGATTTGGTGAGCTTGGTGTCCAGCAGTGACCAGAGGCTCAACCAAAATGTGCTGAGAAATAAACTATCCCGATCTGAGACAATGGTTTGTGGGATTCCAAAATGTACCCAGACTCGTTCAAAGAAGAGCTTGGCAGTGGCCTCTATTGTGATGCTCTTCTTGCAGGCAACCAGAATCGCCATCTTAGAAAAGCGATCAACAACCACAAAAACACAGTCATTTCCCCCCTTGGTGGATGGGAGGACCAACATGCAGTCCATTGAGATGGATTCCCATGGCCTGACAGGAGTAGGAAGAGGGGTGTACATGCCCTGTTTCTTAGTGGTCGGTTTGGCAATAGCGCAGGCAGTGCAGGACCTGATATACTTGCCGACCTCCTGTCGAAGTTTTAGCCAGTAGAAATGTTTCTGTAGCATCGTCATTGTCTTTTCAACGCCAAAGTGTCCTGCCATCCAAATGTAGTGGGCTTCCCATATCAGCTTCGCTCGCTCACTTGATGGAACACAGATATGGCCCAAACGACACAACAACCCATCATGAAGATGGAAATTATCGACAACTGTGTTTGCACCCAACATTTGGTAGGTGGTGGTGAAGTCAGGGTCTATCTCATAGAGTTGGGTCCATCCAGATGTCTCATGGCCGCAAGAGTCTATCACCATGGTGAGTGTTGCGACTGGTGGTCTACTGAGGCAATCAGCAACGCGATTGGTGCTTCATGTTTTATACTTGATATTGAGTTGGAATTGTTGCAAGTATGTGGACCAATTTTGATGGCGGTCATTCTGCAATTTTCCCTGTGTCTGCATGAACTGCAGTGGCTTATGATCAGTGTGGATGACTGTCTCTTTCCCAAGAATGTAATGTCTCCACTGGTAGCATGCTTTCACAATGGAGTACATTTCTTTGTCATAAGTAGGGTACTTACGGATAGTATCTGACAGAGTCTCACTATGATAGGCCACAGGGTGGCCGTGTTGAGTGAGAACGACGCCCACAGCGTAGTTTGAAGCATCTGTCTCGATCTCAAAGGGATGTTGCAGGTCTGGTAGTGAAAGTATTGGAGCTGAGAACAAGCGCTACTTCAAATCATCGAACGCTTGTTGTTGGGACCGGCCCCATGCAAATTTCGCCTTACCACCACCCTTGTTTATTTGGCTGAGGGCCCATGCAATATGGGATAAACCCAACATGAACCTGCGGTAGAAATTAGCAAGTCCCAAGAAGCTCTGAAGCTCAGTGAGTGTTGTTGGGGCTGGCCAGTCACGGATGACTTGGATCTTGGTTGGATCCACATGTACGCCATGTTGATCAATGATGTATCCCAGGTAATGGACCTTGTCCATGCCGAAGGAGCATTTTTCCAGGTTGGTGTATAGCTTGTGTTGTTGCAGGGTGTGCAAAACCTGCTGGATATGTTGCAAGTGTTCGGCCCAAGTCTTGTTGTAAATTATAATGTCATCCAGATACACCACTACAAAAGTATTGGTGAATGGTCGCAGGATATCGTCCATCATCCTCATGAAAGTGGTTGGAGCATTTGTCAAACCAAAGGGCATGACCAAACATTCAAAAAGTCCTTCCTTTGACCTGAAGGCGGTGTTCCATACATCTGTATGTTCTATCGGGACCTGGTGGTAGCCAGACTTCAGATCAATCTTACTGAAGTATTTGGCCCCCATGAGTTGATCAAGGAGGTCATCGATTCGGGGAATCGGGTACCGGTTTCTGACAGTAATTTTATTCAGAGCCCGGTAATTAATACAAAGTCGCCAGGTTGCATCTTTCTTTTGTATCAGCACGATTGGGCTCATGCAAGGTGATGAGATGGGGCGGATGTGCCCCTTGTGGAGAAGTTCTTGGATCTGTCGCTTGATCTCCTAATTCTCTAACAAAGAGCGACGATAGACTAGCCCATTGGGCAGCCGTGCGTCGNATCGATGACCTCCTTGATCAACTCATGGGGGTCATCGATTCGGGGAATCGGGTACCGGTTTCTGACAGTAATTTTATTCAGAGCCCGGTAATCAATACAAAGTCGCCAGGTTGCATCTTTCTTTTGTATCAGCACGATTGGGCTCATGCAAGGTGATGAGATGGGGCGGATGTGCCCCTTGTGGAGAAGTTCTTGGATCTGTCGCTTGATCTCCTAATTCTCTAACAAAGAGCGACGATAGACTAGCCCATTGGGCAGCCGTGCGTCGGGGGTTAGATCGATGGGGTGCTTGACCTGGAAATGTAGAGGTACTCCTGTAGGTGAGGAGAATATATCTGAGTATTCTTCCACGACCTTATCTACTTTCTTCTGTTGTGTGGAGAGGTCGGCCGCAGAGGCCCTGGATGTGGCTATGATCTTTCGCTTATTCTGAGAGCGAATCATGAAGAAGACAAACTTCCCCATCTGAGAGATGACTATCCTGCATTGCTTAGCAGAGATCAAGGAAATAGGACTAGGTGGGCCTGCCTCAGGTATACTGTACAATTTCATGTTCAAAGTAATAATAACACTATAAGGCCTAGACTCGTATACAACATGACGTTTCCATAAATAAGGTTGGCCCAAAAGAACATCACAAACTTCGAGAGGAGCAACATCACACAATACCTCGTCTTTGAAGGGCTTGATGTCCTACGAGAGTCGGCACTGTTGGTTGACGCAGAGATCGCTTCCTTGGCGGAGCCATCCAATGGTGTAGGGTTGTGGGTGTGGGATTGTTGGCAGGGCCAGCCGCTTGACGACCTCTGCTGAGATGAGTTTCTTCTGGCTACCGCTATCAACGATGATGTGCAACGGTGTGCCTTTTACCCACATCTGTGAATGGAAGAGGCGCTCTCCTTCTTCTGGCACGTCTGGTTCACCAGGATGGAGCTTGGTGGCAGAAACGTTGGCACTAGGTTCCACGTCAATGATCCATCTTCCCCATTCTGGTTCTGTCGCGGAGTCATAATCTGCATCTCATTCATAGGCTTTCACTTCGGCCACCAACGACTGCTTTGAGCGGTAGTCAGCAGTGTTATGTCAAGGGCTCTTATGGAAGTCGCACCACTTCCCGGTATCTTTCTTTGTCTTTCCAGTGTCCTTCTTTGCTTGTGGCTTGTACCGGTTGTCCTGATACTGTCCATCTTTTCTCTGTCCTTTGTTCGGTGGGTTGGGGCCGCCCTTTCCTAGCTTTTGTTGTGAGGGGTTCCCAGGCCCAAATTGTCGCGTCTTTTGTTTGAGCTCCTTCTCGATTTTGACAGCATATCGGTAGGTCACGCCCAAGGATGAGATATCCAGAAATTCCATTTCGGTATGGATGTATCTATGCAAAGCACCGCGATACTTGAGCACCAGATGTCGCTCTGAATCTTTGATGCCCAACTTGGTGCACAAGATATGGAAGATATTTGTGAAATCTGGCACTACTTAGTCTCTTTCTTGTCGCAGTGTGGTCCATTTGGTATACAGGTCATCATAACTTCTGACAGGGTAGTATTGTTCCTTAATGGCATCCCTGAAGGATTCCCAGGTGGCCATGACTGAAAATAATGAGGTTTCCTCTGTTTCCTTTTTCTCACAGAAAGTTTCCCACCAATCTTTGACATGGGGAACGGCTTTGAGGAGCGCAAAAGTAATCTTTTCTCTATTCGAAAATTTATGAACAAAAAAATACCCTTCTAGTAGATTCAACCACTTGTATACAACATCTGCGTCTATCTGACCTTAAAATATAGGAATATCAAAGTTTATTTGTACCTTGAAGGGGGCGGCGCCTCCGTTCGAAGAAGATGCGTCGCTTGTTGGTAGTCACTGAAGGATTTGCGCGAAACTATCCATCATCTCGTTCCTCTATTGCGTGAGGGCTTCCTCAATCAATAGTTTGAAAGGATCTCCTGTCCCATCATATTTATTTTCTCCTGTCATGGGAGGTCGCTTGGGCGTGCGAGAGCTTTTGTCCTCAAGAGAAACAAGCTCGAGACCCAACTCTTTGTATTTCGACCTCGTTGGGGACATGCACTAAGACAACAAGGAGCAGACCGCTCTGATACCACGGATCTGGATTTTATGAGCAGAACAAAATGAATATAGATTATTAACAAGTTCTTAACACAAAATAACAGAGATACAGTAAAACTGGTTTTCTATTCAATAACGAAATAAGTGGAAACTGTAAAATGCAGCGGAAACAAGCTTGTTGGAATGGTGGCGGCTTATCTCTGAGAAGAGATGTGACGGCATCGTGCATTCGCAAGAAGAGCGTTACAATGAGGATCTGAAAGCCTTTTTACAATAAGCAAGAATGCCAAAAACCATAGACATCCAAAAACGTAACCCTAGGAGATGAAGCGCCAAAAGTCATGTGGGCCCCGTTTGGGTAAGTTTGTAATGTTCCTGACTTGGCTAGTCTAGGAAGCGTTGCTAATGTGTGTGTAGGATCAAAGGTTTACAACATATAAATGATCATACAAATAATAAATGCGACAAAGGATTGCAAGTTTGTATTATGATATCTCTGTGGATTACAAAAATGGCCGAATGCGGCTGAATACTGA
>SNQJ01S0003413.1:273564-323767 GCA_010110895.2 Picea sitchensis | reverse complement strand
CTTGATTATATAATTGATTTATAATACAATTGTGTCATTGTAAGTAAATGTGGTCAAGCTTTGTTAAGTTGTATGTTTGTTATTATCTTGATTATATAATTGATTTATAATACAATTGTGTCATTGTAAGTAAATGTGGTCAAAGTTCTATCCATTCACTTAAATTTTATTCATCTTAATCAAAGTTCTATGTAAGTTAAAGTTTCTCATCATACATGTGTACATGAAAATACATATATCACATACATAAAATTTATGCACATATTTTTGTTTATGTTCAACCATATTTATCTTCTTCCACACACACATATGTGTGCTTATTCAATGGGTTTGGCTGGCTGATAAAGAAAGACATTATTTTTTTAAACTATATCAACTATATTTTGATATTAATAAAAAAGATGATTGTGGCCAAAGCCAAAGAATTAGAGTACACGAGACAAAGCTACATGACTAAAAGAGCATAGAAAGAGAGATTTTATGCTATCTACAAGTAAAATTAGAATGAGTACTTTGTCACTACATCTGTGTAAAGTATCACATACAAATGTGCAAGTGAAAACCTTAATGAAATTACTAGTTAACAATATGCATTTATAATACATTCAAAAATTAGGGTAATGTTCCTCCTCCATTGGTGGCACAAACTTATGACTCTCTATCTAACTGTTGACACCATAAAGGATGATGGCCTAAGCATTTTGGTCGCTCCTTGGTTGAGGTTGGAGATAGCCATGAAGCTCTATTACTTCATTATGAATTGTTCTCAAAGATTCCATTAACTCACTTTGTTGCCTTCAAGATCAGTACAATGATCTCTTGCTTCTTCTACTCATTGCCTCAACACCACAACATGCTCATAGAGATCTCTCTTCCTCCCTTGAGTTGGATGAACTTCTATGAGCAAACTGATAATGAGACCCTACTTGTGCTAGCATCCTTAGTCAACAATTCCTCCCTCAGATTATCTATTTTCTTTCTAAAATGCCAAATTTCATTACTGCATCTCAAATTATCTAGTGTGGCAAGGTGATTAAGATCTAGTTCCATTGCTCATTGGAGGTAGAATAATGTTGAGTAAGAGCATATATAGGGGTCTTCCGATGATAGTGGGAGGTCCTTGAAGCAAAAAACCATCTTCATTTTCGAGAACTCAAATTTGTGCAATAACACCCCCTAAACCATCTTCATTTTCGAGAACTCAAATTTGTGAAATAACACCCCCTATGTTGTGAGATCTACTTTGTGCCAATTGAGTGCTTCCAAGTTAAGTTTGGATGCTTAAGAGTGTGCCAAAGAATTGATGATAAGATGACCAACATGAATTGACAATAACGAGGATAGATGGACAAGGCTTTGCCATGTCAACAAACTCATTACACCTTCCACCACCTTGCTACTTGTGTATGAAACAAACTTGAATTGATTATTATGGTCATAGCTTACACGACAATGTGGTTAATTTAACTTCCACTATTTTGAGATGGAGCATCCCCTCCCTAGTGGAGTAAGTTAATCTTGTAGAAAAAACCCCTCTTTTGAATCACAGATCTCAGAAAAAATCTAACATAAATGTCATACATGAGTAGAGTACCACCATGATCTAAATTCTACGCATGGTGTAACAATACCCTAGGTTTTTGTCCATGTCTAAATTAACCCAAATCATCAAAAATTCAATTAGAGTATAAATTAATAAAAACTATTTTTGAAAAACAAATTCCAACAACCATAAGAAAATTTACTAGAAAAGGTTAAAGTACTCTCTCCCTACCTCTTCTCCCACATTTGCTTTTTAGTTTAAAAAAAAAATATTCGTTTTACTAAAGTTTAAATTTTCTTACTAATACATTTAATAATTTACCGCTTATACGCTCATGGTACCTGGGCTTTGGCATAAGGTAATTGTTAATAAATATCTTAGGAAGAAGTCTGTGGTTGAATGGCTTATGCAAGGAAGCAAAAAGTGGACTGGGGGTTCTAATATTTGGAGGGCACTCACATCGTCTTTAACTATTTTAAATGATTGGCTGGTCTAGAAGCCAAGAGATGGGAGGGATACCAGAATTGGTACCGATCCCATGGTTGGGTCTCATACCTGTTATCAACTCTCAAGGAATCTTATCTTAACACTAAATGATGTAGGATTAAAATTTCTAGCACAAGTAGGAACTGTGGATTTGGAAAATTCTAGACATATAGGATGGATAAAGGCAGAGGTTTTAGGATTGGAAGGAGATACAAAAGCTGAATGGAATAACTATGTTAAAGGATTAGTTAGTTTGGGTATTGAACTGAATAATAAGAAAGACTTATTAATGTGGTCCTGGGATACCAAAAGTGGTCAAGTAAGTGCAAAGAAAGCTTATGAAGTACAAATGCTAGAGGATGTAGTGACCGAACCTACTTTCTGGTATAATGATCTCTAGCAATAGCAGTTGCCATTAAAAGTTAAACTTTTTATGTGGTTACTGTTAGAACAAAGAGTTCTCACTTGGGAAAACTTAGTTAAAAGAGGGATTCATGGTCCTAGCAGATGCATTCTCTGTGGGAATTGTGAGGAGATTGTGTATCACCTATTTGTGGAGTGTAACTTTACAAAAGGTATTTGATATTTAATGCTTAAGGAATTAAAATTGGATGGTGTTTGGGAAGGTGGGTAGTTTAGTGATTGCATTCTTAACTGGAAAAGAATGAAGGGTGAAAGACTAGAAATTCCATGTTTTATCAGCTGGAAGATCTGGAAACATAGAATTCTTGCTATCTTTGAAGACATGCCCTTGAATAAGGACAAATTTTGTTCTAGTATTCTATAGGATCTGGGAGAAACAAAAGTAGGACTCACCACTAAGGATAGGAGGATTGATAGACCACCTTTACTTCTCTGGGATTTGGCTGTGGGTTTCTTTGATTGTGCTTCACAAGATAGGGGTGTGAAATGTGGAGCATGAACTGTTTTAAAATTTCTAGTGTTGGGTACTATAGAATCAAAATGAATTGAGACAGTGGTACTAATACCAAGGCTGAACTTCTAGCAATGTGCTATATATTATTCTTTTCTCATTACAAAAAGGTAACAAGGTTGCAACTAGTAGGTGATTCAAAAGTGATTATTGACTAGTTTACTAATGCAAATAATCTACAGGTGGTCTCCTTGCAGCCCTGGATGAAAAAGATTACAGATCTCAGCAAAAACTTTACACAACTTAAAGCTCAACATGTTTTCAGAGGTTTCAACATGGAAGTTGATCAACTTTCAAAAGCAACATTATCTCTTGAGGAAGATGGATTATATTATGCAGCAGTTATTGAAGGACAAACATAACTTTTTGACAGAATAAACATTGTATAACTATACAATAGCTTGGAAAAAGAAACTGTTATTTTGATCTGAACAAAGAAGATGTAATATTTGTGGAGACTATATTATAGAGCTTCCTAACTATGTAGAATTGATATGATATGATGTAATCAATGACTATAATGCAACATATAATGATTGAGAGATCTGAATTTTTGATAATTTTGTAAGAGCTCAATTATATTATCTCTGACTATAATACAACATATAATGATTGAGAGATCTGAACTTTTAATAGTTTGTAATAGCTCAATTATATGTCTTTTTTCTTAAGAAAAAAATAAAAATTTACAGGTTATATAATATCCTATATATGCATACTATTTTATAAAACCATGCTTAAATATTAAATAAAATTGATTAGAGCAGATACAATAAGATGATTCCTCGTGAAGTAGTTTTCATTAATTATTATTAATAATTTAAAACATTAAAAAAATTAGAGGACATATTACTTTATTAATATAACATTATTCGCTCTTAATTATTTATTATTAAAAGTGAAGATGTCCTATGCACGATGTGTGATTTCTCAACCCAATTAAATTATTTAGTATTTTGACTAAAGATATATACTTAGTCATAGAACACTAAACTAATTCATCATGGTTATCATTAAATTTTAATTATTTAAACACCATCTTATTCCACCCACCCAAACTAGGCCACATCGACCCTGCCCGCCTAAATCACAATAAATACATATTTCAAAATTTATTTATATTACAAAAATTATCAAACACGTGCATGTGGGTGCCCATTTTTAAAGCATGATTGTGATTGATGTTCAGACATTGGTTTTCGATCGGAGGGATCCACCCTGTATCCATTCTGTAATGTGGAATTTATGGAAGGCCATCAATCTCTGAAATATATATTATTATAGATTTTGAATTCATATCACTGCGACAAAGCTCTGCTCAGACCTGAATCTCAGATCCCAGAGATGGTTTACAGGGCATTACTTGCAGTGAAAGCAAGGACAGGGTCAATGCAGGAGTTAGCTTTAAGGGGAATGAAAATACTAAAATAGACTGCACGAGTTTGGTTGTATGGAAGAACCAGTCTAGTGGGACGGTAATGGTGGGTACTGCTGGGTAGGTAAAGCGTCATTTGCTTCACTTAAGGACAAACAGAAGACAATATTATAATGGTGATAGGTGGGTGGCGTCCATTAATCCTCAATTAAAATTCTTCTCCAGCTGATTTATTTCTCTTAAAAACCCTAACTTGCTTCTTTCCGTTGGCCTACTTTCTAAATCTTCTTCTCGATTTCTCGGCGATGCAGGGCTTTTTCTTGAGTGGGTAACATCATATAATGTGGCCACGATTTTGAGGCCCTAGCTCAGGAGAATAAGAGGAGAATAGATGCAGGATGAGGCCCTCTTCAGGAGTTCCCCCTGCCCAAGAGGCCAGACATCGCCAGGCTGGACAATTGTAAGTTTTTATTCATTTTTTTCCTGGAATTTGCTGAAGCCCATGTTTTTATTTTTATAATTTGATTCTTCCTCTTTGTGGTTTCAGAGAAGAGGGAACAAATAGCAGAAGATTGCAAGAACAGAGGCAATTTAGGGACTCAGAAAAAGGAATTCACAGCCCCAGGCATGACAAAGGTTTGAATTGCAAGCTGTTGTCGTTGAAACTTGGCCTGGTTTTAATCATTTGCGGAACCCTTTTCACCCTTCTGCATTCTCCTGCTGTTGATAGCAATTCAACCCATTTGAGGACCAGGTAGCCTTCTGAATCCTCTCGTTTTTTTTGCTTAGTAAACAAACCATTTTTTGTTTGGTTTTTGAAACGACCATAAGAGACCAATGCAGGTCAAGGTTTGGAGACGTAGGATGGCCGTGGGGGAGGAATATTGTAGATGAACGCTATCTTTCATTGGATGTAGTTGAGTGGTCGAGGGTTTCAAAGTTTTTGAGGAATTTGAGTCACAAATCCCATGAGAAGTTGAAGGTGGGATTGTTGAATTTTGATGAAGATGAGGTGCAAAAGTGGCAGCAGCTGACACCTGGTTTAGAGTGCACTACTTTTTCATTGGAGTATGCAGGGGGGGATGTGAAGTGGGAGACTTTATATCCAGAGTGGATTGATGAGGATCAGCAATTTGAGGTGCCCAAGTGTCCCCGTTTACCCCTGCCAAAGGCTTCTAAACATCTGAAACTCGATTTGGTTGCCGCAAAGTTGCCGTGTCGGAAATGGGAGAACAATTGGTCGAGGGATGTTGCTCGTCTCCATCTGCAACTTGCAGCTGCAAATCTGGCTGCATCAATGAAGGGGTCCAGAGTACATGTGCTTCTTATAACAGAATGCTGGCCGATGCCGAGCCTTTTTACTTGTAAGGATCTCACAGCCCACGAGAATACCACATGGCTCTACGAGCCCGAATTGAAAGTATTGAAGCAGAAGCTGAAACTCCCAGTTGGATCCTGTGAACTTGCAGTGCCTCTTAAAAGCAAAGGTTAGTTTCTAGAATTCCCTTTCCTTCCCCTCTCTAATCGCATTATCAGATCGTGTTTTGACTTGTTGCTGCATTGCCAACTCATACAAAAACTTATTTTTTGGTTTTACATACACAGCTAGGGGATATTCAGGGAACCCTAAGCGTGAAGCATATGCCACAATTCTGCATTCGGCAGAATTTTATGTCTGTGGGGCGATTGCTGTTGCTCAGAGCATTCGCCTAACAGGTTCTAACCGAGATCTAGTGATACTTGTGGATGGGACAATTATTCCAGAGCACAGGGAGGGACTTCAAGCGGCAGGTTGGAAACTGAGGGAAATTGAAAGGATCAGAAACCCGAAGGCTGAGCGTGATGCATACAATGAGTGGAACTATAGTAAGTTCCGCCTTTGGCAGCTTACAGACTATGACAAGGTCATTTTTATTGATGCAGACTTACTTATCCTCAGGAACATAGATTTTCTTTTTGGTATGCCAGAGATAACAGCAACTGGAAACAATGCAACACTCTTTAACTCTGGTGTAATGGTAATAGAACCATCAAATTGTACCTTCCAGCTGCTTATGGATCATATCAATGACATAGAGTCATATAACGGGGGTGACCAAGGATTCTTGAATGAAATATTTACATGGTGGCATCGCCTGCCAAAACACATGAACTTTTTGAAACACTTCTGGTCAAGTGACGCAGACGAGAAGGAGCTTAAAACCTATCTCTTTGGAGCTGATCCTCCAATCTTGTATGTTCTGCACTACTTGGGAAATAAACCATGGCTCTGCTTTCGAGATTACGATTGCAATTGGAATGTTGACATTCTCCAAGACTTTGCTAGTGATGTTGCCCATGCTCGATGGTGGAAAGTGCATGATTCTATGCCTGAGAACCTACAAAAGTTTTGCCTGCTACGTTCAAAGCAGAAAGCTTCTTTGGAATGGGACAGAAGGCAAGCTGAAGCAGCAAAACTCCCCGATGAGCATTGGAAACGAAACATTACTGATACACGTTTGAATATCTGTAATGAAAGGTTCTGCTATTGGGAGAGCATGCTATGGCATTGGGGTGAAGCAAACCAAACAGAAAATGCCACTACTCAAACCCCTGCTGTAACAGTTGCTTTGTAACTATATGTTTCTTGAAATGCTCTGAAATACTTAAACAGAGCTTTCATTCCCAATAATTTTGAAGTTCTCTCTAATAAGCTACACAGCACCCACTCCTGTTGAGCCCATTGTACACAAAACATGGGTGTAAAATTAAAATTCTTTAAATCATTATTACAACTCTGTTTTCTCAATGTTGATTTATAGCTGTTGTAATTGGTTGACTGGAGGAAGTATATCTTTTTGCTTATTATTTTTTCCAAAAAGTATCAATGGACAAAACTGTTTTAACTTTTTTCTGACTGCCTATAGAAAACTCTGGACAAGTAACGCGTGTGCTCTTTCTACCCGAATTATATTTTTATGGTGTGTTTGTTCTCTGAAACTATAACCTTATTTTATACTGAGCATTGAATTGATCAAGGAGTTCAAATTAAATAGAAATTCTTTAGATCATTATTACCACTCCTTTTATTAATATTAAGGTTTAATTTGTAGCAGTTATAGCTTGCTGTTAGAGGATATCTCTATTTTACTTGTTATTTGTTATTTTAGCTAGAATGGATTAGTGGTAAAACAGTGTCTTAACTGTTTTGACAAGACTATAGACAAATGAGAGTGTCTGAAATTAACGAGTTATGATAGATCTTTGGCTTATTTTCTTTCTACCCAGAATATAGCTTGATGGTGTGCTTATCCTATGAAACTGCAACATGGACTTTTACTTTATAATAAGCATGCTCCTTCTCACACAGTCCAATTTGAGGGAGTCTCATTGTGAATATCTTATTCTAGATTGGACTAGTTTCGACCGAGAAAGCACTGTCCTTGTGTGCAAGGTATTTTGGATGGAGAAAGCACTGTCCATGTGTGAAAGCCAAAAGGTCTTAGTAAATTACCGAAGAAAATATTTTATAGTCATGCAAGAATCTCATTCAAGCTCATTCTCACAAACATATGGTTGGATGCCTACTCTCAAATAGTAGCTCGTGTGTTGATGACTACATAGTACAGGGAGTTACCAACTCGTATTGGTTGTTGATTATTGCTACATTCATACGTGCGACAAGTGTGTGTTTGTGTAACCTCACTGTATTTTATATATGATTTTCCTTAGGCAATTAAGGACTAATACACATGATTGCCAAATTTTATGTGACATTATGTATAATTGTTATTATAACAGACTACTTTTTTCTATGTTATTATGTTGGAGGAAACTTCCACTTATCACAAGGCTGCAAGTTTGCCACCCTACTTACTTAGTCTGCCTTATCAATGCCTTGATTAGCAGATGAGCTGATGGACGTAGAGCGAGGAAATTTGTCCTACACTTCACCCAGCCTGCTTGTGCTGGCCTTGGAGGCCCCGCCTATATGATGGGGATAGACTTGAACCCTCTGGGGGGGGCGCTTTCACCAACTTGACAAACTCCTTTGACAACAGACTAATTTCTTAGAGTATGGATCTGAATTGAAAATCAAAGAATTTGTATCATTATCTTTGCTTAATTTCTTGAAGTATAGACCTGAACAGAAAGAATGTGGGACTTCCATTGCATAACATCTGTCATAGGGATGCAATATGCTATATGCTCAATGCCATTTCTATTTTGCACCCTGGATTGCTAGCACTATTTACTAATGAATTTAGTTTATATTAGTCGACCCGTCCAGTAAAAGATTTCTGCTTGCAGTGGAACTAGGCTATTGGGGCATGTTGCACACTGCACAGCATATGACACAATTTCTGTACATGCAATACAGTATACTCACTATCATTGAGTATAATTCAAAGCAGGTCATGGACATCATCTCACCAATCGGGAATGTAGTTTTGGTTGATTAAACATCTCTATATAAACGCTTAATGGTTGTATGGAATTAGGCAGCCGGGTTGTTTCCCATATGAGAAATTGATCCAAAATTGGCTTAGGTTGTGGACACATCCTCCGACCAAACAATAATTTCCCATTTCTTTCGTTTATATTCACTGACCATTCCGTTTTCTCTTCTCATTGCCTGTTGGTTGGTTAAAACTTAAACTAATAAATATTTTAGTTATAGTTAAATGCTCCATTATTTCAATGGTCTGTGAAGGGGGGCTTACAGAATTTATACAGTAGGCACTGCTTATTAGATAAGCATGTGCTCCCACAGCTTCTTGATGTTTTTTCATTCTGACTGCTAGGAAAAGATGTTAGGGGTCTACAGGAGTGTCAGAAGAAATTGCATGGGTTGGACTCGAGGGATTGTCAGAGTTGGTATGTTAACAAAAAACTTAAAAGCCTGAACTGTAGTTTCTACAGTAACCAGCTCTATTTCAGCCATTTGTGAGAATTACCCCAAATAGTAGGTTCTTCCCTATCTTCGAACACATTCTTTTTCCCCTGTCAGCCCATCCTTCTATTGGACGGGACAATGAAACCTAAAATGATACGGTTTTGACACCTTTGAACTCAACTGCACCCACACAAACAACACAGGAAAAGACACTAATTTTTGGTAGACCAAAGGCATCAACATTTCCAACTGAAAGTTGAAGTTTTATTACTAAAAAACCAGTACAAAGATTTATGTGCTAAATAATAATAAAAGAAGCTCTAATCCAGTGGCAGTATGTATAGTATACAAACAAACGAAAAGTCAGAACTCATGCATCAAAAACTTAATTATGATTCCTCTTGCCAGTAATCACCGATTACAAGGGAATTTTTAATTTGGGTGATCTAAGAATTAACATGGCAGGTGATGGAGGTGGAAGTTGAACTCCATGATGAATCAACTTTATATCAAAAAATTTCCATGTCTGTTATCATCCAAGAGCCATGTTGCATATCGTACCACAGAGATCACCAACATTTCAAGCTTTCAAATTCTTCACATGAATTGTAAGCATCCCTAAGATCTTTAGCATTTGACCATCAGTGAATCGGTAATTGTTTGAGCCTCCGTACAGGAGGCTTCCATTTACCAAAAATTTAGTCATGGTTGGAGGTGTTAGATTTTGTACCTTGGAGTGAGTTCCCCAAGACCTGCATGCAGAGAACAGTTCAGCAGAAAGGTACAGTTGCAGGTATAGGAGCACTGTTTGTGGGCAGCAGCAAGTGTGAATATGTGTAGCAGCAGTGGATGTGTAGGGAGCGTTAGAAGGTGCACACATGCCTCAAACAGTGCAGCAGCAATGTGAGGAGGTGCAGCTGATGTTAGAAGGCACATGTGTATGCCAGCTTTAGGTTCATTCCAGTGTTAACTGCTGTCATAAATTTAGAACGGCACTTCCTTTTCCTATTTTAGAATAGGTTCTATTTTTATCATTAAGTAGATAGCTGTTCTGTTTAGGTAGGGCACTTTGCATTTTCCAAGAATAGATGGGGTGCAGGTCCCTAGAAGAGAGAAATGTGTGCATGCATACTTGCACTCTCCTAGGAACAGTTCTTTCATGCAGGTTGAGGGTGCTAATCCCAAGCCCAGAAATAGATCTAGTGTTCAGGTTTATTTCCGGATTGATCCAGTTCTTGATCGGGGTTATTTTACCCTAGAGTCTATTCTTCAGGGATATAAGAAGGCAGGGGTATAGTTTTTATTCATCCAGTTTTTCAGAGTAGAAGCAGTGAGTGAATGGTAGAGTTTGAAGCTTTTAGTGTATTTCCCATTTTCAAAGAGTATAAAGAGTGATGTGATTTGAATTTCAGATGTGTACTTCTTGTTACTTTCTTCAATGAGATGTGTTTCAATATCTAGCAGATTTCAGATTACAGTTTTGATAGAGATTTTAGTTTCCTGTTTTGCTAATTAGGTAGGTTAAAATGAGATTAGGACTGTTACCATGTTCAAGAATAAAACATGATATTAGAGTGGTGTATCTGAAGCCTTGTAGAATTCCATGTATGGAGAGATCAGCCTTGAAGGAAAGAGATTTGTCGAAGAGTTTCAGTGGGCAGTGTGTCACAACGTTAGTGATTGAAGCAGATCTGTACTAGTGATCGACACGTGGACTTGAGAAGGGTTGTGGGGTGTGAAATCCTAGTTGATGGAGATTTAAGCTTGTCCAGTGGAGTTGCGGTAATGGCCATTCCTAGCATGCACCTCTAACTTTGTGTCACGGAAGTGCAGATTGTAGAACCCCTTGGAAGTAGTAAACCTTTTGTACCTTGTGGAGAAGGAGGTCAAACCTCCTTCAGATCCCAAAGATCTGCCAAAGTACAACAAGAATGTAGTGAACGTGAAGTGAACCCTATTGGATTTGGTGAAGGATCATTTAATCCTTCATATCGCTGGGAAGAACACTACCAAGGAGATGTATGATGCCTTCAGAACCTTGTACCAAAGTGTGAATGCATCTAGGAAGATGTTCCGAAGGAACAAGCTCACCACCACCCACATTTGCAAGACAAATACAATGGCAAACTATCTGATGAAGTTAGTAGATTTGAGAGATTAGCTTGGTGCCGTTGGTGACGAAGTCAATGATGATGAGCTAGTTCAGATTGCTATGAATGGCTTTAGTTCATCTTGGCACAACTTTATCTAGGTTATTTGTGATTAGGGGAAGTTACTTGACTTCCAAGTGTTAATGCATCTAGGAAGATGTTCCTAAGGAACAAGCTCACCACCACCCGCATTTGCAAGACAAATACAATGGCAAGCTATCTAATGAAGCCAGTAGATTTGAGAGATTAGCTTGGTGCCATTGGTGACGAAGTCAATGATGATGAGCTAGTTCAGATTGCTATGAATGGCTTTAGTTCATCTTGGCACAACTTTATCTAGGTTATTTGTGATTAGGGGAAGTTGACTTCCAACAATTGTGGGATGTTTTCATTGGAGAGGAGATGAGACTACAACAAGTCTCAACTAGTTACAAGGACGATGATGATGTACTAGACATAGCCCTCATCGGGAACAATGTTTTTAAACTCGGACTTGGATTTCAACTCAGTCACCTATCAATTCAGACTTTGACTCAGGCTAGGATTGAATTGGACCGATCTGATTTCAATGGCTTGGTTCACTAAAAAATACATTAAACAATTAAATTTTAATGAAAAAAATTATTTTAAAGATTCCAAACCATTAGAGACAAATTATGCAAAGTTTGCTCATCTACATACCATGTAAGGGTGTATATATAAAAAATGGCACCAAGTGCAATACATATCAACAACAAAATACATAATCAGTTATGCTCTAAATGACCTCTGGAGTCCATAAAACATGCTACAAGTACAAGCTATTGGTCTACTACATATCATTGATCAACATGTTCAATCATCAAACTCATCACCACTACTAGAAATGGGATCATCAACAGGGGCTGGAAAATCATACTCTGGCTCAGAGTCTTTGGACTCCTCAGGGACATTTGCAATTGCATTCGTTGTAGTAGTACTAGCAGAAGCATGAGCTGGTTGAGCTGCATGACTAGTACCTTGATGTTGGTAGAAAAAGCTTAACATGCCTAATCAATGATTTTCGTTTGAGTGAAGGGTACTTTTTGCCAAGGCATGACATAGGAGATCAACAATCAATACCATCAACATCGAGGTACATAAAGGGTCTGGTGCTCTTGATTAAATGCCAATCCCATATCCTCATATGTAATAGAATCCAATGAAAATGTTGCTATCCTACTAATCTTGAAACCCTGAAAACCATTAATTTTGCGGAATTTTGAATGAGATATGAAATTATACTTTCTCCATATGAAGTCCGATGAGGTTGGAACCACTCTCAAACATCCTGAAGCAATCAATGGTAATGTTAAAAATTTAAGTAAAAGGATAAAAAAGAAAGATAAAGGAAATGTTGATAAAAAGGAGCGATAAAGGAAATGTTGATAAAAAGGAGCGATAAAGGAAATGTCAACTTTTACTTTAAGAATTTAACATTTCCATTAATTGCCACTGTTTTTGGTCAAACCTTTAAAAAAACCTGAATTGTTCATTTTGGTGGGGGTCCTATACCTACTCAGTTGAGTAGGTATGGACTCAGTCGAGTAGGGCCGGTTTGGTATCAATCTGATAGAGTCATGCTTTGACTTGGCCACTTTGGTACCAAATTGGCCACTGAACCGAGCAAGCAACTGAGTTAAATCGGTCACCCATCAACTTGATTGAGTTGATCGAGTTGATTTGACTTGGACCAATTATAAAAACATTGATCGGGAAGGTGAGAAGAGGAGGTAGGAAAGGAGGCCTTGGGAGGGGCAGAAGGGCAAGGATAAATAATTAGATTCTTCATGTTTAGGAAAGAAAGACTTGAGTCATATCAAGTGCTTCAACTGTGACAAGCATAGTCACTATGCCTCTCAGTGCCCTGAGAGGAGTAAGGGAAAGGGTAACCAATGGTAGGAATTATAGGGAGTGCAGATGCTTCTTGTGTTGATGATTTGACTACCAAGCTAGATACACACTTTGTCGTGGTGTCCAATGTTTCTAGGTACACAATTTCAAGGGACCTTGGATGGTATGTGGACAATGGAACTTCCATACATATGATTTATGACATAAATATTTTCGATAGGTTTTGAGAGTAAGAGGGAGAAATGATTATGGAGTGGGGTGATGATGCTACATATCTTGTGATGGGATTGTACTTCATACCTTTCGAGATGCCTTCAGGTAATGTTCTTGAGTTAGATTATGCCTTATATGTTCTTTATATAACAAAGAGTTTGCTTTTAGTTTCTAGCATGGAAAATTTATCGTGTTTGGTTGAGTTTGATGTTCAACAAGTCACTATCAAAGAAAGAGCAATGGATCTGGTTGAGTTTTGGCCAAAGGAGTATGATAAGGTGGCCTTTACAAGCTACTTGTAGATTCAATCGAGTAGGTATGGCAAGATACCATGATGGAGAAGGGTTCCTCTAGTGAAGACAATTACATAACTGATTTTGGAACCAATGATTATTTCCTTGATTGCAATTGATGGGAGTATGGAAGAGTATTGGGATAAGGTTGTTATAGAAGGATTCTCTCAACAAGAGGGCACTGACCTTGATGAGACTGTGTTTCACTAAGTTTAATGTTCAACAAGTCACTATCAGAGAAACAACCATGGATCTGGTTGAGTTTTTTCCAATTGAGTATGAGAAGGTGGCCTTTACATGCTACTTGCAGATCCAATTGAGCAGATATGGCAATATGCCATCATGGAGAAGGGTTCCTCTAGTGAAGACAATTACATAACTTATTGTGGAATCAATGGTTATTTCCTCAATTGCAGTTGATGGGAGTATGGAAGAGTACTTGGATAAGGTTGTTATCGAATGATTCTCTCAGCAAGAGGGCACTGACCTTGATGAGATCATGTTTCATTGAATTTGATGTTCAACAAGTCACTATTAGAGAAACAACCATGGATCTATTTGATTTTTGTCCAAATGAGTGCGCGAAGGTGGCCTTTACAAGCTAATGCAGATTCAGTCGAGCATGTATGGAAAGATGCCATGATGGAGAAGGGTTCCTCTAGTGAAGACAATTACATAACTAATTTTGGAATCAATGATTATTTCCTTGATTGCAGTTGATGGGAGTATGGAAGAGTATTGGGATAAGGTTGTTATAGAATGATTCTCTCATCAAGAGAGCACTGACTTTGATGAGACTATGTTTCGCTGAGTTTGATGTTTGACAAGTCACTATCAGAGAAACAACCATGGATCTGGTTGAGTTTTTTCCAAATGAGTGCGAGAAGGTGGCCTTTACAAGATACTTGCACATCTAGTTGAGTAGATATGGAAATATGCCATGATGGAGAAGGGTTCCTGTAGTGAAGACAATTACATAACTAATTGTGGAATCAATGGTTATTTCCTTGATTGCAATTGATGGGAGTATGGAAGAGTACCTGGATAAGGTTATTATAGAAGGATTCACTTAGCAAGAGGGCACTGACCTTGATGAGACCGTGTTTGCAGAGAAAATATTGTAAAGGATTTTTCTGTATTGTAACCAGATTATTTGCTGTCGAAGAGGCAGATTGTCAGGCCCATGAGCATTCTCTCTAGGTGAGATTTTTGCTGGGAATTGTTCCCTGGTGCGCTGGGCATTAGTTACAGGGCTATGAGACTTCTTGTCCAACCTGTTTTTGAAGTCCTGGAAGGGAAGTGGGGAAGTTGAGATACTATTGAGTAGAGAAAGGGCACACTTCCTTGGGTGGGACATGCATGTGGGGAATGAGAGACTGTAGGACAATTGCAACAGTGGCATCTTGGACTGAAAAATTATGTTGATTATCAGACCTTAGCCTGGTATTATGAACCATTTTTCCTTGGTGGAGTTAAGCCCCAGCTCGGGGGTGACCTGTTGTTGAAAGTATATGAGAAACTGAGTTTATGGATGAGAGGAACGTCTGATTTCTGTGAACAGTTGGTGACTTTTCATAAAATATAAATGTCCTTTATATGCTTGTTCATTTACTGTGTGCTTAATTATCTATGTCTGATATGGGTTTAATTTTTGTATGATATTGCATATAAGTAATTGTTGTTATTCTATATAAAGTTGCTTGCACATGTAAGTGTGGTGTTGATATTTGGTATATGTAGTCGTACATGCGTAGTATGACAGTTGTTATTAATTATTCATGTTAAGTTAACCTTATAATAATGGTCATGAGTCTCTGAGGCGAGGTGAGAATGGCCATGTGTGCAGGGAAATACTCTGTGCGCACAAGAAGCTAGATTCACTTGTGCACAGAGGGAAGCAGTCTGCATGCACGAGGAAAACATAATTTGCATGTGACGCCATAATGGTTGCACGCACAATCGTGATCACATGTTCATAGTGGATTACACACACAGTAATGTTGTGTGATTAGTATGCTTGTGCGCAGTTGTATTGAGTTACTTCCAATGTTATAAGTTGGTTAGAAGATGAAAGTTGTGTGGTGTGACCCAACTTGGGGTTGAGCGCATTACTTCAAGTATTTCTGTGCAGACTAATGTTATAGAGTAGAATCTGCGCACTAGATTTTGGAGTAGCGTTGCTCTGTAGTCCGTTGGATACATTACAATTGGTATCAGAGTAGTTTGGTAATGATGACGTTACATTTTGGTATCAGAGAAGATTGGTAACGAGGATGTTACATAATGGTATCAAAGCTTCAATTTCAACACTAATCTTGCATGAGCCGAGTTTCTACTTAAGGAAAAATTTGGATTGATAAGTGGCTGAATTTGGAAATTACGGCATGGCCATGATGCGCCTAAAATAAGAATGCATAAGTGTGTGTACTAAATTTTGGACACTGTGGGGTGCGACACTGGAACTGTGTAGGAAACAATGAGGCATGGGTATGCGCATTAAAAATTGGGGCTGCGCGGAACAAAAATGGTGGTGCATGCATAATATTGATATGTGGTGTATATGTTAAATATTGACATCGTGTATTGGTACGTATTGAATACCAACACATGCACAGGCTTCAGAAGGAAGTAAGAAAGAGTAAAAGGATATTTGGATGAATTCCAAATGACCATGATATATTGATCAGGACTTAGAATTGCGCAATGGAGCAGTCGATGGGAAAATTTTGGACGAGTCCAATTATTCGCCTAGAAATTTTGGAATCGGGATGTTACAATCATCCAATAAATAAGAATAAAGGATTATGACAAAATGGTGCAGAGTTTTCATGAAGTTGTCTCATGAATTCATCTAACAAATCTTGTTTCCTACACTTTTTTCATAATTAACAACGATTAGAGCAGGACAAAATCAACACATAAAGTCAAAAGGCATGGAATATGTGAAAAAAACTTACAACCATGATGATGCATTCGAGGATTTGTATGTCGGTTTGGGTGTTGATGGTACATAATCCAAGGAGCACATAAACTTGGTAGAAACCATAAAGAGACTGCAAAAATATGTCCAAAGCTATAAAGCTGATAATGAAAGACTTATGAAAGCCAAGGAGCAACAAGATGACTTCAATATCAAGTTGATACAAAGCTTGCATAGAATAGAAAATAAAATAGATAAGGAGACTGAGTCAAGTAGATGAAGAAGTCTCAGGTCTCATGATGAGAAAATAAGAGAACCAAGAAGTGTTGATAGGAATCACCCTCACTCACCAAAGCATTCATTTAGGAAAGCACACAGTAGCTCAAGTCCATCTCTTGTCAGAAAACATAAAAGAAGGATTGGGGTGGACGAGCTACAAGGAGAAATGAATAAGATCAAACCTCCTAACTTTGATGGTGAACACAAGAAGGATAAAGATGTGGAGACCTGATTGCTGGGTATGAGGAAGTACTTTCAGCGGCATAATTATTCTGCGCGGGTAGAAGGGAGAATTGCTATCTATTAGCTAAAAGAAAAAGCATCAATGTGGTGGGACTAGTTCGTGCAAGTGCAACACATTGATGAGAAGAAGATTACTTGGAGGGAGTTCAAGAGGTATTTTCAAAAGAAATACTTAACCAAGAGATACAATGACACGAAAATGAAGGAGTTATTTGAACTCAAGATTGAGAGTATGACAATAGATGAGTAAGAAAGAAGATTCTTAGAGCTGCTGAAATATGTTGCATTCATCAAGGATGAGCAAGTTAAAATTCAGAGGTACCTAAGTGGGATGCCATCATTTATTAGTGAGAAGATACAATATGATGACCCCAAGACATTGGAGCAAACCATAAGGCACACTAAATGTATTTATGATCAGAAAAGGGGAAGATCGACTTTCTGAAAGGCTTGGGAAGACAATATGAAAAGAAA
Organism: Picea sitchensis; assembly: GCA_010110895.2. Classification (NCBI taxonomy): domain Eukaryota; kingdom Viridiplantae; phylum Streptophyta; class Pinopsida; order Pinales; family Pinaceae; genus Picea; species Picea sitchensis. The sequence goes on along the minus strand of SNQJ01S0003413.1, from coordinate 306,109 downwards.
GGTGGAACATAGGAAGAAAGGGACTAAGAAACCATTTTTCATAAATACTGCACAAGGACAACCAACTCACAAGGAACCCCAAACGATGGAGACAGTGGTGCAAAAACTAAGGCAACAACCTATTCAATGTTTGGGTTGTGGCGGAGATCATATGCACAGACATTTCCCTCAAAGAGTTGAAAAAGTGAGGACTACGCACAGTGTACAACAAGCTGCGACAATTGAAAACATAGGCAAAAATGTATCGAGGATTTATACATCCTTGGATAACAAGTAAGATGAGTTTCAGTGGCACATGATTGAAGTGGAAGGTAATATTAATGACCAACCCATTGCTATTTTAATTGATTTAGGAGCTAGTTATAGTTATCTAGATCCTAAGATGGTGGAAAGATTCCAATTGCCAAGAAACAAGCTTGGAAAACCTTGGTTGGTGGAGTTAGCTACATGAGTAAAAAGGAAAATTAATGAGATAGTTAAGGCATGTCCAATGAAAATGAATGGACTACACACAAAATATGATTTGAATATCATACCTTTAGGCTCTTACAATTTCCTCATTAGTATGGATTGGTTGGACCAACATTATGCCATTCTAGACTATTATAATAAGAAATTTACTTGATTGGATGAGAAAGGAAACTTAAGAACAGTTTAAGGCATTCCAAGAGTTGTACCTATCAGAGAAGTTTCATCCTTGAAATTGAAGAAAAGCTACATGAAAGGATGTCAAGTATTTGTAGTGCACATGGAGGAGGAACCTAAGGATAAAGTGCCAAATGTTGAAGATTGCGCAGTACTGAAAGAGTTTGAGGATGTATTTAAAGATATACTGGGGTTTCCACCGAAAAGAGATATCAATTTCTCTATAAACCCGATGCCGGGAGCAGTACCCATATCCAAGACTCCTTATAGGATGAGTGCACCAGAGTTGAAGGAATTACAGGTGCAACTTGAAGAGCTTCTGAAGAAGGGGTATATATGCCCAAGTGTGTCACCTTGGGGTGCCCCAGAGTTGTTTGTGAAGAAGAAGGATGGTACATTGAGGCTTTGTATCGACTTCAGGTAGTTGAACAAAGTAAAAATAAAGAACAAGTATCATTTTCCAAGGATAGATGATCTCTTTGATCATCTGAGGGGTGCACAAATATTTTCAAAGATTGATCTTAGATATGGATATCACCAAGTGAGAATTAAAGAAGAAGACATCAACAAGACTGCCTTCAGAATGAGGTACGTACATTATGAGTTCACAATGGTGCCATTCGGGTTGTCAAATGCACCAACTGTATTCATGTGTTTGATGAATGGAGTTTTCAAAAATTACTTAGATAAGTTTGTCATTGTAATTATGGATGACATACTTATTTCCTCAAAGTACGAAAAAGAGCATGAAAAACACTTGAGGATGGTTCTACAAGTATTGAGGGAGAATCAACTTTATGCAAAGTTGAGAAAGTTCTCATTTTACCAACGACATATTCATTATTTGGGTCATATCATTTCTAAGGAAGGAATAGCTGTGGATCGGGAAAAGATAAAATCCATTGAGGAATGGACGACCCCAAGAAATGTTGCAGAGGTGAGGTCCTTCATGGGAATTGTAGGTTACTACAGAAGGTTTATTGAAGGCTTCTCAAAGATTGTGCATCCAATCACATCCTTGCAAAATAAAGGTGTGTGATTTGAATGGACTCTGGATTGTACAAGGAGTTTTCAACACTTGAAGAGTTTGTTGACAAATGCGCAAATTTTGAGAATTGTTGATTCAGATGCAGACTTCGTTGTGTGCACAGATGCATGCAAGGAAGGGATCAATGGAGTCCTTAGTCATAATGGGCATGTGATATAATACAGATCAAGAAAGTTAAAATAACATGAAATATTCTATGCTACTTTAACACATCCAACCCCTCAAGTACCCTTTTAAGGGATGGGGTATCGAAATATCATTTTCCCTAAATCATATCGAGGGAACCATCGTCTTTTGCTCATCAAGATATTTCCAACGACTGTCGTCATACTCAAAACCGAGCTCTGGATCAAAATTTATGGCCCTCTAAAGTTTCTTGGGTTTTCTTTAATCATATGACACTTCATTGCCATGTGGCATCCAAGTAGCTTCCTGTCACTTGTGTCATATGATGTGGCACTGACGTGGCATCCACCACTTGGCCCTTTGATCTTCGCCCTATCAAACCCTCGACCCATTCTCTAAATTGACGGTTTTGATTCTTTCGGGCCCCTCTTGTCGGAGTGCCCTTTCCACGGAATTGTATCCCACTCCGAATGTATACTCCGACCATACGTGCCCCGACATATTTGAGGGCTCTCGGGGTCAGTTAATCAATGACTCTGGATGCTTCAAGGTATTTACTTGCATGACGATTAACGCCTAATTCTTTTAACCCCTTTTGTCCTCGACCAAGTGAGACCCACAAAGATTGACGACATAGATCACATCTCATCCTATTCGCCAACCTACGACTATGACCACCTCTCGGAGTCCCTCTTATCAGAGTACCTTGTAGAGCCTTCGATAGATCAATGCCTATCATTTCATCGCATCCCTCTTCGATCAACGACTCAGATCTTCCCTCATATTTTTCACCTACATGTGCCTAAATCCTCTTGGCACGTGATGCCATCTCTGCATGACATGTGGCACCATAGCCACCTGACACATGGCACTCATATTTGTCATAGACATCTTCTTGTATGCATCAAATAACTATGTCACGTGGCACCTTCTATGATCAACATGTAACACCCTCTAGATCATTCTCTTGAGCTCTTAGCAAAAAATCAGTGATCCAGATCGTCCGTTATATCCTGTTGATCTTCACAAATCAGATTTCATCTCATAGTTCCTCTGTCAGAGTGTATCTTAGTAACCCACTCTGAATAACACCCTATGATGAATGGTCAGGATCTCTTCACCTGAGATCTAACGGTAAGGGTTAATAAACATGTCCCCATGTACGAAACCGACGTGGCTTGTATTAGTCTTATCCTACAAATTACAAATTGACACATGTACACCTTTGTACATGTTAGTTTCCACCTATCTGGACACGTGGCCCTGCCACCTGGTCATGACACGTGGCACTCAAAATCCATTACAAGGTCCCACCTAAGAAATGGATTCTACTTGACACATGACATAATGCCCGCATGACACATGGACCAATATCCGTATGGAACGTGGGCCAATTGCAATTTGACATGTCACCAGAAGGCATACGACCCTCCTCAGTTCATAGGTTTATAGCTCAAAACCAATGGCTAGGATCTGATCTTCCTTTCATTGATCTACGGTCCTGGTCATTCCTCGGAGTACTCCCATCGAAGTTCCTTCCCCATCGGGGCCACTACTCATTCTGATCATCCCTCTTTGATGAATGATCAATATTTTTCGATGCTTAGATCTAAAGACTAATGTTCAAGCGGAGTTTTTAAGGCCCTTCTCTCCCAACTAGGTCGTGCTCAACCCATTGGTCAATAGAATATCGCCACAAGTCACCCTAAGGGACACATAAGCTACCATGCCGACAAGACACATGGAATTCATGTCTTGTTACGACCACCCTCTCAATAAGCCAAGGTACCATGACATGTGACATAACCATCGTTCGGCACGTGGGCTTGACATGGCATACACATCACCATTGATGCAATCGACTTTTCTAATAAGGTGCAGATACCTATCCTACCCATGGCACACTAACTGCCAGACTAGTACCTATGTCACCCTGACCCCGATGTCACTCCTCTTTGTCAATATTCATTAAGGGAAAAGGGTAGGGCCCACTACGAATTGATGACTAGGATTTATTCTCACGTCCTCATTGATCAACGACCTAGATTGCCTCTCAGGATTTCCTCTTCAGAAAGCCTCCACTCTAAGTCTCTAGGAATTAATCCAACCGTCATTTCCCTATGAGATCTATGCAAAGGATCCAATGGTCCTTATTGGCTCGGGATACCTTGTCTCCTGGCATCGTAACCTACTTTGATGGAGGGCTAGGATCTATTCACGATGCTGAAAGAATGACTTTGATTCCTTTAAGCTTAAAACATTGAATTTCTCTAGGTTATCAGTCCGAAATCAGGACTTAGTAAATTTGTAAGGGTTCTTCCTTCAATTAATAGTCCAATCTTGGACTTATCCTTTCCAGGAACTCTCCCAGGTCCCTTCTCCAGGTTTACCAGACCTTCTGGAACACTTACCTTGCCCTGAAACTAATAAGTCATTCTTTCTTTGTCGTTTAGGTGGGGTTAGAGTTTTTCTTTTGCACGATTTCCACACCAAGACAAAGGTTTCACTAGAGATTAAGGCTCCCCACATTATACAAAGACCTATCTCTAACCACAACTATGGTTATGGTTTCATCCCTTCTAGGAGGAACATTAAAATACTTCTTCTTCTTATACCTACCATGGGTCTCTTAGCTAAAATGCATAACTATCTTTTCCTAGACATCACACCACAACAAATTTTCTACTGCATACACATGAGGCATGAATATACAATTTCATCCATAAGAGGGAACCCTTGTACAGTTCCTTAATCATTCAAGGAGAAAGGAAGGATTCCCCTGCTTAGATATGCACGACACATACAATTTCATATAATAACTTTCCAAAGGATGATACACAAGCCATAAAATAAGTATACACTTACCATACTATCATAAGCACAAGTCATTTACTTTCAATTAAGTTACACATGGTGGAAGATACTTATCTGTTACATATTATAACCAACCAATTGACTGTGGGTGTATGCCTTTCCACCCTACCATAGACTCTACATGCTCAGTCACTTTCGCAGCAGGCCACGCCCGTGACAAGCCATGATACCACCAAGGAATTATCTACACTCATATCTCCTAGCTCGGGCTTCTTTGAGGTTTATCGGATGCTTCTCCAACATAAACCTCATGACCTCTTAGCTTAGGATGGGTTCTTGGGTTCTTGGACCTATCTTGCCATCGATTTCTTGCTCTTTGAATCCCTCAAGTTCTTCTCCTTGTGCATATTTTCCCCAGTTCCCCCTCCTGCCCCTTTGTGCATTCCTTGCACATAATATCTTGGGAAGGTTATCGACTGGTCTGTTAGAAATAATAGGTGTGGTCATTTAACCATAGACAATATAACAATATTGTCACCCAACCATATGCTGAAGCCACCCCCAAGAAACTTAACCTTAACAGAGAGAATAATTCTGGAAGAAAACCCTAGAACCAAACAACCAATCAAGGTAGCGTACCTCTCTCCAGGGCTAGTCCACCAAGCAAGAATAACCAAAGGCCAAGTAGAAATTCCAAACCGTAACTAAGAGAAAGTCCAAGCCAAAAATGATTTTTTTCTAGTTGCAGCTGCAACTCCTCTCCAAACTTGCGCACCATTAGCCTTATGCAGTTGTGAGAAGTAAGGTGACAAATGAGCTCTAACACACTCTTATTTATAGTCTTCCAAGTGACCTAAATGGGCCGACTTCTACTTCTAGAGGCTAATAACTCAATAATAAATATTCTCTTGAGCCGACTTGCCTCCTAGGGTTATTATCCAACATTTTAGGGTTTCTCTTGCTTCCCAAGATATTCTATTCTTGTTAGGTTTACACGTGGAGGTTAATACCTCCTGAAACTACCATAATGTCAACATTCCCTCCTAGCTATGGAGGTATTCAAGGAAATTGTCTTTGAGCACACACATACCATTCAACCGATAACATCATCATAGCCATACAAACTATCTCATGATTAGATCACGAGCACCATCATCATCTGATAACATCAACTACATCATATCTCGAAGCCATACTCCATCTAAGTAATCAAGCATGATGTTGAATAAGTCACTCACTCCACAGAGTGATATAAGAACCATTCTTCTAATATGGAAATATGTCCTAGAAGAATAACTTCCAATAGATGCTGGAAGCCACACCATGGTCTACAAGGACTATTATTCTAATCCAGACATACGTCCTAGAAGAATAAATGTCCTGGACCATTTTCCACTTGGGGAATGTCTGTCCACTAGCACACTGATTATCCATCTAGCTGATAATCATTTTCAACACTATTGATAGTCTACACGATAATGAGAACAATGTCATTCAATAGAACACAACTGTGTCTATCCATAGTAGTACACAACTACTATCCAGTGGTACATAACCACACCAAGTAGCACACAACTACTTAATCAGTGACACATAATCACAACCAGTGGAACACATCCATCACAGTAGCATACATCTATTGTCCAGAGACATACAATCTCCATAGCAATCATATCATATGATATCAACCTGCATAGAAACAATATCATGATATAAACTGAGTCATCTAGGCCATTCTTCCACTCACATCTGTGAGATCTGGAAGAGCATTTGCCCTCAGAAAGTAAAACATCAGCCATGGGTTATCTGGACTAGTCTTCTGAAGCATAGAAGTATAACTGTCCCTGATTTCTGAGCCTAGACCATTCACCTAACTAGGCCATTCCTTCGACACTAGTCATAGTGCAACCTGGAGAGAATGAGTCTTCCCTAGGGAGTGCATGTCCCTGATTGCTGAACCTGTACCATTCACCTAACTGGACCATTCCTCCGGAACTAATCATAGTGCAACCTGGATTGAATGAGTCTTCCCTAGGGAATGATTGTCCGGACCATTTTCTAAGGAAATTATTGTCCTGCACCAACCTCCAAAACAGACCATTCTTTGAAACTGCTCACAACTATGAACTTTGGAAGAATGACTGTCCGACGAGGCAAGCCATTCTACTTGATGACTACTGAGAGTGACTGCCAAGAAGAATGACTATCCTAGACCATTCCCCCACATTGGCCACAAGGGGAATCACTGTATATGGTACATCAACAATATATCGAACCATTTTCATTATGAAAATGATTGTCCCATGTGGACCATTTTCTGAACTGGAAAATGCCCGTTCGTCAGAAATCTCAAACCACTTTCCGAACTGGAAAGGAACTGCTCATCCTGGACCATTTTTCGAACTGAAAAATGACTGTCCATAAATCAATAACACATGAGTGCTCGCTCCCAACCTAGGAGTAATCTCTTCCTTTTTCAATAAGGAAGTTTTCTCCACGAGCCCCAACTTGCCAACGTTTCATCTTGGACAAGGGTTTTACCAAAATATCTGCTATTTTCTCATCTGTGGAGATATATTGGAGAACCACTTCTCTTTTCTGGACTTCATCATGGAGAATGTAATGCTTTGATCTCAATGTATTTTGGTCTGTTATGGAACACTGGTTTTCTCTGAAGGATTCATGTAGCTATGATCATTACAATATATCATGGTCAAATTCAACACTTATGTTTCCTGCTAGCTCATGAAATCGTGGCAAGGCTCAAACTGAAACATATCCAAGTAGCACTTCTTTTGTCATCATGAGAGTTTTCCATGGATTAACAATCCATCATCTTAGACTTCTGAGTAACTATTTTGATACACTATCTCTGTCATAGAATTTTTTTACCACGCTTCTACTCTATATGAGATACTTTGCATCAAGTTGTTTGAATCCATACAAGGTCTTCTTATATCTGCATACATGGGTCTCTTTTTGGTATACCTCAAGACCTTGAGATTTCTTTACATAAGCTTCTTCCTCAGATGCTCTATTGGGAGAACAATCTTTTACAACCAATTGATGTAAACTTCAATCCATGGATACCGCAAGAGATATAATAGCTCAGATAGAGGTATATCTAGTTTACAAGAACAAGCTATTATCATAGTCTTCTCCTCCTTCTGGAAGAACCTCTGGTTCTTAATCTCGCAATGCTTCCATTCATAACCCTTTTTCACAATTTATTACATATATTGTTCTTCATCATCACTTCCATTTCTTCTTCTTGATTGATTTTAGTGGGTTCAAACCAAGCTGGTAGTCTTGTGATTATCGGTATAATGACTGGTTGCTATGGATTTTCTTTCTCTCTTGGATTCTTCATATTCTTCCTCATGTTTCTCTTCAGTTCTTGGGTCCATAGATTTTTCTATAGATTCCATGCCCTGAAGATTCCAAATTCTTCCTTTCATCATAGGATCATGGATGTAGATGGACAACCAAGGATACTTTAAGGCTTCTTTTCGAAGAAGACTTCTTCTAAAGTCAAACTTGAACACATGTTGCTTATTATGGATGCTATTTTCAAATTGGAACATGGACATATACTTCATAATCCTCAATGGATCATATCATTTAAGATTAGCTCCCTCCCAATCCTTTCTTAATCCATGAATGCATGCTTTCTTTTGGAATTCTGTAATCAGCTCCCTCCATCTAAGAGAGTCCACACTTATGTTTGCATTCTTATTTCCTTCTGCAAAGTGTCATGAGTCTTTTTATAATTTCCTCTTGATTACCGACTTCTTTCTGTTTTGACTTCTTCTGGGTCTCTTCAAGTTTGATTCTAATTTTGGCTTATTTGGCAGTTGTTACTATATAATATCTTCCACAAGAATTGTTACCAAGGGTTGTCAAAGTACTTCATCTTTTCATGTGTATTGCTTGACTTGTAGTCATCGTGATAGCAATCCTTATCTTATTATTCTTCCATAGGTATTGTTTCACTTGAACATCTTATCTTCTAAGAAATATATATGAAAGATATGTACAAAAAATATGTAAACATGGTATGTACAAGAACTATGAAGAATATTGTTACCTTGTCTTAGAAGAAGAAGTCTGTTTTATCTTGCTTGACTTTCTTTGAGGGTTCCTTTTATTCGACAACTGTTGGTTCGTCTGTTTCCTTCATTTTCTTTAACTCAAGACAGTGGTTCTTGTAGTGACCATATTTTCGACAATTGAGGAATTGTATCTTTGACATATCCTTTTCTTGATTTGGTTTCTTTCTTGAGCCAAACTTCTTCTTATTCCTAAAATTATTGAACCTTGTTGTGAAAGCTTGATCATCGTATTTCTTTTGGGGTTTCTCTTTTGCATTAATCCTCGATTCTTCTTGTGCACAAGAAGTCCAAAGTTCTTCAAATGTGGGATACTCCTTTCTTGTGTTCATGCTTGCGGAAAAAGCATCCCATGTATTGGGAAGATCATTGAGTACTATATTTACTAGCTCCTTCTTTGAAATGATTTCTTCAATAGATTGTAGTTGATCTCTTAACTGAGAAATTCTCACAAGGTATGATGTTATGTTGTCATCATCATTCATTTTCATGTCACAGAGCTCATTCTTCAGATTCATTACTTGTCCAATGTTTTTGACTGAGAAGAGGTTAGTTAGGGCATCATACATCTTCTTATATGAGTCAAGATGAGAGATGTAGGTATCAAGAGGTCTTTTACAGAGTCCACTATGATACTCATGGAATTGATGTAATTGTCTTTGAACTTCTCCATAACTGCAATGTTATGAGGTTCCTTCTCTTTTCCTTCTTCAAACTATGGTTCCATGATCTTTCCTTTCATGATATCCAACACTTTATTCTTGGAAAGGATGAGATCAATCCTTTTCTTCCATGCTATGAAGTTAGAAGGAGCTTCTAACTTGTTTTCTGACTTCATAGAGTAAGTTGTGATTTTTTTGACTTGGTCAACCTTTGAATTTGACCAAAAACTCAAACTTGACGTCTTAGCTTGTTGAGAGTACCAGAAGGTGCACTGGGTTAGGGCACACTAGGATATCTATAAATTAGGTCAATCTCTTCACTTAAGGTTCCTCAACAAGAGGGTTAGGGTTTCGTTGCTGCAACTGCAACTGTAACCGAGCAAATCCTCCCAATCTATCTTCCAGTGGTTATATTTTCCGAAGATAGTGTGGGCCCACAACCTGTTAGAAATAATAGGTGTGCTCGTTTAACCATAGACAATATAGCAATATTTTCACCCAACCATAGGTCGAAGCCACCCCCAAGCACCTTAACCTTGACAGAGAGAATAATTTCGAAAACAAACCCTAGAACCAAACAACCAATCAAGGTAGTGTACCTCTCTCTAGGGCTAGCTCACCAAGAAAGAATAACCAAAGGCCAAGAAAAAAGTCCAAACCATAACCAAGAGAAAGTCCAAGCCAAAACCAAGAGAAAGTCCAAGCCAAAACCAAGAGAAAGTCCAAGCCAAAACCAAAATTTTTCTAGTTGTAGCAGCTGCAGCTGCAGTTCCTCTCCAAACTTGTGCACCACTGGCCTTATGCAGTTGTGAGAGGTAAGGTGACAAATGAGCTCTAACACCCTCTTATTTATAGTCTTCCAAGTGACCTAATTGTTGATGATTACAACTGCGTGAGACATCCTCCAGGACATAGACTAAGTAAGTCAGCCTGAGAGAAATCCCATGAGTTGGGTGTGCCCATGAGCTAGGTGTGTGGATCCTCTCTAAGACAAAGAAGGAATGTTGTGTGCCCCTATATGGGGTGAGGAATCCCATGAGTTGAGTGTGTGGTTCCTCTCTAGGACGGAGATGGAATGTTGTGTACCCCTGTGAGGGGTGAAGGATCCCATGTGATGGGTTTACTATTCTCCTCTGTGAAAAGAGTTGAGATGATACTCAAGATGATTCTCTTATGTAACGCAGTGAGAAAGAAGATCTTCTGAGTTGGACATGCCTGTGGTTGAGCATAGGTGAACGTGTGGAAAATCCCATGAGTTGGGTGCATCGTTCTGAGACAGAGATGAAATGATGTATTAGAATCCTCTGTGCAGAGAGTTGAGATGATGTGATACTCCAGATGATTCTCCTGTGTAACGCAATGATAAAGAAGATATGCTGAGTTGGATGTGCATGTGGCTAATCATAGGTGAACGTGGTGATCCTAGTGGTTGAGCACTAGTGAGTGTGGTTCTCCTGTGAGACACAGTGAGATAGAGATGTGGACATCCCTGTGGCTGAGCACAGATGGATGTGCCCCTAGTGGTTGAGAAATAGTGGGTGTATGATATCCCTTGCTATATTTTCCAAGAATCAGACTTACCTGTAACCCTATTTGTGATGTAAAGGGTACAGGTCGACCCCACCACAATGTAAAAGATAATTAATATAGTAATTATTAATTATATTTTGAGTTATTGAGGTCGGACCTATTGTGCCAATAGACACATCATTTGATGTGATAAGTCTTATATATATAAAGGTGAATCCCCATTGAGGAAACACACTTATCATTGTGTGATCTTATGATTTCAGAAGTTGTGATATGAAATTATGAGAATTACAACACCCTCTTGTGTGCTAGGTTTGGTGATGATGTGGGAGGTCTTTCTCTTGAAGAATATAACAAAGGATTGGTTGGGTTTACTTCCTTGGTTGAGAAGGGTTTCCCAGGATACTTATTGTGTTCTTGTGCATGGTTATTATTCTTGTGATCTTGGTTTGTTGCAGTAGTTATGGTTCAAGTAAAAATAAACATAAAATTTAAAGTAAATCCATGAGCCATAGATCATTGAAAATTGAACACTAACTGGATCAACTTCTACTTCTGGAGGCTAATAACTCAACAATAAATATTCTCTTGAGCCGACTTGCCTCCTAGGGTTATTATCCAATGTTTTAGGGTTTCTCTTGCCTCCCAAGATATTCTATTATTGCCAGGGTTACACGTGGAGGTTAATATCTCCTGCAGCTACCATAATATCAACACAGTCCCCCTTCCTTCTGTCAGAAGGAACCCATGGGTCAATCATGGGAACTCGTGAGGTCTTTCCTACTGTCCTCTGGCTGAAAACTACTACTATCCTAGTCAAACCTCCATACTCCCATTCATTGAGGGTAGTTGGTTGCTCAACCACCAATCCTCCCTCATTAATTGTTTTTTCTTGTACTTGGGGATAAGGGAAATAATATGTTATTTCCAATTCAATTATTTCAGAAAAGGGGCATTGATTCATCTTAGCATAATAAACCCCTCTTTACGTGTCCCATTATTTCCCTTGGTAGTATCATGGTCAATACTTAAGGCTTCACCAAACATTCAACTAGTTGGAAATTACAATAATACATTTACATTGTTTGCATGCCATGGTATGGAAATCATTAATAATGAATAATTACAAGCTGGGGGAAACCAGGATGTTACGATCCCCTCCCCCTTAAAGGAACACCATCCTCGGTGTTCTTTTCATTTTAACAACACCAACCATGGCTTCATATTTAAACTACCTTAGCAACATAGTTCCTCTTCTTTGTCTGGTCCTCTCCAAACTCTTGGCATTTATCACATGTCCATAAGAATATTATACAACAAGTGTATCAATTCACAATTCCATGCAGAAACATTTTATTACTATTCAAAATTCAAGGAAAAATATCCTTATCAACACAATACTTATCTATGCAATTACGTGGATCTGCATATGTATGGATGTCTCATTAACTTGGCTAACAAATTTTCTTGACATACCCATTGTGCTCATGATCCCAATCCAAGACTCCCCCGAGTCTTTCACATGATCTAGAAGTCTCCCTTTCCTTACGATCACTCGTCCTCCAGGCTCATGCTCAAGCATCCCCTTCTCTGCTATGCAATCCTTCGAGTGATCCATTTTTCCTTCCAAGGCTTTCTTGCATAAGAAAAGTTTCAGAGACTTCGCCGAATCTTATAGATGAAGCTTTCCCCAAGCTTGCTCTGTCGAGGCGTCCCTCTGGATTGCTCTGCTGAAAGCATCCCTTCGGCCCATGTTACCACAACACAACATTATTTTTAGCGATCATGGCTTATCACAAAGTCGTCTTGTCACAACACTAACCTTTTCCATGCTTTCTAGCTTGACAACCATCATCCGTCCCTTCAGGATGGACCTGTAATGTCACATGTACCACATGCATATAGTGAATTCATGAGACATCATCATCAATTTAAACTAAGAATTTTCTTTGAAATTTGCCACCCACATGTTTCCATTTCACTTTTCTATTTTTTAGATTTGTTCCATATTGGAACCAAATTTCATAAGCATGAGATTTTCCTTCTCATAACAATTTGACTCAACATGAATTGGTCTACCTCATGGAATTACAACACTGCCATATCCAAGACCCTTTTTCCTACAATTCCATCTTCGCACAACCAAACAAATTGTTAGTTATTATGCACATACATTTTCATTTCACACTAATAATCAAATCATATTTATCCATTCAATGATATAAAGTAAAAGGAAATATATCATTCCTTTGACATGCATCATTCGAGCATACCATGCTTTTTCCAAATGCAATTCAAACATCAAAAAAATTCAATCAATGTGCCAATGCCCATGTTCACATTCACACACAATGCACCCCTGCATTGGTTTCAGATTGGTTACTTTTTATATAGGCATTCTACCATGGTGTTTTGGAATTCAACCAACCTATCACCATATGGATTATCTATCCACATTCATTGTTACAACAAGACTGTGTTTCCTTCTTTAAATTGATCACGACCTCAAATCAACATACATTTTATGAAATTAAAATTTCATATAAATACATTTAAGCATTCCTTTTTTATGGGTAACCAAGGTGATAATCCTCATGGTCACCCAATTCTCTTTTTTTTTTACTATTCTACAATACTGGTAAAGTAATGGAAAATCCTTCTTCCATAATTTATAGTCTTATTCATGCCTATTAATGAAATCATGCACTTTTTCAATGCATTAAATTAATGTTCTTCTTATGAACACTTTTGTTCCCAATAATTCCCGATCGGTCAATGCAACCATGACACCTTTGTTCATGAATTTTCTTGCAAGGATATTAACCATCGTTGGATGCTAGAGGTCCATGCCTCCATCATTCAGGCTATCTTATTTCCTTAATAATACCCTGCTTGGGTATCAAAGGCATAGATTAGTCACTCAAAATAAATTTTATATTATTAAAATAATATAATATTTTAGAAGGGATTCTTACCCAATCCCTTCATACCATATGCCTCATATGCATGAATAATTTTATACATGTTCTAGCTGCCAACACCTTTGTGATATTACCTCATCAGTGGTGCTCCAAGGGGAATCCTAATGTCCTTTCATCAAACCTTTTTTATAACAACCTTCTTGTATTCTTCCTCTACTTGAGGTTGTCCATCATTGGTAGTTGTGTTTCCCAAATAGCGCCAATTGTTTCCTACACACAACATGCACCCTCATAGCCCTAATTATATTAGTTGTCATGTTAAATAAAAATGCATGTACAATAGTATTTAAATCAATAATTTTTTTTATATATATATGTCCTATCATATCTAAATGCACTCCATGACACTATCCTCGATGTTTTCCTAATTGCAAGTACAATCAAAATTTCAACTATCTCTACAGTCACACAATTATCAACATTCCCATGCTAAAACACTCACACAACATATATCAACTTCTCATCCTAGAGAAACACATTACATAACAAGAAAATGATTATGGGACTCTTCCCTCTTTCCAACTCCTTTGCATAATCAAGAGAATTTCAACTTGATGGAACTATTCCCAAGGTCTCACTGCCTTTGCACATTCATGATTTTAACCAAGCTCATACTCATTTGTTCATTTTCCTTTTACCAGTTGTACTTGTTTTCACAACTGTTTCTATTAAGGATTACAACTTTGTTGAGCAATTCAAAGTTTTAAAGTAAGAATAATATTCTTCCTTTCCTACTTCTTTGCTTCTACAGTCTATCCCCTATTGGGATCTTCCTGCTCTTTTCCTTAGGCAGTCTTGGTCAGGTTCACCTTGACCTTCTTGGATAATTCAACATGCTACATCAACAAGAATTTTGTTCACCCTTAATTATGAACTTGTACATTGTGCACATTTATTAAATCATATTGGTCAACATTTATTTGTTAGTCTTTCATTCATGCATTATGTTTTAGAACAAAATCCAAGATTCTTACATAGATAGGCTTGCAACCTACTACCTAATTTCTCAACAATTATTGATGTTGTGGCTTTGTTCTCTTAAAAGAATCTTTGCACAGTTCCTCCATAGGGAACTTCTTCAACATGCAACCCCTCTTTTTGCATATTTTAATACTATCCGAAATGACCTCAATCTAGAGTTAGCTTCAACTTATTATTTCATGGATTCACCCAATATTCCATAAGGAATTATCAACATGCATCTCTATTATGCATTCAATTTACACATTCACACATGCACATTATTCTATTGTGTTGTTATTCACCATGCACTCAACCACTTGCATCTTTACTTTAAAGTCATCTCACTCATGATTATTCACAGTCATTTGTGTGCAACTTTCAAGGAAAATTCATATTGCCTTCTACTCATAATAACATTGAACCCTTTCTCATTGATCCTTTGGTATTTCATATTATCTTTCTCCGAGGATATGGAATACCTCCCCCTCAAGCTACTATTCAAAACAAAACAGTCATGACTTTTTAAAATAGAGTCAACCATGCAACCATGGTATTTATTCAATCCTCACAAGTGTAATTCTTGCCTTACATTTCACTTACTCAAGCAATCATATCATGCATTTAGTATACATATACCCATATATTATGCATATGCCTTGTTTGCACATTTCAAATTATTCATTTATATTGATCTGATATGAATATCAACCTTCTTTAAAGAGAAATTACAACCATCCACATGGCTAGTCTCAAAGACACATTCATTTATTCCTTCAAACTAGGAAACCCTATAACACATCCATTCCATGCACTCAAGCATCCACTTACATACATAGATATTCAACATGCAAATTCACTTCTTGCACCCTTTTTCAATGTTATTCACACAAATTGACATTCCAAACTTCCATGTCATTCCTCCATGGGATTCTTACTGA
The DNA here is from genome assembly GCA_010110895.2 of Picea sitchensis. Taxonomy (NCBI): domain Eukaryota; kingdom Viridiplantae; phylum Streptophyta; class Pinopsida; order Pinales; family Pinaceae; genus Picea; species Picea sitchensis. The sequence goes on along the minus strand of SNQJ01S0003413.1, from coordinate 290,293 downwards.
CATTCATATGACAAGTCCCATAGGGGTACTCATAATTATGTTTCCTTCTCTCATGGCAATAGCTAGCAAGAAGTCGCTCTCTCCCAACTACTATACAAGCATTTACAGTTCAAAAATACAACTAGGTACTTACAATATTACCTAGGGAAGTAAAATGACCAAATCCAACTTCCTTTCATGCTTCAAACCATTCTTTAACTCATGATTGGTCATAATCATTCACATGAACACTTAAAGGAATTATCAAAATCCTATTTCTTTCTTTCACAACGCAAAGGAAAATACAAATAGGTAATTATTTCATTATCCAAGGCATCCAAATAACAATTCCAACTTCTCTTCATGCCTCAAATATGTCTTGGTCAACAGTTTTTCACAAAGGAAGTTTTTTTTTTTAGACTTTCTCTCACTACCACTTGAACCTACCAAGCCATGTTTATATGGATTCCATCCACCCCTGGATGTTAACCTGACCCATTTTCCATCTCTAAATTCCCCAACATTTCCTTTATCATACTTTACATAAGCCTTTCATTAGTCATTACAACCTTATATTCATAAGGCAATAAGAAGTAACATTACGAACATTTCATTCACGTTGTTACTTTTCCTGCCAACATCAGGTCATTATCAATCACAATGCCCAATCTGCAAGCTATAGTATACAACCAACCATAGATTATTACAAGTCTATATGCATGTTTGAGACATACTCACTCATTTCCATATGCATTACAAAACATTGACATCTTACGCTTTCATGCATAAGTAAGTAGAAGTCAATAGGTGTACATACATTTCTTTGTACAACCATGAGCTCATAAACTAACTCACTTGTTCAAGCCATTTCACCTCTTTTATGAGGACTATCAACATTCCAAATGACTCCTTTTTCTTTTGCTTAAATAGGTTGTCCTAGTTAGTAAGTTATAGGTTTTATTTAGTATAGGTCAAGCAAACTGACCTTACAAATTTTCCATTAGTCCTTTGATCATGAGGAATTTCATATACATGGTTTAGTCTTTTATTTAAACAGTAATTAATATTGATAAGGATTCTATAAATCCATACTAAGTTCCTTTAACCACAAGGGAATTTTTCACAAGGGTTCTAGGCCCTTACATACAAAGTCACCACAAATGTAAGAGGCTATGTCTATCAAGTGGATAGACAACATTACACTTGAGCAAATCAACTCAGCTCATTCATTCTCGGGTCTCATGTAGATTTATAATAGGGTTCAACCATTTTAAGTCATTCACATTCATGTATTACCCTAAATTATTATCAACACATTCCCACTTTTGTAGGAATAACCATCACTCCACCATGTGAACAATTTAATCCTTCTACCGCAGTCATCATGTTAATATTTCTATTGTAAAAATTTAAAACAATATAAAAGTTTCAATCTACAGTCCTTCTCCTCAAGGAGTTAATGAAAATAATGAACAAAATTTTAATGCTGAGAAATTATTTTAAACAGGCTCATCTATGCCTTATTATACCAGTCCTTTGATTGATCTCTGGTCCATCCAGGCCTAGTGTTGTAGCTTGGTATGATACCACTTTGTAACACACCCAACCCCCTAAGTACCCTTTTAAGGGACGGGGTATCAAAATTTCACTTTTCCTCAATCACATTGAAACCTATTCTCGAGGGAACCATCGTCTTCATCTCATTAAGATCTTTCCAACGACTATTATCATGCTCAAAACCGAGCTCTAGATCAAAAGTTATGGTCCTATGAAGTTTCTTGGGTCTTATTTTATCATACGTCACTTCATTTCCATGTGGCATCCTCCTGGATTCCTGTCACTTATGTCGTTTGAAGTGTAACTAGCATGGCATCTGCCACCTAGCCCTTCTATCCTCTCCCTATCGGACCCTCGTCCCATTCTCTAAATAGAGGAATTTGAATCTTTCGGGCCCCTCTCATTGGAGTGCCCTTTCCATAGAACTGTATCCCACTTCGATTGTATACTCTGACCATACATGCCCTGAAATATATGAAAACTCTCGGGGTCAGTTAATCAATGACTCTATATGATTCAAATCCTTTACCTACACGAAGATTAATTCCTAATGATTTTAACCCATTTTCTCCTTTACCAAGTAGGACCCACAGAGATCGATGACATAGATTGCATCTCAGCCTATTCACCGACCTACGATTATTATCACCTCTCAGATTCCCTCCTATAGGAGTACCTTGTATATCCTTTGATAGATCAATGAATTTCATTTCATCGCATCCCTCTCCGATCAATGACTTAGATCTTTTGTTGGATTTTTCACCTACATGTGCCCAAATCCTATTGGCACATGATGCCATCTCTGCGACACATGGCACCATAGCCACCTAACACATGACACTCATATTTCTCATAGATGTCCACCTGTAGGTTCCAAATCACTATGTCACGTGGAACCTTGTATGATCGACATGTGGCACCCTCAACGTCATCCTCTTGAGCTCCTAGCGAAAAATCAATGATCCAGATCATCCATTCTATCCCATTGATCTTCACAAATCGACGACCCATATTTCATCTTGGAGTTCCTCCATCAGAGTGTATCTTCATAACCCACTATGAATAACACCCTATGGTGAATGGTTAGGATATATTCATACGAGATCTAACGATAAGGGTTAAGACACTTGTCCCTAGGTACAAAACTGATGTGGATCGTATTAGGCCTATCCTACGAAGACACATATCTGTTACAGATTATAGCCATCCAAATGACTGTGGGTATACGCCTTTCCACCCTACCATAGGCTCTGCATGATCATTCACTTCGGTAGTAGGCCACCCCCGTGCCAATCCATGATACCACCAAGGAATTATCTATGCTCACCTCTCCTAAATCGAGCTTCTTTGAGGTTTATCATATGCTTCTCCAACATCAAGCGCGTGACCTCTCAACTCAGGATGGTTTCTTGGGTTCTCATAACTATCTTGCCACCATTTTCTTGTTGTCTGAATCCATCAAGTTATTCTCCTTGTGAATATTTTATCTGGTTCCTCCTCCTTCCCATTCGTGCATTCCTTGCACGTAATATCCTAGAAAGGTTCTCGACTTGTCCCCCTTCCTTCTGTCAGAAGGCACCCGTGGGTCAATCTTGGGAACCCGTCAGGTCTTTCCTGCTATCCTATGGTTGGAAACTGCTGATATCCCATTCAAACCTCCATACTCCCATGCATTTAGCGTGGTTGGTTTCTCAACCACCAATCCTCCCTCATTAAATGATTTTCCTTGAAATCGGGGCTAAGGGAAATAATCTGTTATTTTCAATTCAATTATTTAAGCAAAGTGATCCGGATTATTTTCAGCACAAAATGAGAGTGGAGATATAATAAATAAATGTATAGAGATATCTCATATATCCAATAATATAATAGAAATGTGTTAGAAATGAAACCATAAACACAGAGATACAATAATACATAATTTTCTATTAATGAGCGAAAATGTACAAAGACTGTAAAAATACAGAGTGAAAGACTCGCTAGAATGGTGGCAACTTATCTCTGAGAAGAGATGTGCCTTCTACTCGCATTTTCAAGAAGATGATTTTACAATGAGGCTCCAAAGGCATTTTTATCATAAAGAAAATCCAAAAACCTAACCCTGGAAGATGAAAAGCCAACAATTTTGTGGATCCTGGTTTGAGTAGTTTGGTGTATCAACTTCCCGAGGGCGTAACTTTGGCATACGATCTTCGTTTGGGGCACACGATATCTTGTTGGAAAGGTATCATCGAGGAGATTAATTTTTGGGGATCAATCAGATCCTTTGGATATCATTGAATATCTATATCCCAAAAAACCTTCATTTAGGCCCTCAAAATGGCCCCGAAAGTTAAAAACTGCTAAAAATAGTAAATTACCAAAATTTCCAGAAAACTGTTTTGAGCCAGTTGGAAAAGATGGGTGGCCATCTATATACACTTATATAAAACCTCCCTCCTTGGTAAGTAATGGTCTCCATTGCGTTGAGTGCCCGGGGAGAGGGAAAAACATTTGTTGAATCTGCATCTTGATGAGCTGCTTGCCTTGTTGGAGAAGTTGTGTCGCTTAGCTTATTGAAAGTTGTCAAGAACCTGTAGCTGGAGGGGTTGGACCTTTTTAACCAATTTGGCTACATGAGATTCCTGTGTGTATAAGGAATCTTTACACTTTGCTGCAATCTTTTTGACCTACTTCTATTGGATAGAAGGTGCTTGGAATGAAGCTGCAATGGTGTTCTTCTGTTCATGCTTTGAACAAACTGTGAAGAAGCTGAATTTTGTAGTGTGAGATACTACCTCATGACACTATTTAGGTGGGACAATAGTCAGAATTACCTCTGGTATCGTGTAGATATGACTCCCCAGAGTAACAATGACACTACGAGGTCAAGACTCATAAATAACATGGCGCTTCCACATATATGGCTAGCCCAAGAGAACATCAAAGGAATCTAGGGGGGAAACATCACATAATACCTCATCCTTGAAGGGATGGATGTCGTATGAAAATCAACACTACCAGATGACACGAAGATCTCGTCCCTGGCGAAGCCACCTGATGTTGTATGGCTGCGAGTGTGGTGTTTTCAACAATCCCAACTGTTTGACGACCTTTGCTGATATGAGGTTCTGGCTTTCTCTATCAACAATAAAATGCAGCGGGGTCCCCTTCACCCACATATGTGAATGAAAATGGCACTCCCCCTCTTCAAAATCTGTTGGTTCTTCTAGTTGAATTGTTGTGGTCGAGACAATAGTAGTGGGGTCTGCGTCGGTGATCTATCTTCTATCAGTATTTTCAAAATCAAATTACAAATCAGGGTTCGACTCCTTGTCTTTTATCTCAGCCACCAATGATTGTTTTGAGTGAAATTCATCGGTGTTGTGCCAGCGGATTTTGTGGAAATCACACCATTTTTTGGTGTCCTTCTCAGTCTTTCCGTGACCCTTCTTTACCTGTGGCTTGGACTAGTTTTCAGGATGTTGTTTGTTAGGGATGTATTTATCATACTTTGGTTGTTGTGGATTTGCAGACCCAAACTCCCATTTGTTCTGGTTCTTAAACTTTTTCTCAATTTTAACAACATATCGATAAGCAGAACCGAGTGATGAGATATCCAGAAAATCCATTTCAGTTTGGATGTATCTGTGTAGAGCCCCACGGTATTTCAGAACCAAATGTCATTCAAAGTCTTTGATACCCAGCTTGGTGCACAAGGTATGGAAGGTATTGGTGAACTCTAGAACTTCTTGGCCCTTTTATTGCCACAGTGTGTTCCATCTCATGTACTGGTCCTCATAGTTTCTAACAGGGTAATATTGTTCCTTTACCGCATCCACAAAAAATCCCAAGTGGGCTCGACCCCATATATTCCAGACTCCTCTATGAAACTTTGCTTCCAATAAGTTTCCCACCAATGTTTGACATGGGGGAGAGACTTAATGAGTGCCAAGGTGATCTTTTTTGTTGTTGGAGAAATTATGAACAAAGAAATAACCTTCTAGCAGATTTAACCATTTTTCTAAGGCATCCACATCTATCTGTCCTTCAAATATGGGAATATCAAAATTAACTTGTACCTTGAAAGGAAAGGTAATTCCAAAGTGGTTGCTTGATGAAGACACACATGTTGTTATCGACAAGCGTTGAAGGATGTGGGAAAAATTCTCCATCATTTCGTCCCTTTGTCGCGTGATAGCTTTCTCAAGCAACAGATTAATAGAATCGTCTGCTCTGTTGTTTTTCTTTTCTTCCTCCATAGAGGGTTTCTTGGACGTGTGAGAGAGATTTTCTTCAAGAGAGACAAGCTCTAGACCCAAATTTCTATACTCGGACCTTGTCAGGGACATTCACTGAAAAATGATCAAGAGCAGGCTGCTCTAATACCACTGATCCAGATTATTTTCGGCACGAAATGAGAGCGGAGACATAATAAAGAAATGTACAGAGATATATCAGATATTCAATAATATAACAAAAATGTATCAGAGATGCAACCATAAACACAGAGATACAATAATACACAATTTCTGTTATATTAATGAACGAAAATGTACAAAGACTGTAAAAATACAAAGTGAAAGATTCGCTAGAATGGTGGTAGCTTATCTCTAAGAAGAGATGTGTCCGCTACTCCCATTCGCAAGAAGATGATTTTACAATGAGGCTCCAAAGTCATTTTTATCATAAATAAAATCCAAAACCTTAACCCCGGAAGATGAAAAGCCAACGTTTTTGTGGACCCCGTTTTGGGTAGTTTGGTGTATCAACTTCCTCGGGGCGTAACTTTGGCATAGATCTCCGTTTGGGGAACACAATATCTCATTGGAAAGGTATCGTCGAGGAGATTCATTTTGGGGGATAAATTATGGCCTTTGAATTTCATTGTTAAGCTCGATCCTGAAAAACCTTCATTTAGGCCCTCAAAATGGCCCCGAAAGTTAAAAACAACTAAAAATAGTAAATTACCAAAATTACCAGAAAATTGTTTTGAGCCAGTTGGAAAAGGTGGGTGGCCACCGATATCCACATGGATCACAAAGGGGAATTGATTCATATTATCATAACAAACCCCTCTCTACGTTTCCCATGCTTTCCCTTGGTAGTATTATGGCTAGTACTCACGACTTCACCACACAGTTAGCTAGTTGGCAGTTACAATGATACATTTACATTGTTTGCATGCCATGGAATGGAAATCGTTAATCATAAATAATTACAATCTAGGGGAAACATAGGTGTTACAACTACTCATGATTTATATTTGGAAGCCATAGTGCATGTCTTGAAGATGTGGCAGAAATATCTCAAGGGTAAAATACTTGAGTTGAGAACAAACCATAATTGTCTGAAGTATCTGTTTGGACAACCAAGTTTAAATGCTAGACAAAGCAATTGGTTAGAATTCCTTAGTGAGTATGGCTTTGACATAAATCATATCAGAGGAAAAGAGAACAAGATGGTTGACACACTCAGCAGGAGGGTGCACGAAATGCATGCTATAGCTATTAGCATATACATACCAGATTTGTGTGACATAATTTTAGAGGTTGCCAAATCAGATCAACACTATGTGGATATAAAACGAATTTACAACAAGGTATGTCGCAACAAAAAATTGAAGGTTATGAACTAAAAGAGGACGAAATCCTCATGTATAGGTGCAGAGTCTATGTGCCAAATGACCAGGAGTTGAAAAATCTGTTATTGTTAGAGATGCATATGGTTCCTTATGTTGGACACCCAGGCTACCAGGAAACAATTGCAACGTTAAAAAAACAATAATATTGGTTAGGAATGAAAAAGGAGGTTGTTGATTTTATTGCTAGATGCCTTGAATGTCAAAAGGTCAAGGATGAACATATACATCCAGTTGGTTTTCTATAGCCTTTTCCCATTCCTGAGTGGAAGTGGGAAGTTGTAACCATAAATTTCATTACTAAGTTACCTAGGATTTCTCAACAACATGATTCTATTATGGTAGTGGTGAAAAAGCTTACTAAATCTGACCATTTTATTCCAGTGAAGTCAACACACAAGGCATCCAACATTTCTGAAATAGACATGCAAGAAATTTCTAAGCTGCATTGTGTACCTAAGACAATTGTGTCTGACAAAGATTCCAAGTTCACATCAAACTTTTGGAAAGAGTTTTTCAAAGGATTTGGGACAAATATGAACTTTAGCACAACCTATCACCTAGAGTCACATGGACAAACAGAGAGGGTAAATCAGGTGATTGAATATATGCTCAAGATGTATGTGACGGATAAACCATCAAAATGGGAAGACTACCTTCACTTGGTAGAGTTTTCTTACAACAATGGGTATCAAGCATATTTAAATATGATCCCATTTAAGGCACTTTATGGTAGAAATTGCAACACACTAGTGAGTTGGGACAACCCAACAAATCGCGTAGTGGTTGGGCCAGATCTAGTCAGGGAAATGGAGGAGTAGATAGTAAAGATAAGGCATAATTTAAAGGCTTCCCAAGACAGGCAGAAAATATGCACAGATAAAGGTAGAACCCATAGAGAGTTTAAAGTGGGTGACCGTGTGTTCTTGAAAGTAAAAGAAAGACAAAGTTCCCTGAAGTTGGGAAATTGTTCTAAGTTGGGAACACACCACTGTGGGCCATTTGAAATCCTAGAGAGGATTGGTCTCGTCACATATATGCTTTTATTGTTTGCATCCTTGTGTATTCATAATTTTTTCCATGTATAATTGTTGAAAATGTACGTACCTGATGCTAATAATATTATTGATTGGAATGTGATTCAGGTGGAGCCAGAAGATGATTTTCGAGTGCGACCAGTTTTCATATTGGATCAAAAAATCAAACAACTTTGGAATCAAGTCATGGAGCTAGCAAAGGTATAATGGACCTGGTACGGTCCTGAGGATGCAACTTGGGAGCGCGAGGATGCTATGCAGGTAGAATATCCACATATTTTTGAAGACTTTTGAAATTTTGTATGTACATGTGTATATAATGCACTGAGGATAATGCATAAATAAGGGGGAGGGGAATGTAATGTCCCTAATCCGAACCTCATTTGTAATTGTACATATAGGCTGGTGAGATACTGGTACCAATTGTAAATGTAAATATACATATAGTTTGGTGAGCCGTTGGCACCAAGTTTTGGTTTTGCGTGCACCTGATTAGTGCATGGGTTGTTATCAAAGAAATGGTGCACACATTTCATAGTCTTGCACACACTTGAGTAAGTGTGCGTGGATTACCTAGAAGTGCACATCGAGATGAGTTATATATATATATATATGTGTGTGTGTGTGTGTGTGTGTGTGTGTGTGTGTGTGTGTATTTGAGGCCGGAGAGACTGTGTGGTTATGAGGTTGATGAGACGAGACACAAATAGGCCAATGCGCCTATCCTTGTAATCACACTCAAGTTATTAATAATATCACATTGATGTGCACAGACAGATCAAACGAAAAGAGACAGGGGAGCTAACTCCACCGGAAAAGGAAAAGGGGGGACTTAGTTCTAATGGAATATTTTATTAGTATTTTCGAAAAGTGTAATTATCGATATTTTTTTATCTTAAGTTACCGAGGGATGGGAACGAGTCACCATGTGGTTAAAGATAATTATGAAGGTTACAAGTGTCCATTTTAAGGCATGCAATATATATTGTTGTCCTTAGTGTATTTTGGGGGGAATCCATTCATTTTCTCATATGCAGAAGGGGTCAGACCAACTGAGAAAAGACGACTATTACCTTATTTGCAGAGAAAAGCTTGTAAAGGATTTTTCTGTAGTGTAACCAAAGTATTTTTTGTTGAAGGGGTAAGTTGTCAGGTTTGTGAGGATTCTATCCAGGTGAGAGATTTGTTTTCGGAGAGGTGGGTTTTCAGGCCCGTGAGAATTCTCTCCAGGTGATAGTTTTGCTGGGAATTGTTCCCTGGTGCACTGGGAATTAGTTATAGAGCTCTGAGACTTCCTGTCCAATGTGTTACTAAATCCTTAGAAGGGAAGTGGGGTAGCCAAGGGATTGTTCAACAGAGAAGGGACACACTTCCTTGGGTGGGACAAACATGTGGGGTTGAGAGATTGTAGGCTAGTTGCAACAGTGGCACATTGGACTGAATAATTATGTTGATTATCAGACCTTAGCCTAACATTATGAAATCTTTTTCCTTGGTGAATTTAAGCCCCAACTCGAGGGTGACCTATCGCTAGAATTATATGAGCAACATAGTCTATGGCTAAGAGGAACGTATGAGTTTTGTGCCCAGTTGGTGACTTTTCATAAAAGATAAGTGTCCTTTATATGCTTGTCTCATTTACAGTGTGCTTAATTATCTATGTATGATATGGGTTTAATTCTTGTATGATGTTGCATATAAGTAATTTGTGTTATTCTATATAATGCTTCTTGCACATGTAAGTGCGGTGTTGATATTTTGTATGTGTAGTAGTACATGCATACTATGACGATTGTTATTAGTTATTCATGTTAATTTAACCTTATAATATTGGTCATGAGTCTCCGAGGAAAGGTGAGAATGGTTGTGTATGTAGGGAAATATTCCATGCACACAAGAGGATGGATTCACTTGTGCATGCAGAGAAGCAGTCTGCGTGCACGAGGAAAACAAAATTTGTAGGTGATGCCATAATGGTTGCGCGTGCAATAGTGATCACATGTTCAGAGTGGATTACATGCACAATAATGTTGTGTGCTCAGTATTCTTGTTCACAGTTGTAGTGAGTTACTTCCGCTATTATAAGTTGGCCGGAAGAGGAAAGTTGTGTGGCGCAACCCAACTTGGGGTCGAGCACGTTACTTCAAGTATTTTTGTGCAGACTAATGTTATAAAGTAGAATTTGTGCACTATATTTTGGAGTAGTGTTTCTCAATAGTAATATGGGTGTGTTATAGTTGGTATCAAAGCAATTTTGTAACAAGGATGTTACATTTTGGTATCAGAGCAAATTGGTAATGGGGATGTTACAATCTTAGAGTGTCTTCTTTAGTTATATAAGAAGGTAGGGGTACATGTTTTATTCATTTGTTTTTTTAGAGAAGTAGTGAGTGAATGGTAGAGTTTGAAGCTTTTAGTGTATTCTTGTTTATGAAGAGTAATAAACAGTGATGCGATTTTAGTTTCAGATCCATGTACTTTGTATTACTTTCTTTAGTGGGATGTATTTCAATATCTACTGGATTTTAAATCACAGTTTTGATAGAGATTTTGATGTTCTATTTTCCTAATTAGGTAGGTTAGAAATCTGACTAGGACTCTTACCACATGCTAAAGAATTTTAATAAGATGTCCACTATGTGCAACGAGCAGAGGTGTCTAAATGGAATGCATCTGCAACTTTGATCAACTACATTTTTTCTCAATAATTGAAAATTGACTAACCATTAACTGTGATCCAACTTCAATGATGAACATCAAATAATGAAACTTCAACTTTAGAAGCTTAGCCAACTCCACATAGATAAGATGTAGACTGAGCCATTTTTAGGGAAAGGGAACATACAATATACTTGATGTTCAAGCAAGATAATGGAATGTGTCATGGCATACTTCAATCTTCAAGACATAATCCTCTTTAATCCAACAAATCAAAAACAAAAAAAATCTTGCATATAGTCCTTTAAGGCCGAATCTAGTAAACTGAACTTGTACAATGTACACCATTATAATACCAAGGGTGCATTTGATTACCAATATCAACTCCACGCTGATCTACCATTTTCATGATTTCAAAACTACAAGATACATGAAAGGAAATCCCTAATAACAATGGCTTCCTCAATAACATTTGAATAGATAATCCCATGCAAAAGATGGTGAAATACAAATTTTAATCATTAAAAGAAAGGATAATAGGATCATTGATAAATCAAAATTCAAAAGAGATTTAGAATCATGGTGGTGAAATATCAAAGTTTAATCACTAAAAACAATACTAATAATATCATTAAGAAATCAAAATTATGATGAAAACTAAACTTGTGGTAATGATTTGTTTTGTACAAAATTAAATTTCAATATTTAATAAGAAAATTTTAAACATGTGGTCATAATTTGTTATATATATATATATATATATATATATATATATAGGTCACGACCAAGCCACACCAAATTGGTGTATGAGATCTCCTTGTTTGTGGGATAAGGGACCCTCCTCCGCTCAGTGATTTGACTAGCAAAATCTACGGAGGTATACATGCCCTACCTCCTCTGAATTTGAAATTGTAACCTCTCAAAAGAAAACACATGTTCTTAAAGTATATATATTAATTAATTAATTAATTAGATAGATATTTTAATAAATTATTAATATGCAATTTTTTTTTTATAGCTAATCAATTTACATACATGGAACTTTGAAATAATCACTTAGATTTGAAGAGTCCAATAGTATATGGATTAGAATATCCACTTAGTATTTAGTATTATAGTTAATGTATTTTAGTTATTTAATATAATTTAAAAAAAAATTAAAATTGCAATTTTGTTTTAAAATTAAATCAGGAAGCATATATTTTATTGTTTTGTGAAAAGGATAGGAAACAATAAATTATATGGATTAAAATATCCACTTGGGATGTAATTGATTTCTTTAATATAATTTAAAAAAAATTAAAATTGTAATTTAATTTTCAAATTAATTAAATAAAGAAGCATATATTATAAATATATTTTTTTGATAAAAACAATAGGAAGAAATAAATTAAACAAATAAGACTATATTTGTTATCTTGATGATATTTAAATCTGTTGTTTGTTTAATATCATAATTCTTTAAATAAAGAAGAACACAATGATTCTTATGTGACGATCATTATAGATAAGAGTAGTTAAATTTATTACTTTTGTTATTAAAATCTTCAAAGTAATTAAAATTTTGTTATTAATTCTAAACATAAATTGATTTTGCCTTGTGTTAATTTTATAAAGTAATTCGAATCAAAGCAATAAAACCTTGCAATTTCATATAGATATTTTTGATTTGAATTTATAAAATGATTTTTATATCTCTTTATTGGTCCCTTTGCCTTCCTTATTAGGATTTGAATTTGAATTTGAATAGTCTTCACAACAAGTACTTTAATTTAATACTAGATCACAACCCAACACACGTTTATAAATGTTTGGTTAATTGTTTGTAAATCATTATATTTTTCTTTCTATGTGAATGCATCTACTCAATCCCACAATCTCCAAATAAAACCTTAATAACAAGAATTCAGTAAATTGAATAACAAAATACCAAAATTTTAGTCAAACTTGACCTTATCAAACAAATAGTTGTACAACAACAATCTTCTTCTTTCGCTAATCCTATTGCTAATTATGCCTTTATCTTTGGACCAAATGTAAGACCACTCTATATGACATCACTTATAAAAACAAGATATATGATTCAAGTCATATTCCTCCTATAACTTTGTAGAACAATTTGTCCCAAAATAATGAATAGCCAATGTTGACAATACCATGCTTGATTTTAATATCAAGCATGTAGATGATCCCATAAAAATTTCCATTAACCAATAAAATTATAACGAAAGTTAAAAATACCATTGTTGATTTTAATATCAAAGATTTTGATGATGCCATCAAAATTTCCATTAGCTAATAAAACTATTCAATGTTCTAAGTCTTTCTTATTCATTATGTTATAATATTTCCTTATGATTAACTTCTAAAATCTCATCTCATTAGAGAAGTAAACTTGATAATTTTGAGTACTTCATCACTAAATCTTTTCCTTTAAGCATTAGTTCTTCACAAGGTTTTAAAAACTCCATAACATGCACGATATGATCTCCTATCATACATTCTAATAATATAAATGCAATACTATAAACTTGATTTTTTTAATGAAAAATCCCATATATCATTTCTTACAAGTCCCACAACATCTTGACATTAGAAAAGTGGCATTTTCTCCCCTTAAGACAATTTTACCTCCTTTATAGTAGTTGTTGACTGTCTCTCCAACATAGGTGGTCAACTCCATGTGCCATGAAGAGATGCATCATCAGATGCAAATTTGTTGACGACCTTTGGTTCTACAAGGCATGTTTGGCCCCATCACTTATTTTTGTAAACTAGAATTTCCACACCTTTGCATGGGTTAATAATGTAACAGGTCTGCATGAATCATGTCTAGGTCAGTTACCTCAGGATTGGTTCATTGGGAGAGTTCCTTTCACTGATGGTTTTTTTATCCTCGGGTTATCAATTGGGATTTTCAACCCTCTTGATTTCCCTTGAGTTTTTCCCTCACACTTGAAATAATTCCTCCAAAGTGGTGAACGACATTCTAGTGGGATTATCTTTTGGTAACTATTATAGGGAATCATTGTAAATGACCATGCAAGACATCTTATAAATTAATTTTAATTAATTAATTAAATTTTAATTAAATTTCCGTCGAGTCTAAGTCAGTTTTTTTTAATTAATTAATTTTTAATTAAATTTCCCTAAGTTTGGAGGTTTAATTATTTAATTAATTAATTAATTTTGAGCAATAATTGTAAAAACTAGGTCCTTGGATTTTTGATAGGGGTATTTGTGCTCAAAAGAAATGGAATAGCACTCCCTACATCCATGGACCAAGTTTCAGCTCAGTTGGACAACTTTAGCCATGGGTTTGTCCACCCAGAGTGTCAGTCAGTCTAAAACAACAATTTTAATCGCTAAAGTCCAAACATGGCAAAAATGTAAAATTGTAATAATGAGTTTAAAGGATGAAAAAGGTGAAATAATGGTTAGAGAGAGACTCCCTAAGAATAACCTACCCACCCAACCTCTTTCCAACCTATTTCTAACCCCTTACCGCCTCACATCATAAAACAATCACGCCCCCTAAGGGGATTGGCATTTTTTTCGAGTGGAGGAACATTGTAACTTATGTTTGAGTGTGTGGGGGGGGCCTCTCTCATGTGATTTGACTCCCCATAGCCCTCACGTATCCCCTTTTGTAATCCCAACATCCTCTCCCTCATCTCTCATCTTACATTCATTCCCTCATCCCAAGAGGTGCGCCCTCCAAGAGGAGTTACAACCTCCCTCTTCTAGAAACTCCACAAATAATTTTAAAAAAATTATTTAAAATCTTTCCACTTCCTTGGCATCAATCGCAAGGCCTCCCACACTCTTTTTGCTTGATCCCAACATTTTCCACTTTTTCTACACCCTAGATCTAGTTTTCAAACCGTAGATGGTGCGCCCTACCCTTGGGATCTCCTCTTTTGCTTGGTGGTGGACACTTGGAATTGATCCAAGAGGGGTGAGTTTGTCTCTCCAAGTATAAAAGGAACCCTCCCCTCACTCTTTTCTACACCATATCTTGAGCTATTGTTATGCTATTTGATTTTCCACTCTCTCTCTCTCTCTCTCTCTCTATTGTTCCATCATTTCCATTCTATGCTCTTAGGGTTTTGGAGTATTTTCTCTCCAAGATCTATTTTCTTGAGTAATAAATAAGGAGAAACTTTGGAGGATAACTAGAGGATCAATGCATGTTCTTGTTCTTCTTATGCATATGAGGTAAACTTGTATCGATTTGTTTGATGATTGTACACATTGGATCTTAGGTAAAGTGTTACTTGGGTAGGTCTATCAATGCATTTTCTTGTAGATCTATATATATTGATATGTTAGATAGGATTGAAGTGTCGTCTTGTTAACATATTCAACATATTATCTCTTGTATGAACATCATCTTGCAAGCTTTTGTAGGTTTGGCTTAAGGGTTTCATTGGGAACACCTCAAGCAAGAAGGATCTCTTGAGACACATCTATACTCCATGTTTTTCTCACCCTTTACTCTTCTTCTATGTTGTTGTTCATTCACATACATTTTCAGCTAGCTTAACTTGGTGAGATAGGTCACTTATATCAATTTTTATTATATTTTTCTTGCGGAATTTTTTTTCTCTCAAAAGCAAAAGTTTTCTTTCACTTTGCTTGGTTGTGTGTAGCATTTCTAGGAAGGATACCTTGCTGGTTTGCAGGTTTCATATCTGGTTGAGAAGGGGTTTTGGCTGCCCAAAGACACCCACACAAAACTCAAAGGCCCCCAAAGGGATTGGTAGCTATCTCTCAACCTCCTTTGTCAATTTCTAGGCTTTCTTATACATTTTTCTTCTTTTTCTTGTTGTTTAGTGACTCATAGTGTAGGAGGAGAAGTGGTACGGCCTCCTCCTGTTGGTCACTATAATTTCTTAATTAATTTTAAACAACCAAGTGAAACATAAATTATCAACCCAGGGAAGTCTTTTATTTCAAAGATAACCACGCACAATATATTCTCAATTCCAAAAGCAGCTTAGTGTTGTAGTAAAGAAATTGTACTAATTATTCTTGCTGAAGCTCTGAATTAAATCACAGGAAAGTAACCTCCCTATTGCAATTCCTTAAAGATCAATCTAAGAATTCTGGATTACATTAAAATAACACTTGCAATGGGAAATAACATCTATTCCGCAATCAGAGAACATGACCCTTACTCTCAAACAGAGACTTCAGCATTAACACTCTTTTCATGAAAACAATAATGCAGAAAACAATTAACTCTATCTAACAGAAAACAAAGCCACCTAGTTACTTTCTTTCTAAGCAGGAGCCTTGAGCCTTACTTCTGTTTAGCATACTTGTGAGGTTGAGGTTTACAGAGAACAGGGCAGTATGATCCCTTCCTTTCTGAGTAGGGATCCCTAACCCAGTTTCTGGCTAGTACTGATAAAAGTTTACAGAGAACAGGATGTTTTGGTTCTTTCCTTTCTGAGCAGAAACCCTTAACCCAATCCCTGGTTAACACACTTGCAGAGGTAAAGGAAATATACAGAAGACAAGGTGTTGTGATTCCTTCCTGTCTGAGTAGGAACACTTTAACCAAATCTCTGGCTAGCACACTTGCAGAGGTAAAGGAAATCTACAGAAGACAAGGTGTTCTGATTCCTTTCTGTCTGAGCAGGAACCCTTAATCAAATCTCTGCTAGCCTCATAAAATCATCACACAAGATTGTTGATAAAAAGAATTACAAATCCCATTCAATAAACTCAGACAAAGTCAGTAGTGTTTCAGCAAAGCGAAATTCATTAAAACAGTGTTTCAGCAAACAATAGTTTAAACAAAGCATGAACAGAAATTATACTAACACACTTCTAACTAATGGGTGAATCTTGTGATGAAGGTGGGCCCTCC
>SNQJ01S0003413.1:247651-269765 GCA_010110895.2 Picea sitchensis | reverse complement strand
TAAACATATAGTAATGAGAAGGGACATTGTATACCTTTGAGATGATCAGATAAAGTGATAGTATGAGTCTAAATGTAGGTGATCAAGAGTATAATGGTGGCAAAAAGTATAGGCAAAAAGGTACATTGTGTGGTCCTAACACCTCCCATGTGTGAGCCTTGGGGTAGTTTAGATCTAGCTTGGATTTTCATCTTTTAGCATTTTCTTGCCCTTTTTGAGCTAGGACGTGGGGTTTGAAGGTGAAGGCATCTTCTAAGACCTAGGACACGGGGTTTGCTTGTGGCTTGTTTGGTTTTCTTGTTTACTTTCCTAGCCCTCTTTTTGTTGTTTGCTTGTCTTTCTTTCTCATTTTCGTAAATCTTAACCAAGCTAAGCAACTTAATTAATTGCCTACCTAGTTGGGAGAGGAATACCCCAAGAGGTAAGGATAAGTGTTTTATGTGATTTATTATCTAATTGATTAATGCCATAATTGTTCTAGATTTAGATCTAACACATAATCCCTAGCTTAAGCCTATTGGGCATCATAAATAACTTAACTAGATCTCTTGCATGCTTAGTTTGGTTCAAGTCTTAATCTTTATTCACATGCTTAGATCTATAATTCTTAATCTCTAAATGCTTCAATAAGTGAATGGTGTTATTCTTTATTGCATAGATCTTTTAAGGCCATTTGCCATATGCTTGAAGTTATTTCATGGATAAGTTAGTATAGTAGACAAACACACTAAATCTTCCTTTCATATCTTGTAGGTAAGTTTTCCTTTCCCTTGTGATTCATTTCTTTCATAGCAAGCTCATATGTTAATAATCTAAGTGCACGTGACAAACTAAATCTTCTTTTCAGCTATGTTTATTTGCTTTGCATGCGTTCATATTCTTGATTTCATAAGCTTAAAGCAACACACTCATAAGCTCATAAAAGTTTCGGCCATATCACTAAATCACACTTTAAAGGTGTCATAAAATCTTCAAAACACTCTAAAACCCACCTAAAAGTCTACCTAATCCATATATATACTTAATAGATTATTTAGGGTACATTAGACCACCATCTTCACCATCTAAAATGGGTTTGAGGAAAACAACGGAGGGTGTAGGCAAGGGACTGTCTCACCGCACACAGGATGTGTCCTCGCCGGGAAGTACTCTTACTTTAGGGTTGACTGGTTCTGCTAGGGTTGGCCTCGTTGCCACACTATCTTGAGCATCCAACAATTATTTGGCAATAGGATGAGGAGGCTTTGGTGAAATCTTAATAAAATTTGATAATCTGAAGAGAGCTAAATAACTCAACCTTGGGCTTAAGTCTCTAAAACTTTCGTTGGGTTTGATAACTAAGAGTGAGTCATTTTCATAACCTTCATGCTTAAAATATTCAAATCTTCTTAAATGTGTTGATGATAATGATATATTGATGGTGATCTCATAAATGTGATGATGTGTTGATGTTCATGCTGCAATCCTTGTATTCTACACACATAAAAGATAAACGTGGTCAACTTTCTTGTTGTACTTTAGATATTCTTTATTTGTAAACCTTGCATCAAGTACTTTGTGGATATCTCATTTGTAAATAGATATATTGTAATTCTTTAATTTCTTTTGTAATTTTGTAAATAACTTGTAATTTATTTGTAATGAACAACCCTAACATCTAGTTGACCCCATTGCCCAACCTTAGGTACTAGTCTTAGTTGACCTAGTGAAAGGTTTTGCTTTACATTCTAATCCTTTGCATATTGCATTGATCCCTTAACATCTTAGGTTAGAATCCCCCAAGCCTTAACAAATTAAAACTAACTCCTAGAACTTAACTCTAAAACTAATCTAGAAACTAGGGATTACCCCCCTTGGCTTCCCTAGGAGTGAGCCTAGACGGAAGAGGTTCCAGTCAAAGTGACAGCGTGGGCTGTGAACCTAGGCATTGTGCCTCCAAGGACACACTAAGTGAGCTGGACTTAGCTCACATCTGCAAGTGTGTATAAGGACGACAACATCTTTGGCACTATTTCTGGGGATAAGTCATTTATCCTTGGTCCTAATGACTTAACTTAATTATTTAAGAACTAAAAAATAAAATCTTTTAGGCTTTAAAATTCTTTGAACTTGTGATTGGTTAGCTTTGTGTGATTCCTATCTAAGTGGCGACTCCATTGAAAAAATCTAGCAGGTATACTACTAGGAGCACTTCACAAGGAGTGGTTTATTCTTTTCCAGAACCTGAAAAGGTTTATAGGAAAAGACGAAACCGCTTAGCTCCTAGGAGACTACTTGAAAGTATTAGGGAGGAAGCACTCAACGATATCCAATTCTTGTTCCAAAATAATAATCAACCAACTGTTAATAACACTAACGTTCTAATGGATACCTTTTTAAGTCCTTTAAACTTTGCAGCAATCCAGGGTGCCCCTCATGATGTTCCTGAGAAAGCCATTGATAAATTGCCTATCTTCTATGGGAACAATGCTATAATTGCCAACTCTCACATCTCAAGTTTTCATAGGTGTGTTGGGAAGTATTGTGGAGGTCATAATGAAGAGGATGTAAAGATGACCTTGTTTATGTATTCATTGGAAGGAAATGCTGCCGAGTGGTTAGAAGATTTTCCTACCAATAAGTTTAACACCCTTAATGCAGTATTGGATGAGTTTAGAAAAAGATGGGGTGATCAGAAAGAACATAGGTTTCAGTTGGGTGCACTTACCACCAACCATAAGAAAGAAAATGAAACAATGGTTGAGTTCAACGAAAAATTTAATAGCTTGGTAAAGAGCCTTCATCGAGATGTCAAGCCTCCTGATGCTGCAATTTTGATTTATTATATGGAGGCTTTTGAGGGATAAATGAGGTATGCCTTAAGGGATAAGGATCCTCAAAATTTACCAGCAACGTATGAAACAACTATTAAGATTTAGAAAAATATGTTTGAGGCTACGAAGTCCAACATTCCTAGTTTCAATAGAGGTTCTTCTTCAAAGGTTAATGATGAAAAGAAGAAGAAGGATGAGGGTCAAAGATCATCTAGTAATGATATTAAGGAATTGACTCAGTTGATTAAGCAAATGGAAGTGAACCATGCCAATCAAATTAATTCTTTGCAAAATAGATTGATCACCATGGAGAAGTCTAATAGTAATAGACAACAACATAAGCCAAATGATAAGTGGCCCATGAGACCTCCTCAAAATGATCAAAGGCCACATAATCCTTTTGAATCCACCAATTTGGTAGTTCATCGCTCTATACCTTATTGTAGACCTTGTGGTGAGTTTCATGAGGAATCAACTTGTCTAGTTTTCCTTGAGGAATGTAATAATGATTATGAAGACCAAGGAAATGAACATGTGAACATGTGTAATGAAAGGTACTATGGTGGCAGGTATGATTGGATGGATTTTAATGATTATGGAAGTAGTGGAAACTTTATGAATGGTAATATTGATAAAGCTACAGAAAAGTATGGGCCCAAGCCCACTCCCCAACAGGTTGCAGAAATGGCTAAGTATAGAGGCATAACATACCAAAGGAATGGAAACAAAAGTCAATATCAAGGTCAAACTAATGTTCCCAAGGTGTCTCCTCCTAAGTCTAAAGTGCCAACTAATACAGATTTAAATATAGACTTAGGTGGATGGTTGAGTAATGCAAAGATGTTAGTGCCAGTGTGAGAACTCATGAAGATTCCTTCACAAAAGGAAAATCTACTTAAAGCCATAGATGAACCACCCAAGAGTCTTGCGAAAAAACAACTAGCCACGACTTACCAAGATGCACCAATGATTTTATAGAATTGGGATAGGAAGAGTGAAAATAATTTTCCTTTCTACCTTTCCTTACTTGTGAACAATAATGTGTTACACAATTGCATGTTAGATTTAGGAGCAAGCTCAAATGTTATTACTAAGAAGGTGATGGAACAATTGAACTTAATAATATCAAGACCTTATCATAACATTTGTGCCTTGGATAGTCAAACGATAGAAGTGCATGGATTGATTAAAGGTTTGCAAGTATACTTAGCAGCATTTCCGGACATCATGTTTGAAATGGATATTGTGGTAATTGATGTGTCGGATATTTGGGGAATGTTATTGAATAGGAAGGTAGCTGCAGACTTGGGTGGTAGTTTACAAATGGATTTATATTATGCTACTCTCCCTACCCCAGATGGAAGTACTTTTAAGTTGAATAAGGAAGTGTATAGGAAGTATCATGTTGAAAATCCCAAGAATCCCAAAAATGAATTAAAGTGGACTGATGAAGGTCTTGGTAACTATGCCATCTTGTCTAATTCCATTGTGCCTTTTAAAGAAACAGTTAAAGATAATGAATTAGACAAGGTGTGGTACATGAACTTTGATGGTGCTTTTCTAGAGCAAGAAAGGGTGCCGGAATTGTGCTTTAGTCTCCAAGTGGTAAAATGTTGAAATTTTCTTATAGATTGGAGTTTGATGCGACTAATAATGTGGCTGAGTATGAGGCTTTACTCCTTGGTTTGGAACTTTGCAGAGATAGGGGAATAAAATATCTAAGTATCAAAGGTGATTCAGACTTGGTTATACAATAGTTAAAGAATAAGTTTGCTTGCAAGTCTGAAAGATTAAAAGGATACAGGAGTGCGATTTGGAACTTAATGGATGACTTAGATGCAATAGATTTTATTGCAATTCCTAGAGAACATAATTTGAAAGCCGATGAACTTGTGGTAGCAGCTTCCACACTACGAATTCTAGACAGTTTAATAGATGAGAAAATTTTAGTTGAAGTAATTTTTAGACCCTCAGTTCCAAATAATATGGATCATTGGCAGGTTTTTGATGATGACAAGTAGATGGTCAAGTTTTTACTTCACATACATGAATTTTCAGACTTAAACATAAGTATGAAAGAGGAAGGTTGTAATTACACGGAAAATGATGATGATGTAAAAGCACCACCTAAATGAGCGGTCTCTTCAGAAAGGGATTTTGATAGACATGATGGTCATAAGCAAAAGGATGAATCAAAGGCAAAACTATGTGATTACCTTGAAGTCAATATTGGAACTGATGAAGAGCCTAGGTTGATAAAAGTAGGCAAGACCACCCCTATAAGAGAAAGGAATGAAATTGTTAAATTATTAAAAGAGTATAGGGATGTCTTGGCCTTTAGATATGATGAGCTCAAAGTCTATAGGGAGGATGTGATTCAGCATGTGATTCCTCTTAAGGAAGATACCAAACCCTTTATACAAAAGTTGAGGCAGTTAAACCCGAAGTTAGCTCCTTTGGTCCAACAGGAGTTGCAGAAAATGTTACAAGCGAGCGTTATTGCACAGATTAGACATTCTTCATGGTGTTAAAATTTGGTTGTTGCTAGGAAGAAGACTGGAAAAATTTAGATATGCATTGACTTCATGAATTTAAACATTGCTTGCACTAAAGACAACTATTCCCTTCCCAAGATGGAAACTCTACTTCAAAGGGTTACATAATCAGGAATGATTTCCATGCTTGATGGATTCTTGGGTTATAATCAGATCAGGCTTAAAGCAGAAGATAGGTATAAGACAACTTTTACTACTCCGTGGGGAACTTTTGAATATCTTAGAATGCCATTTGGTTTATCAAATGCTGGAGCTACTTTTCAAAGGGCTATAGATTATGCTTTCAAGGGGTTGATTGGTAAATTGATTGAAATATATCAATATGATTTAACGGTTTTTTCTAAGGATGGTAAAACTCACATTGACCACCTTAGGCAAGTTTTGGAAAGATGTAGAGAGTTTGGAATCTCTCTAAATCCTGCTAAGTCAGTGTTTGGGGTGACTGAAGGTAAGTTATTGGGCCACATCATAACTAAATATGGGGTTAAGTTAGACCCAGAAAGAGTTGAATCCATTGGTAAAGTGCCTTTGCCCACGTCAAAGAAGCTTCTTCAATCCTTCTTAGGACAAACCAATTTTGTCCATAGGTTCATTCCTAACTATGCTGAAATCATGAAACCTATATATAAGCTACTTAAGAAGGATGTAAATTTTGAATGGAATGATGAAAGTAAATGAGCTTTTGAACAGATTAAGACTGCCATATGTGAAGCTCTGGTCCTTATTAGCCTAGACTATGAGAAGGACTTTCAGATTTTCTCTTTTGCTTCTGAAGACACCATTACTGGTGTGTTGCTTCAGAAAAATGACCAAGGCCATGATCAACCTATTTCATATATGAGTAGGGCCTTGCAAAATTCATAACTAAAGTATCCCATGTTTGAGAAACAGGAATATGCCTTAGTCAAGTCACTCAAACATTTTAGATTCTTCATCGGATATTCCAAGGTAATTGGTTATGTTCCTAATTCTGCAGTTAAAGATGTGTTATCTCAAGTGGAAGGATTAGGCTCAAGGGGTAGATGGATTGCTAAAATCCAGGAATACGATTTGGAGATTAGACCAAAAAAATTGATTAAGGGTCAAGGCCTAGCTAAAATGTTGATAGAGAATAATGAGAAGGCCTTGGATATGGTTATCCAAATCAATAAAGAATAATGGCATCCTAACTTACTAAATCTTGAACAGGTGGAATGGTACAAAGACATTATCTTTTATCTCAAAAATCTAACTTGTCCAGGCCATCTAGTAGGACACAAGAAAAGGGCTTTGAGGTTGAAATCTTCTAAGCATGTCCTTACTAGAGATGGATTAGGGTGGAAAAATCTTGATGGAATTATCCTTAGATGTGTGTATAACGTAGAGTCAAATAAGTTGTTGGATGAATTCCATGGGGGGTTTTGTGGTGGACACTTTGTTGCTAAAACTACTACCCGCAAAATCCTTAGAGTAGGATATTATTGGCCCACCATATTTTCAGATGTGCATCAGTTTGTTCGGAAATGTGATCCATGTCAGATTTTCATAGGAAAGCAAAAGTTAGCAACACTCCCTTTGCAACCAGTAGTGGTTGAAGCACCTTTTCAACAATGGGGTTTGGACTTCATCAGGAAATTTAATGATAATTCAAGTAATGGTTATTCATGGGTTATTACAACAACATATTACTTCACAAAATGGGTTTAAGCCATTCCAACAAAGTCAGCAACTGAAAAGGTGGTGATGGATTTCCTTGAAGACAGAATCATAACTAGATTTGGGGTCCCGTAAAAAATAGTGACAGATAATGCCAGGGCCTTTTGCTCAGCCGAGATATCATCCTTTTGTTTCAAGTATGGTATTATGTTGTCACATGCATCAGATTACTATCCCCAAGGAAATGGTCAGGCATAATCAAGTAATAAGAACTTAATGACCATTGTTAAGAAAATAGTTGGTGAAAATAAGAAATCTTAGGATAGTAAAATCAAACATGCATTATGGGCGGACAGAATAACAAAGAAAGAAACTACTGGAAAGAGTCCTTTTGAATTAGTATATGGATTGGAGGCTAGGTTTCCAATGCACCTTAGACTCCCTCCTTATGGGTCAGTTGAGGATTTTTCCATAGAGCAGGATGCAGTTCAGAACAGGGTCAATCAGATCATTGAGTTAGATGAAATTAGACGAAGGGCTTATGATCATAATTGCAGGAATCAGATTAAGGTTAAGAAAGATTTCGACAGGTCAGCCAGACAGAGGGATTTCATAGTTGGGGATACAGTTTTGTTATGGGATAAAGGTAGAGAGAAGCCGAGAAAGCATGGAAAGTTTGACAGTTCATGGCTAGGGCCATATTTGATCAGAGAAATAACAGGGCCAAATTCTTTTCATCTCAGCCATTTGGATGGTAAGCCCATCAACATTTCGAGGAATGGGCAGCAGCTCAAGATATTTTACAGATGATGGGGCAACTTTGCGTCTGATTGGACACCCTCTGTAACGTATCTCTAACCCTTTTCCTTGTATTTTAAAATTTTTGTATTATTTCATTCATTATGTCAATATGTACTTAGAATTTTTTTTCCTATACCATAGATTTCATTTGTTGTAAAATTATGATGTTGTACCTTAGTTATTTCATTATGTAGATGTTGTATATAGCATTCATTTATTTAATCATGTATATATGTATTCTTATGTTGGTTATTGGTGAGCACTCTGTTGTAGGTGTTGGATTCTCATATGCTCTCCATCTCGAGTGAGAAGATTGAACACACGTCCCCATGTGGAGCCAGATGTTGACCGCCTCTCCAACATAGGTGGTCAACTCCATGTTCCATGAAGAGATGCATCATCAAATGCAAATTTGTTGAAGACCTTTGGTTCTACAGGGCATGTTTGGCCCCAACACTTATTTTTGTA
Source organism: Picea sitchensis (assembly GCA_010110895.2). Lineage (NCBI taxonomy): Eukaryota > Viridiplantae > Streptophyta > Pinopsida > Pinales > Pinaceae > Picea > Picea sitchensis. Next base: position 261,493 of record SNQJ01S0003413.1, on the reverse strand, counting down.
AACTGGAATTTTCGCACCCATGCGTGGGTTAATAATGTAATAGGTATGCATGAGTCATGTCTAGTTCAGTTACCTTGGGATTGGTTCACTAGGAGATTTCCTTTCACCGAGGGTTTTTATCCTCAAGTTATCAATTGGGATTTTCAACCCTCTTGATTTTCCTTGAGTTTTTCCCTCACACTTGCAATAATTCCTCCAAAGTGGTGAATGACGTTCTAGTGGGCTTATCTTTTGGTACCTATTATAGGGAATCATTGTAAATGACCATGCAATACATATTAGAAAGTTTCACGGAATTTCGTCGAGTCTAAGTCAGTTTTTTTTAATTAATTAATTTTTAATTAAATTTCCTTAAGTTTGGAGGTTTATTTATTTAATTAATTAATTATTTTTGAGCAATAATTGTAAAAACTAGGTCCTTGGATTTTTGATAGGGGTATTTGTGCTCAAAAGAAATGGAATAGCACCCCTTACATCCATGGACCAAGTTTCAGCTCAGTTGGACAACTTTAGCCATGGGTTTGTCCACTCGGAGTGTCAATCAGTCTAAAACAACAATTTTAATTGCTAAAGTCCAAACACGGCAAAAATGTAAAATTATAATAATAAGTTTAAATGATGAAAAAGGTGAAATAATGGTTAGAGAGAGACTCACTAAGCATATCCTACCCACCTAACCTATTTCCAACCTATTTCTAACCCCTTACCCCCTCACATCATCAAAAAATCATGCCCCCTAGGGGGATTGACGTTTTTTCTAGTGGAGGAACGTTGTGACTTATGTTTGAGTGTGTGGGGGCCCCCTATCTCATGTGATTTGACTCCCCATAGCCCTCACATCTCCCCTTGTGTAATCCCAACATCCTCTCCCTCATCTCTTATCTTCCATTCATTCCCTCATCCCAAGAGGTGCGCCCTCCAAGAGGAGTTACGCCCTCCCTCTTCTAGAAACTCCACAAATAATTTTTAAAAAATTATTTAAAACCTTTCCACTTCCTTGGAATCAATCCCAAGGCCTCCTAGACTCTTTTTGATTGATCCCAACATTTTCCACTTTTTCTACACCCTAGATCTAGTTTTCAAACCGTAGATGGTGCGCCCTACCCTTGGGATCTCCTCTTTTGCTTGGTGGTGGACACTTGGCATTGATCCAAGAGGGGTGAGTTTTCCTTTCCAAGTATAAAAATAACCATACCCTCACTCTTTTCTACACCATATCTTGAGCTATTGTTATGCTACTTGATTTTCCACTCTCTCTCTCTCTCTATTGTTCCATCATTTCCATTCTATGCTCTTAGGGTTTTGTAGTATTTTTTCTCCAAGATATATTTTCTTGAGTAATAAATAAGGAGAAACTTTGGAGGATAACTAGAGGAGCAATGCATGTTCTTGTTCTTCTTATGCATATGAGGTAAACTTGTATCGATTTGTTTGATGATTGTACACATTGGATCTTAGGTAAAGTGTTACTTGGGTAGGTCTATCAATGCATGTTCTTGTAGATCTATATATCTTGATATGTTAGATAGGATTGAAGTGTCATCTTGTTAACATATTCAACATATTATCTCTTGTATGCACATCATCTTGCAAGTTTTTGTAGGTTTGGCTCAAGGGTTTCATTGGGAACACCTTAAGCAAGAAGGATCTCTTGAGACACATCTATACTCCATGCTTTTATCACCCTTTAATCTTCTTCTATATTGATGTTCATTCACATACATTTTCAGCTAGCTTAACTTGGTGAGATAGGTCACTTATATCAATTTTTATTATATTTTTCTTGCGGAAATTTTTTTCCCTAAAAAGCAAAAGTTTTCTTTCACTTTGCTTGGTTGTGTGTAGCATTTCCAGCAAGGATACCTTGCTGGTTTGCAGGTTTCAGATCTAGTTAATAAGGGATTTTGGCTTCCCAAAGACATCCACACAACACTCAAAGGCCCCCAAAGGATTGATAGCTATCTCTCAACCTCCTTTGTCAATTTCTAGGATTTCTTATACAATTTTCTTCTTTTTCTTGTTGTTTAGTGGCTCATAGTGTAGGAGGAGAAGTGGTACGGCCTCCTCCCATGTGTGATCCTTGGGGTAGTTTAGATCTAGCTTGGATTTTCATCTTTTAGCATTTTCTTGCCTTTTTTGAGCTAGGACGTGGGGTTTAAAGGTGAAGGCATCTTCTAAGACCTAGGACGTGGGGTTTGCTTGTGGTTTGTTTGGTTTGCTTGTTTACTTTCCTAGCCCTCTTCTTGTTGCTTGCTTGCCTTTCTTTCTCATTTTCGTAAATCTTAACTATTGGTGATGGAAGTCACTCTTGGATTACAGCAGGAGCAAAGCCCGACGCCCATCAGTTTTATGTCACGATAGTTTTTAAGGGGTGATCAAATGGATAGAGACTCGGGAAGATATCACTCTAACTCAGGGACTAGATCCGGCATGTGAGGAACAAAGGAGGTCTTGATCTAACTTCAGTCAGTGAGGTGATTTGAAAGTGAGTAGGTTGAAGACTTGGTGAGAGAAGTGAACAAGCTACCTCAGGCGACAGACCTTTCAGTAATTTGTAGAAGAAAAGCCCTGAATGCAAGATCCTCTGGTTCAGTGTTTCGAGAAACTGAAAGGGGGACTTGACTAGATTCTCCAATTCCAAGTCGCTCAGCGCTTAAGAAAATCACAAGGACTGATTAGAAACAATGCAACTGTTACAGTTATCCAATAACAGTTACAACTCGACTGGATTCTCCAATTCCAAGTCTTTCTAACACAGTTTAAACAAAGACATGAAAGAAACTGACATTCATAAGGCAAGAAGTCTCAAGAGTCCAGGCATAACCAGAATAACAGTGCTTCATTAAAATTTTACCACCGGGAGCCTTGCTCAACCATCGATAGATTACAAAATATAAAGACTGAGTTTATATATTCAGAGGAAAACGCCTAACATCGATGTGCTCAGTCATCCAAGGCTTGGTGTCCCTTCAGCCAAATTCGGATGAGTATTCTTTGTCAGACGCCACCTTAATTCTGCATGGCTCACACCAGGGGGGGTAGCTGAGCCTTTAAATGCTAAATTAGCGTGTGCAGGCTTCCCTGGCGAGTCGAGGACTCGGCGTGGCTTCCATGAGAAGAACCAGTACAGAGGACCTTCTCGGGTAGACTTTCAGCCAGAACATCCATACTTTGCAATTAATGAGTGAGGCGAGGTTTCAACCACCCTCTCTCTTCTTTATTCATTTCCAGTAGGTACCAAGATTTAGCTCATGTCGAAACGACGTCTGGAGAACACAGTGCCCCCATTCTGAAACTCAATTCAGCGCTTTTGGCCTACCCTTCGTACAACCCTTTTCTACTTTCTCGAGTGACTACGGGCCATGACCTTATGCCTATTCTCCAGAGTGCTTTCGACGTTTCGGGGTTCATGGATAGGAAGGAGCAAGTATTCCTTCTTCGACATCATGATGGGCGAAATGTCGGGAGAACCTAACGGTCGCCACACGTCCCCCCACTAATCTGACGATTCTGAACTAATTCGGCCATACCGTGGGCCCGACTCATCAAATGATAAACATTAGCGCCTCTTCTTTTAGGCCTGCTCCTCTGTGACCAGATGCCAAAACCATGAGCCTAATTCTGGGTGCTTTCGGCGTTTCGGGATTCGGGGTTTTGAGAGGCGAAATAATGAGGTGCGCTTACCCCTCAAATTCCCGGATGCCGACGTGACGCGGATGTGCGCCACACGTCCTTCAGATGAATGGCCTCAGATAGTATTCGCTGTTATAAAGGGGGCTTCCCCCGCTTACAAGCTCGCTTGATGTGACCTGATGCTAGGATTGTGGGCTCGGCTCCAAAGGTGCTTTCGACATTTCGCCGATCGACGATTTCAGCTGTAGAGAATGTGAGGCCCTTTGTCTCCCGAAACACCGATCCTTGATACGCCAGCTGATTGCCACCTATCTCAATCGGATCAGATGACCCAGATTTACCTTGAACTATTGGCGCTATCCTTCGCGCTAAATCCCGGGCAACTTGGCAGCCCCGAAATCCCGATGCACGTCGATCAGTTTTGTAGGTAGATCTCGGCTGCTGACATCAAAACTTCTCCCACTCGCTTGACTTGTGATTGGAAAATAGATTCTCCCGCATTGCACTGGGGCGCTTCCCGTGTAACCTGCAGGCTTGGTTACCTTTGTGTCCAAGACAAAAATTGTCGCTAACATTAGGCTCAACGGGGGATAGAGTCGTCCCTGCGATGCTTTAAGAACTCATTCTGCAGTTTCAGTGCCTTGCTATTGGGCTATGGAGTCATTTACTAAGACGGAAATATGAAAACAGAAAATGAACAAAGAACTAAAGGACAATATTTACAAACAAAGGAGCCGTCTAAAGCTTAAACAAAACATTTTTTCAGAAAATGCCCATTTACTGGGCTGTTGAAAACCTCTTCACCCTCCAGATTTTGCAACTGGTACGTGTTGTTTGAGAAAACCTCAGAAATTTTGAAGGGGTCGATCTAGAGGGCGTCACATTTGTTTTGTTTTCCCTTATCCTACTTGTGTGCATCCCACTTAAGTACCAAATCCCCGATCTCTAACTCCTTCTTCCTGACCTTCCTGTCAAAAGCCTGTTTGACCCTTTGCTGATGACTATGAGCTGTGTCCCTCACCCGTTCCCTGATCTATTGTACTTCTACTATCTGATGAATCCTTCTGATCATATGATCTGGATCTCCTTCATAATCTTGAAAGAACTTTTCCACAGGTAAGGTGAGCTGAGTGGGAAATACTGCCTCTGCTCCGTAAACCAGCTGAAAAGGCGAGGTGCCCAGGGATTTCTTCGTTGTCACTCGATCAACCCATAAAGCAAATTTTAACTTTGAATCACATGCCCTTTATTTGTCTTCCAATAGTATTTTGATGATTCTTATCAGGCCCTTGTTGGAGGACTCTGCTAAACCATTTCCTTGGGGATAGTAGGGGGTGGAATGAATTAGCGAGATATGGAACTGCTCACAGAATTTAATGAGAGGTTCGACTTTGAAAGAGGCAACATTGTCAGTGACGATTCTGCTGGGACAACCAAATCTGGCTATGATATCCTCCAGGAAGATGATAATTACTTTGTGGGATGTACTTCTGGTGGGGGCAGCTTCTATCCACTTGGTGAAATATTCTGTTGCAGTCAGGATCCATCTGTGCTGGCCACTTGAGGGAGGATGAATTTCCCCGATAAAGTCTAGCCCCCACTGTTGAAAATGCGTTGAAGCTATCACAGGCTTCAGTGGTAGTGGCCCAAGCTGCTGTTTCCCTGAGAACTTTTGGTATCTGATGCAGGCCCTGATTTCTCTGCTGACATCAACGAATAAAGTGGGCCAGTAATACCCAGCCCTGAGGATTTTGTGAGTTGTGGTCTTCCAAAAATTATGCCCCCCACAAAGGCCTCTGTGGAAATCGAACATAACTTTATGGGATTCTGGTGGGTTCAGACATCTTAGCAGCACTCCTAGAGGGTCTCTCCAGTATAAGACTTGCCCAATGAGGCAATATCTGACTGTCTTAAGCTTTAAATCTCTTTCCTTACTTTTACACATTCCATCTGGGGGCTTCAATTCCTGCAGAAAGTACAAAATGTCATGATACTAGGCACACTCTGCCAGCAATACGCCTTCCTGAGAGCGTTGACTGGGAAACTCAGCTTGCTGAATTCCTAAGCATGTATTGATGAGACTAACGCCCAAGGCTTCGTAATTGGATTCAACCAGTAGCTTGGCTAAACCTTTCCCCTTAACCAACTTGGTGGGATTTATTTCCAAGTCAAATTACAAGATTCTAGCGATCCATATACCTCTTCTCCCATCTATATCGGGTTGCACCAGGATGTCCTTCACAGAAGCCGAAGGAACATATGTGGTTACCTTTGAGTGCAAGACATAGACTTTGAAATCTTTGAGAGCTTTCACTAAGGCATAGGCCCGTTTCTCCATGATTTCATACCTGGTCTTTGCATCTCTTAATGCCCTGCTGAAAAAGGCAATGGGTTGCTCCCGTCCTTCCTCATTTCTCTGCAATAATACTGCTGCTACCGTATCGAAAGAAACAAAAGAAAAAACTAGGAAAGGTTTGGAATAATCAGGACTAATCAGCACAAGCGCCTCAGTTAGTGCCCTCTTTATTTGGACAAAAGATTCACTAGGTTCAGCGGTCCATTTCACTTCGTTTCCCTTTTTGAGCATGGTCGTGATGTGTTTTACCAGTTCAACAAAATTTGAGACGAATCTCCTCAGGAAATCAATTTTTCCTAAAAAGGCCTGGACCTCTTTTTTAGACTTGGGAAGTGACAGGGTTTGAATTTCCTCCACTCTACTGGGATCAATCCTCACCCCTTCCGCTTATATTATATGGCCCAACAACTTGCCCTCCATCATAGAAAATAAGGATTTCTTGGGTTTTAGGGAGAGACCAAACCTCCAACACTTCAAGAAAACTTTCCTTAAGTGATGGAAGTGCTCTTTATCAGAGTTGGAGAAGACTGTGATGTCATATAGGTAGATCACTACAAACTGGTCTTTCTCCCTGATGAAGGCTATATCCATGGCTCGCTGAAATGCTGCTCCCGCATTCATCAATCTGAAAGGCATTTTGGCATACATGAATGTACCCCAAGGAGTGGTGAAGGCTGTTTTTTCTCTGTCCTCAAGCATGACTGATATATGATTATAACCAGAAAAGCCGTCAATCATGGATATCCTAGATGCACCCGTTACCCTTTGTAGTATGTGTTCCATGTTGGGCAGGGGATAATTATCTTTCCTTGAGCTCCTGTTCAGGTTCCTGAAATCAACACAGAGTCAGATTTCTCCACTTTTCTTCCTTACTGGGACCAAATTGGCCACCCACTCGGAATATCTCAAGGGGACAATGATTTGGGCGTCTAGCAATTTCTTCACTTCTTTCTCCATAACAGGTAGCAACATGGGATTTATCTGCCTCAGCTTCTGCCTGAACAGTTTAGCCTCTTCTTTCAGTGGGATCTTGTGCTCAATAACAGATGTGTCATAAGTCTTGAGGTCTTCGTATGTCCATGCAAACACATCAGCAAACTCTTTCAGCAACTCAGTATATTCGGTCCTTTGTTCTCTGGTCAAACTGCTTGATAATTTGACAAACCTAGGCTCCTCCTGTGTGCCAATGTTGCATTCGGTTGTATCAACATCTTCATTTGAAACCTTACCTTTTGCTGCCACATCATTCCTATCAAACAGTCTTTCCAAAGGGACTAATCCCCTTGGAATGTGATTGCTAGGTAGCTGAATAATCTGGTGATTAGCAATTTTATTTGCAGACACCTCAGGGTGAGGGTCACCTTCCGGGTCGGGATCCTGATCAATGTGCAATGCCGAAAACTCATTGATGGACTAAAGAAAACTTTTGATTTCAAGATCATCCTCGAATACCTCCCAATGCTTTACATTGTCCGGGATGGATGGTCTGTATCTTATTTCGACCTCACCATGGATCTTCGGCGGCAGAGGGACCCTGAAAAGACTAGCCGAGACGGCTAAGGAGTTGGCCCAGGTATTTTCTTCCCTTGGGACAAAATTAATGTTGACAGCTGAGAAGAAATTATCAATCAGGTCCCATACCTCATTTCTGTAACTCCTGAGCCGAGGATGCTTGGCATGATAAACATTCCTGACCTGTTGGATTATCAATTCTGCATCTCCGAACACTGACACCCCTTCAATTCCAATTTCTTTTGCAGCCCTCATACCAAGAACAAGAGCTTCATATTCCACCACATTGTTGGTAGTTTCAAATTCCAGCTTGTATGACAGGGATATGGTCTCTTGACAAGGCGATATGAAAATCACTCTGGCGCCTGCACCTATACTGGAGGAAGCTCCATCAAAGAACATCTTCCAAACAGAGGTGGTTGGAGGAGGTATCTGCTGATTAAGAATGGGCTGCTTTCTTATTTGTAAAGGGACCTCAGGAGTTCCAGTGATCTATAACAAACTAGACCCTAAGTCGGTGTCAAGTGAAAAGATGGGGTGGTTAGTGGGGTTTGTTTCACCACTGACAATATAGGCTAGCTGGACTTCTCTGTACAACCTCCTATGTTCCCCTCCAAAGACCGGAATGGTGGCATATGTGAGATCCATTTGCAATGTTCCTCCAAGTCTTTTAATCCAAGACCTTGACAACAGCATGTCGAACTTGGGGGGAACGTCGGCTACCACAATATCCATGACCACACTTTTCATGGGTAGATGAAACAAAGAAACCACCAGGTCTTTGATGACTCCTAGACACTGCACTCTCCTTGAATCAAAAGAATACAAATCATGATAATATTTTGTCACCTCCAGTCCCAATTCTTCCATTACTATTTTGGGCATAAGGTTATGGGAAGCCCATGAATCCATGAGGTAGTTATGCAGCACTTTATGATGTATATTCAGGGATGTGTATAAGGGAGGGGATGAATCATCTCTATCTTCTACCATGGGCCCTAGGACAAATGCCGACTTTTCATCTTGAAGGTTCACTGAGTCAGAGGGAGGCTAGGGGGACTCAGATTGTAGCAACTTGGAGAGGGACCTTTTGAAATCTTCGTTTTTAACGAGTTTAGATAGGGGTACAGGAATTCTAATCTTCTTAATCTCATGCTCAAAATTGAAGGAGGGGGTAGGCTTAGGAACTTCCCTTACCTCAATGACAGGCTCCTTGGCTATTGGCGAAGCACTCTGAGTTTTATTTTCTTTATTAGTGGCTGCTGCAGATTTAGTAGGCCTATCTGCTATGAGGGGCTGGTCTTGGCTATCAAAGTCTCCTTCTTTCTTTTTTGAACTGAGATTGTATCTGGTAGAGGTGTGACTGGCCCTTTCTCCCTTACCTAACTCATGGATTTGGATGTTCATCAGGGATTTTTCATATGCAGACTGAGTCAAATGGGGAAAAGGAGGAGCTTCTTCAACACAATGAATTTCAAGGTCGAACTCGTTTATCTCCTCCCCTCCCTCATGAGTAACCAGGTTATTTTGGATAGGGGTTTGAATCTTTTGATCTTCTCTGTCCTTTTCCCTTTGTTCCCTTGGGAAGGCCCATGGTCCATTGTTATTAGGTCTCTTGAAACCTCTACCATCAACATTCTGGGGATTTCTGTACATGGTCTTCCCTTCTAACTCCCACCTTTCCATTCTAGCAGAAAGTGACTTTAGTATTCTATCCGTCTCATCTGTCTGAAGGGGCAGGGGAGGGGAGCTAGATGAGGAAGCTTCATGCCTCTGCCTAGATATGTTTCTACCAACAGTGTTATTGATTCGGTCAACATCCAATATATTAGATTCTACCTCCACGACTGCATATTGCATATGGGCCAGAGTAGTGGCTCTCCTTTCCCTCAACAGGAGGCAGAAATCGGGATCAAAGGCACTAGCATAAGTGATCTTTGCAGAATCTTCAGAGGGTTTTATCTCAGTAAGGATTTTGTTGTACATTTTATTAAATCTCTTGGAGAAGTCGGAGACAGACTCTCCTTCCTTTCTCTTCAAAGACCCAAACTCTGTCATGTAATACATGAAGTCTTTTTTATCTCCCCACTGTCTCAAAAAGGCATTATCTAAAGCTTCDATCCCATCAATAGATCCAGGAGGCAGGGCYTTRARCCATTTTCTAGCCTCRCCTTGRAGRCTATGGACAAAAATCCTCATCCATACRTCTGCATGCATGATGACATTATCATCTGTGAAACGGTAAAAGGCTTCTAGGTGTTCTTCTGCAGTTATGTCCCCCTCACCTGTAAACTTGGGCAGCTGCTTGAGGTAACCATCTGTCGGGAGGGTGTTGAGAGGTTGCGGTAGCACGAGGGGAGCATACCTAGCGGCTATAATGGCCTCCATTCTGGTCATAGGGGGATTTGCTCCCGCCATAGGGATATTGTGTGGAGGAGAACTCGGAGGAGAAGGATATCGAAAAGGGGACACTGAGGATGAGCTTCTAAGGGGAGTGGGAAACAATAGGGGATTTAGGGAGAAGGTTAGCGAGCTTAAGTCGGCTGCTATTTCCCTCCACGCAGGAGCGGCGACAGTAACAAGAGGAGGAGCGGTAAAGCCGAGAGTGGGAAAATCTTCTGTGGTCTTGGGTCTATGCCAAGGTACAGCTTCAGGAGAAATGGGAGTGACAAGGATTTCTCCCTCTAATCCCAGATCAGGGGGGGAAACCTCAACAGGAATGCTCCCGAAATTTAGGAAACGGGAAACTTCAGAAAGCGGTCTGCTAGGAAACTGAGGACGAGAAAATGGAGTTCTCAAAGAAGGAGATGGCGGATTACCTGGTTCAGCAGCGATAGCTTCTCCTTCAGAGGCCTTTCCTTTTCCAAGGACCACCTCCCGATCAGTCTCAGGTGTAACTAGAGGCAACTGTGGATGGGACCGCATGTGCCTGCCTCTGAAAGCCACAATTGACGCGACAGGTTCGCCACAGTGGAGTCGTCACAATGGAGTCGTCGGGTGCAGAGTAGCAATCTTCAAGGGATCTGATGCCTGATGCACCTTCGGAATCAGAAGCTCAATGTCGTTCAATCCCAGGGAATATTTTCAACTTTGTCCCCGGAAGCGGCGCCAGAAATGTTGCCGACGGAAGTCACTCCTGGATTGCAGTAGGAGAAGAGCCTGACGCCCATCAGTTTTATGTCACGGTAGTTTTTAAGGGGCGATCAAATGGATAGAGACTCGAGAAGATATCACTCTAACTCAGGGACTAGATTCGGCATGTGAGGAACAAAGGAGGTCTTGATCTAACTTCAGTCAGTGAGGTGATTTGAAAGTGAGCAGGTTGAAGACTTGGTGAGAGAAGTGGACAAGCTACCTCAGGCGACAGGCCTTTCAGTAATTTGTAGAAGAAAAACCCTGAATGCGAGATCCTCTAGTTCAGTGTTTCGAGAAACTGAAAGGGGGACTTGACTGCATTCTCCAATTCCAAGTCGCTCAACACTTAAGAAAATCACAAGGACCGATTAGAAACAATGCAACTGTTACAGTGATCCAATAACAGTTACAACTCGACTGAATTCTCCAATTCCGAGTTGTTCTAACACAGTGTAAACAAAGACAGGAAAGAAACTGGCATTCATAAGGCAAGAAGTCTCAAGAGTCCAGGCATAACCAGAATAACAGTGCTTCATGAAAGTTTTACCACCGGGAGCCTTGCTCAACCATCGATAGATTACAAAATATAAAGACTGAGTTTATATATTCAGAGGAAAACGCCTAACATCGATGTGCTCAGTCATCCAAGGCTTGGTGTCCCTTCAGCCAAATTCGGACGGGTATTCTTTGTTAGATGCCACCTTAATTCTGCATGGCTCGCGCCAGGGGGGGTAGCTAAGCCTTTAAATGCTGAATTAGCGTGTGCAGGCTTCCTTCGCGAGTCGAGGACTTGACATGGCTTCCATGAGAAGAACCAGTACAGAGGACCTTCTCGGGTAGAATTTCAACCAGAACATCCATACTTTGCAATTAATGAGTGAGGTGAGGTTTCAACCACTCTCTCTCTTCTTTATTCATTTCCAGCAGGTACCGGGATTTAGCTCATGTCGAAACAACGTCTGGAGAACATAGTGCCCCCATTCTGAAACTCAATTCGACGATTTTGGCTTGCCTTCGTACAACCCTTTTCTACTTTCTCGGGTGACTACAGGCCATGACCTTATGCCTATTCTTCGAAGTGCTTTCGACGTTTTGGGGTTCGTGGATAGGAAGGAGCAAGTCTTCCTTCTTCGACATCACAATGGGCAAAATGCCAGGAGAACCTAACGGTCACCACGCGTCCCCCACTGATCCGACGATTCTGAACTAATTCGGCCATATTGCGGGCCCAACTCGTCAAATGATAAACATTAGCACCTCTTCTTTTAGTCCTGCTCCTCTGTGACCAGACGCCAAAACCATGAGCCTAATTCTGGGCGCTTTCGACGTTTCGGGATTCGGGGTTTCGAGAGGCGAAATAATGAGGTGCGCTTACCCCTTGAATTCCCAAATGCTGATGTGATGCGGATGTGCACCGCGCATCCTTCAGATGAACGGCCTCAGATAATATTCGTTGTTATAAAGGGGGCTTCCCCCGCTTACAGGCTCGCTTGATGTGACCTGATGCTAGGACTGTGGGCTCGGCTCCAAAGGTGCTTTCGGCGTTTCACCGATCGACGATTTCAGCTGTAGAGAATGGGAGGCCCTTTGTCTCCTGAAACACCGATCCTCGATATGCTGACTGAATGCCACCTGTCTCAATCGGATCGGACGACCCAGATTTACCTTGAACTATTGGCGCTATCCTTCGCGCTAAATCCCGGGCAACTTGGCAGCCCCGAAATCTCGATGCACGTCGATCACTTTTGTAGGTAGATCTCGGCTGCTGACATCAAAACTTCGCCCACTCGCTTGACTTGTGATTGGAAAAGAGATTCTCCCACGTTGCGCTGGGGCGCTTCCCGTGTAACCTGCAGGCCTGGGTACCTTTGTGTCCAAGACAAAAATTGTTGCTAACATTAACCAAGCTAAGCAACTTAATTAATTGCCTACCTAGTTGGGAGAGGAATACCCCAAGAGGTAAGGATAAGTGTTTTATGTGATTTATTATCTAATTTATTATCTAATTTATTAATGCCATAATTGTTCTAGATTTAGATCTAACACATAATCCCTAGCTTAAGCCTATTGGGCATCATAAATAACTTAACTAGATCTCTTGCATGCTTAGTTTGCTTCAAGTCTTAATCTTTATTCACATGCTTAGATCTATAATTATTAATCTCTAAATGCTTCAATAAGTGAATGGTGTAATTCTTTATTGCATAGATCTTTTAAGGCCATTTGCCATATGCTTGAAGTTATTTCATGGATAAGTTAGTATAGTAGACAAACACACTAAATCTTCCTTTCATATATTGTAGGCAAGTTGTCCTTGCCCTTGTGATTCAATTCTTTCATAGCAAGCTCATATGTTAATAATCTAAGTGCATGTGACAAACTAAATCTTCTTTTGAACGATCTTTATTTGCTTTACATGTGTTCATATTCTTGATTTCATAAGCTTAAAGAAACACACTCATAAGCTCATAAAAGTTTCGGCCATATCACTAAATCACACTTTAAAGGTGTCATAAAATCTTCAAAACACTCTAAAACCCACCTAAAAGTATACCTAATCCATATATATACTTAATAGATTATTTAGGGTACCTTAGACCACCATCTTCACCATCTAAAACAGATTTGAGGAAAACAATGGAGGGTGTAGGCAGGGGACTGTCTCACGACACACAGGATGTGTCCTCTCCAGGAAGTACTCTTACTTTAGGGCTGACTAGTTCTGCTAGGGTTGGCCTCGCTGCCACACTATCTTGAGAATCCAACAATTATTTGGAAATAGGAGGAGGAGGCTTTGGTGAAAGCTTAATAAAATTTGTTAATCTGAAGAGAGATAAATAACTCAATCTTGGGCTTAAGTCTCTAAAACTTTCGTTAGGTGTGATAACTAAGAGTGAGTCATTTTCATAACCTTCAGGCTTAAAATATTCAAATCTTCTTAAATGTGTTGATGATAATGATATATTGATGGTGATCTCATAAATGTGATGATGTGTTGATGTTCATGCTGCAATCCTTGTATCCTGCACACATAAAAGATATATGTGGTTAGCTTGCTTGTCATACTTTAGATATTCTTTATTTGTAAACCTTGCATCAAGTACTTTGTGGATATCTCATTTGTAAATAGATATATTGTAATTCTTTAATTTCTTTTGTAATTTTGTAAATAACTTGTAATTTATTTGTAATGAACAACCCTAACA
>SNQJ01S0003413.1:209379-247601 GCA_010110895.2 Picea sitchensis | reverse complement strand
TAACTCTAAAACTAATCTAGAAACTAGGGACTACCCCCCTTGGCTTCCCTAGGAGTGAGCCTAGACGGAAGAGGTTCCGGTCAAAGTGACAGCATGGGCTATGAACCTAGGCATTGTGCCTCCAAGGACACACTAAGTGAGCCAAACTTAGCTCACATCTGCAAGTGTGTATAAGGACGACAACAGTAGTTAAAAAAACTACTATAAAGGAGGTAAAATTGTGTTAAGGGAATAAAATACCACTTTCCTTTATAGTAGTTAAGCCATGTAGCCTTGCATTGAGAAAGATAAGTTGCTAACATTGATCTTATTTCTTATTTCTCCTTTCCGTTAATCCAAGGTTGCATCTCTCATAAAATTGCGACGTTTTTCATAATTATCATTTAAGATTATTATTGTTTATTAAGAATATATGATGATTTAAATTACATGGTGCCAAAGGTTTTTAATTGGTTTAAGTTTAATTATGCTTTTAATAAGAATTTAACATATATACTTTGAAGAAGTTTCTTTTAACAATTAATGTCATTTTAGTCAACATGAATAAGAAGTGTTTGTCAAGGTTTTGGGTACTCATGAAGGCATGTGATAAGGGACACTCATTATGTCTCGCTTATTTGTCAAAAAATGATGCAACATCAGGTAGGAACTATGTTGAAAGTCAAAATTCCATCCTTTGTTGGAAACTTTTCTCATCAAACTTATCCCTTTAGAGTTTTGGCTGATTTCAAGATGATCCAAATTGTTGGATTTTCTTCAAAAAAAAAAAAAAAAAAAAAACTGACTTATCAATAAAACTACCCTTATAAAAAATGGAGCAATTTGAGTGCCCCATATACAATGCCACTCTTGAATAAAACATGGTCAAGATACCTCAAAAATATCTGTAGACAATTATGTAAAGAAAAACATTGAGAACTTTGTCCATTGCTTATATCTAATCCACAACTTGACATCCTTTCTTGAGAAAGGTTAAACATGTCACTTTGCTTGACCAATTAGAGGTCCTCAATAACTCATACTACATTTATACAACATGGATATAAAAGAAATTATAATGAAATGTTGACATTTAGTACAACATGGTCTCGTGAAATTATATAAAATTAGTTAGAGTAAATGCCCATTCTTGTTGATATTAAACTTTACACTTGAAACCATCGTGGGAGAAGTAAATATATCACTCATGTTTCATTTATGTTGAGTTTTTTAAACATATGAATAGGGTTAGTAAGTGCATATTTTTTTTTTTATCTCAATGTTTTGGAGGAATTTTTTATTGTTGGAGAAGTTAAGATGAATTACATGCATGGTCAAATTCATTGAACAACCTAATATTTCAGTTAACCATTAAATTCCAATAACTGCTAACTTCATGTCCACCGTGAGGTGAGAAAACTAACATTGCATCTATGTATTCAATTTGTAGTGCGTGGGCATCAAGGCCACTTGGCATTTAAGTGAAGTTGAACAATGTGATCATTGGTTTGATTTGATTCCTTCAAACGCCTATGCTCAATATATTCATTACCTTTTAACTATAGCACTCAAACTAGTGTTAGCTAAAACTTAATAGTTGGTTATTATAAAACAAAAAAACATTACCTTTTAACTATGCTATTCAAACTTGTGAATTCACTGAAGTATACATGAAGAAATGCAATTTCACTTTCACTTATAAAATAAACAATTTTGTGAATGTGAAAGAACATTGTCATAATAGAATCCATTTATACATTTCTTATTTTATCTATAATGAATATTTTGGGAAGACTTGTGAACATATTGTTGCATATTTTTTCTAGCCATGTACTTTCATTCCTCAGGATTTGTTGCATCATTTTCAGCCATGTCATATGAGTTTTGTGTAGATTTTTCCAACATAAGGAATAATTTTGTGATGTAAAAAATGAAAAAAAATTCTAGCCATCTTCTTCGTCGTGTATTGGAAAAGTTATGTATGGGTTTTTAGATGAAAAATGTGATTTAATAGTTGAAAATTGTATGGTATCACAAAGTTTTAAGTGCATAAATTTCAAGCCCACTATTTTTCGTCTCTTCCTTCTCTTTCGCATGCAATTTCAGTGGAAAATGGTATTTTTGATGCTAAAAATAATATGGGCCAACAAACCTTTTATGATGCGTTGTAATATAGAAAATTCCACCCATCAAAAGGAGGATTATGAGCCCTAGATGAGGGCCTAATTTTTTTTTCAAAAGCTATGATTTTGTCTCATCTCTCGCATACATCTTTTTTTTTGTAAATAAAAGAGCCCAAAAATATATTCACATCATTATGTGTCTATACAAAAACATGATTATGCCACCTGTCCCGCCACAATAGGGAAACCAAGATAGGTGGCCATCAAACATGTCTGAAACTGTAACTAAAAACTGTTGGTTGTGGAGCCTGATTATCTTCCTGATTCAGAGGTCCTTGCTTTCAACTGTGTTTATACCCCATGAAGACTTTACACCCCATAAGTATGTACACTCTTCCACGCAAGGGAGTGCAGAGGGGGGGTACCCCCTCTCCGGGGTTCGGGGGAAAAATTTCCTTGTAAATGTATATTGTAATTTCATTGTAAATATGGGTCGTTCATTATAAGGTCGCAGATCTAACGGTAGAAATTTTGTTAGGGTTTTTTGCCCTAAAAGGCAACCCTCTGTTATGAGGGAAATGTATTACGGCTATGCATGATGGGGAGTATTGTATTCTGAAAGAGGAGACTGTGAGAGAAAGAAAAGGAAGTTACAACGGGTATTGTTGTAGGTTGTATCCCTTCATTTGATGGATAATAATAAAGGAAGGACCTGGCAATTTCTTTGGTGGACTAGCCCACACTAGGTGAACCATGCAAATCTGTGTCTCTATTGTATTGTGTATCTTCTGTGTTTTGTTTCCGCATTTGTTTTATTTTATTGCTCCGCGGTCCTGTTTTTCTAACAAAAATAGTTTTGACAAAAAAAGAGTAGAGTGTTCTACTGTGTAGTGGCCATGGCCAACTGTCTTACAAAGCAAGTTAGAGAATTTTAATTCTCTGTGGAAATGACGAAAGAAAAAAGAAACCATGAAACCTGTGAGCTAGCTTTGACACGACCTTCCTTGAGCATTGTAGGATGGGACAAAGAGTTGTCCACATGTTGGACATATTTTGCTAGCTGGAGCAGTTGTCATCGTGTCCATCAGGAGGTCCAAGCATTGTCCCGAGAATTTCTGGATATGGGCATGTTCATCCATTTTTTGCCGCATCTGAAAGATGAGCTGAATGTGCTCCTCTGTGAATCGAACTGGGGTCGACAGAGGCGGTTCTTCCATCATATTGGCATCCATTTCTTTCGTTGTGTCTTCTACTTCAGCTGCGTTCCCGACGTCCACTATATCCACTGCATTCATTGTGCCATCTTCATCCACCGTGACCATAACATTTAAGGGAGTCTCTTGCTAGTTGGGGGGAATCTCTTTCTCCACTATGAAAGAGCCAGTACCAAAGAAGTGGTCGGGAGAGTAGGCTCTTGGAGGGTCAATTTCAGGACTAGGACTGAGCGGTGGGGAAGAATTCGTGGGAGGGGGAATTACTGCCATGGAGGGGCCACTACCAAGATCAATTAGGGGCATTTATTCCATGCAGGTGCCACTACCAAGATCATTGGGGGGATGGTTTTTCTTGATACGAATGGATATGATGAGGGAGAGCTAGGTGGGGGGGAGACGATTGCATCTAGTGTAGGAACTGTAATACAATGGGCCTCGCTTGGATTTTCCTCCCTCCCTGGGCATGTTGTTGGATTGGAAAAAATGAACCAGAGAAGGCAATGGTGGGTGCAAAGCAGAGAGGCTATGGAGAATCTAGAGAAGGCCAAGGAGCAGACAAGCTAAAATCCAGGGAGGAATGAGAGAATGGTCCATCCTCCCGGCTTCCATAAAAAATTGCAAATTGATGTGAGCGGGAGCCATTAGGGTCGAGGTGACTGCAAGCCTGGTGCAGGTACACCCAACCTAGTTCATGCATGACAGTCTTAAATTACCTCGATGTGCCCAACACACCTCCATTGAATCGTAATGAATGTGAGTCATTCAAGCTGGAGGGACGGGAGGATGGCGGTAGGGATTAATACCTCCATGCACTGCCCGACACCACCTGGCTCACACGTCCTTGCCATTTTTCACCCCATCTGGGGATCTCTCACATACATATTACTTGGATGACGACCATGGAATTTTAAAATATTTTGTAGAGCTCCATAAGCCTTTGTTTCTTGAGGGAGGTAATGATGACGTTGTAGAAGAAAATATGGTACTGTATCATGAGTTTTATTGTAGAAATGATGTGTATACTAGCCCTATTGAAGCTTGGATAAAGGAGGCTTTTAATGGTGTATGCCATATTTTGCATGAGTTTGATCATGCACATGGTTTCATGTTTTATTCCAGCATATCATCTCAGGATATTCCATCATAGATGTACTTCACTTTTGATGTATCCTTATTTTGGATGGTAACCAAATGCAAGGGAAGAAGTCATGGTATTGATGAAATGATAAGGTGGTTACATTGGATTTATGATTTCACCTAGCATGTTCATTCTCTAATATTAGAGTATGATAGGAAAAAGAATAAGCTTCCTTGAGCATTAGAGAAGCATGAATAAGCTCAATATGTGAGCATTACATTTCATTTTCATGTTGTCGTTGGCATTGTTGGTTTGTACCTTGTTTTGTAAGAGCTAATTTTGAACTATTGATGTAATGGACTATGTAAATGTGATGTTTGGGGATATTGATGTGGATCCATCTTGCCACATATTTTTTCTTAATGATAGTGGTCATTGATAATAGATACAAGCCAAGATTATGAGGTTATCATGCACTTCCAAGAAGAGCACATGTCCCTAAGTTGGAGTTAGTTGTCACTCCTAATTTTGCACGAGGCTTATACTAGTGAATTTTTTCACTACCCTTGTGATTTTCATCACAAAAATATTTGGTTGGTTAGGGTCTTCATATGGTCCCTTTAATTATGACATGGATGATTGTATGCCAGAGGTTTTGATGGTGTTTTTATTTGGTATACTTGCTCATCATAAGTGGTAGGACCACACTTGATCATGTGATGTTTTAGTCTCCACTCCTTACTAGATGATTGGACATGAGGATGTATGGATCCCTTTGTGGATCTCCCTATCATTTTGGGGCTAATTTGACACTGCATAGGTTTCATCATGACATTTGATGTTTTCACAACTTCTAAGGCATCTTCACAACTCTTGAGGAATTCTCACAACTCCCGAGGCATATACACAGTTCCCTAAGCACTTGAAGTCTATTCTTCATGCACTTGACCCATTCATGACATGCCACATCATAGTTAATAAAGTGTTTATCCACAACACCATATTTGGAGGCACGTTTCCACTTATTCACTTTATGCATGGTTTGATGAGGTCATCCTTCTTTTGATGAGTTGATGAGGCTCTTGATGAATTGACATATGTGTTCATGGCATATTTTTACTTACATTTACTTGGATCCACTACTCCTCATGATTTATTTTTCCACATGTTCCATTTTTGGGGATTATTGTACACACTTGTTGAGATATTATTGTTGGAATAAAGGGGGCCATCCCTTCTTTTCATGGGGATGGTTGAGTGTTATTCACATTCCACATGTTGAGGCCTTGTATCATGGATCCAATTGATTGATTTAAGAATTTTTTCCACTTTGGAGGTTACTTTGCATATCTTATCATGTTTGTTGGTGGGCCATCTCATCTTGGAGAAAATCCAGGAGGTTCCGAACTGTAGACCTAGGATTCATTGCATATTTTAAGGGTGGCCTAGATTCATGAGCAATTATATTTTGATTGAGTGCCCATATTTCAACCAAATTAGTGTCATTATAAGTATAGTGGTTGTAGGATTTCCAAATTGTGGCCATCGTAGAATTTTTGATAAAAACTGATGTAGTTATGGTGGTTTTAATATCTATCGCGGGAGAATTTTCACTGCAATTTTGGCCACTCATTTGAGGAACGCTCCACCTTTTGGCCTTGAAAATTTTGGTTATTTGGGGAGATTATTATTGATATATTCCAATAATTAAGAGAGCCCTAGATCTTGAGTTCACATGGCCCATATTTTATGCATCTATTTGAATTTGTCCACTCTTGGGAGCTTCTATTCATTGCTCATTGGGACATTTCACCTTGGAGAGGATCTAGAAGGTTTTTCTTTCCTAATTTGAGGATCTATCCAATTGGAAGGTTTTGGAGGCTGTAAATTTGACCTTTGAGTCCTCTTCTTCTTTCTTTGATGGGGATTCCCCACTCTCTTCGGCATATGTTTGTTGGAGGCTTGTACATGTGGCTTGACCACTTCATTATTTTATGTATTGCTAAATAATTCATTGGAAGAAATAATTATTTACTCCTCCCTAGGGTAGATGTAAGGTTTTCACATGAGATATTATTATTCTATTGTAAAGGAAGTTGAGCTAGACTCTATATAAAAAGTATCCCATCTTCGTTTGTACTCATGGTTGGATTTTTGGAGCTTCCACTCCTTGAAGATTAATTGATATATCTTTCTTGTAGAATATGGATGTATAAGGGTTATTTGTTTGTGAACATTGGTTTCAATTCTTAAAGTTTTTATATCTTGGTTTTTATTTGGTGCATAAAGATCAATTGTGAATGCTCAAGTCTTCTACAAGATAACTAGATTGGTCCATTGAAGGGAAATTCTACCATTGGAGGGAAGATATTTTGGATTAATTCCTCTCCTTATTCCTTTCTTAGTTTGATAATTATTTGTTTCCTTTATTTTTTTATCCATTTTAGGAACGCTAGCAAGGGTATTGAGTACTTTTAGCAATCTATAATTATCTTGTTGGTGAAAGTTGCTCCCTTGAGGACCCCTTCTTGTAGGCCCTTAGTCTTCATTGCTAATATTGATTAGATAAGAGATTATGCTTCCCCTTGGGTTATAGTCTCTTATTCCTAATCCTTGGATGAAATAGTCCAATTATTAAGAGGGGTTTTCTTCTTGACCCCATAATCCCCTTTGATTCATTTTGACTCCATTACCCTTGTTTGATTTGGCACTAATCTCTACTTCCTTCCATCACCTCTTTGTATATTAAAAACACCAAAACAATTGTTTTACTAAACCTACTCTCACTTCACCTCGTTCCTCATTTCTTAGCTTTAATAATCCTACTAGGGATATCCCCCTTGAGTTGGAGGAGAACCAACCTAAAGTGAAGATGATATGATTTTTAGGTGACCGTGGTGATCATCTTAATAGTTATGTGTTGGGTTGTGCTTTGTGGAGTAGGGATTTTATCATTAAGTTCAATTTAGGAGGTAACACCACCAATTCTAGAAAACTCATCCATATGTACAATCATGAAAGTTGATCCATTTTCACATGAAGAGTACAAAGATAAATATGCACATGATGTAGACTTTTTAGCCTTATATCAACAAGTTTTGGGTCTCAAAAATTATGAAAATGTGGAGGAGCATATTTTTAAGTCAAGGATTGACTTCTCTACAAGTTGGGACAACTTTGCGTACCCATAGAAGGAGATATAATTCAACTCATAATGAAACAAATACATCTAAAGTTGTAAGTCATTTTGGAAGAGAAAAATCACTCGCAAACTTGAACAAATACTTATATTTTCCAAGCATGAACAAAGATGTGGAAAAGTATGTAAGTGGGCGCACATTGTGTAGCATAAGTAAGATATAACCACAAGCTATTCATGTACACACCACTAGTGGTTCCTGAAATCCATGGGAGAGTGTTTCTATGGACTTCATTGGAGGACTTTTGCAAACAACGAATGGTCATGACTACCTATATGTGGTTGTAGATAGATTTAGAAACATGTGTGCTCTCATTCCTTATAAGAATACCATATATTCTCAAAATCCATCTCATAAGTGTTTTGGGCATGTTTGGATATGTTTCATATTGCCAAAATCAATATTTCATGTAGGTATACAAGGTTTTTGACCATATTTTGGAAGAATATTTTGAAGAACCTCAATACTACATTTAGAAAGTCTATTTCACCCCATCCTCAAACTAATGACCAAATTGAAGTGGTGGAAAAGGAATTGGTCCATTCGTTGAGAGGTTACAATCATGGGCATCCCAAAAAATTGGTTGAAATCATACATTACATACCACATTCCTACAAATGGATCGTTCATTATTCTACCAATATGACACTATTCCAAGTGTGCTATGGGCATCTACCCCAATCTCCATTGGGTTTGGCATATGGAAAAGAAAAAAAGTAAAGAAAGTGTTTCAGGAAACAAAGAGAGAAAAGATGAAAGGTTGGTAAATGTTAGTAAGATGTTTATTTTTTCATATTGAGGCCCAAGAATGAAGGAGAGTTCTCCAAGGAAGGAAATACTCCACAAACTATTCATTCAAAGAAGAAATACCAACAATTGGAGGAGTGGTTTAAACATTCGAGGAGGTTTTTCAAGCACCCAAGGGTCTTCCACCCAAAAGAGATACCTCTACAAAAAGAGGCACCACTATCCATTGAAGGCTTGAGAAGGAAATTAGTCTTGGGATCAGATTAAGTAAAGAGGCAATTGTATGAGTTACTTGAGCATAGAGCCATTAGGCCAATGGATTTTCCATGTCATTCTCCAATAGTACTTGTTCCCAAAAAGGATGGTACATGGAATATGTCTGTGGACTACCATGCCCTCAACAAGATTTGCAATCAAGAATATGTATGCATGGGAAGGAATAGATTATTTTCCACATCAACTCCAAAAAGAAAGGTTTTTCACCAAGAAAAATATATCAAATCAAGGTACCATCACAGGTGTCAGAGATGGATTGCCTTAGATAGCCTTCCATAATGATAGTATTAGCTATGGATTTAACTAGCCTACACCTACACAGATATTTGTGGATTTATTTTTGAATTTATATTTCTTAAACCTACACAAACATCTCAATGTTGCCATATTTGTTTAGGGGTTTTTGAGTTTACACTCAGCATGCTTATAGTAGTTTAATGAGAGTAGTGCCTTTATTTATAGGTGAGGCTCACAACTCCTCATTATTTATTCCTTAAAATTAGGCTAAGGAATCAAGAAAAAGTGACTTTTCATCCACACAACTTGGAGACTAAGTCAAATTACAATTAAAATATGTCACATATGCATAAAACATTCATGCAAGAGGAACATTCTACAAAAAATGGGGACGATTTTCTCTCCAAGGACAAATTTCCATCAAAATAGTGATGTGAAGGGCTCAAAACAAGGTGTGGTAGCCTCCCAATCAAGTAAAACTCCAACGTTCCTCTCCTCCAAGTGGAACACCCTCATGAAAATGTAGAGAATGATCTCAAAAGGAAACGACCTCCACAAAATGTGCTCCAAAAATGCTTAATTAATGTCTTCCAAAACATGACCATGTCCATATCTAAGGTCAATGCACCTCCATGAAGCATGGGAGTGACCCTCCAAGTCAAAATATGGGTCATAAAATCCCCAACAACAAGAATGACATAAAAAAGAATGGGTTAAACCTCATCAAAATTCATGAAAGAAGTGGTCTAAAGTCAATCCACATCATTAAGGGTGAGTGCCATGTCATCTCCTCAAAGTGTAAAGTCACTTAAGTGACCTCCACATCATCAAAGTGGCTCAAATAAAACCCCATGACTATCATAAAGTGCCCCACATGAGGTCAGTCCCATTTAGTAAGTAAAAACACTTTACAATGGTGTTAAGGAAGGGGGACATTATAGCATCTGGCACATGGAAAGTGTAGAGGGTGTCCACATGGATGTAGATATCCTGTCCATGCCTCATAAAGTGTGACCAATTCCTTGAAATATATGATATGCCTTTGAATATGTGAGACTTCCTCGAGAAACATGAAACTAGATAATCATGTGCTAAATTACCTCCAAGGACCCATGACCAAAGTGTGGTACATACATAAGAAAGAGAGGGTCCATGTGGGACAAAGTAGGTGTGTTAAACCATGGGTGTGAAAACCCTTACAAAGATCAATCAAATTTTACATAGAAAAAGAATAAGTGAATGTTTAGGGCCCTGTAAATCATGTATCTTAGTAGATCTGCCTTAGAATGCCTGAATACCTACCCAAGACATAAATTCCCAACTTAGAGGGAGTTACAACCTCCAATCGATAATTGAAAAGAGCAATAAAACTAAGCACCTTGAAAATGGGGACTAAAAAGGCATGCCATGACTATCCACCTGAGGGGATATAAGCAACCTCCACTAGTAAATTTGGGTCATTTTCCGATGACACTTTCGACGTAATGTTGTCTAGATACTGACAAAACTTGGCCCCTCCAAACGTCAATTCTGGTACCGTCTCACTTTCAACGACATTCTCGGTCATCTCACTTCCGATGAAATTCCCAGTCGTCTCACTTCCGATGTCTATGAAGGAAATGTGTCGTCGAAGGCCCAATTCTACATTAACCCAAATGGTCATCGAATTTCGACATTTAAGTTGTCAAAATTTAGATGAACTATAAACTATTCATCAATGTTTCATTCGTCGACAATCAAACGACCTAGAAACTATTCATTAACGAAGGTTGTATATTGTCCATGTTTTGGGGCGTTGGAAGTTAGACGACCTAGAAACTATTCATCGACGAAGTTTCTATATCTGCCATGTTTTTGGGTGTCGGAAGTCAAACGACCTAGAAACTATTCATCAACAATCTTTTTACATGTTTTCAAGTGTCGAAAGTCAGACGACTTAGAAACTATTTATCGACGAAGTATCTATATCGACCATGTTTTAATCATTGAGAGTGAGATGATGGGGCGTCAGAATACAGAGGCACTGTAATTGTTTAATATATATATATATATAACAATGGTAGTGATAATTGCAATCCACAAGAGAACGAATAACTGTCCAGTGATAATTGCAATCAGTGTTGAAGGTGTCCTAGATTATTGCTCACAATTTTTGCAGTTTTGAAACCTAACGAAATTTTGGAGCAGATCTGAATCTAGATCCAATCTGAGGATCCATAGATCCATCCCCAAGGGCCGAGGGATATGGTTACATAGAGAAAAATTATATGACATAATACCAATAATATGGAATCTAGGTTACCAGGATACATATATAAATTTAGTTTTGGATACATTAAGGCAGACTATCAGAAAACATTGGATATGATATGTCTATAGTATAAGTATTATACTATCATAATTATTGGAAAAGGGTTACACTACCAACATGTCCCATGGGGACTAAAATAACACAAACAAACTCAAGGATTTAAGTCATTAACATATTGTAAAGTGTCACATCAATTACTTAACATGAGTACACACTATACTATGAAGGGATAGCATGGTAGATGTATCATTTTAACTAAGCACGGGCTATGAAAGTTAAGTTCCTCAAAAATAGCTCAAGATCTGTGAATGGCTTGAAGGGTTGTCAATTTCTTTATATTGGTATACTATAAAGGTTTGGCAGGGCCCAAATATTGTGTCTTTACATGAGTAAGTACTATATGTGAAGGCTTGGAGAGCCAAAATATTGCCTCATTTGATAGATGTAAGTACTCTACTACAAACATACTTGCAGGGATTAAATATCATGTCCATTAAAAACCAAGTTTAATGTTGTTTACTGCCAGTAAGAATTTGGGAGACATAAAATGTCTTAGAAATGGGTTGAGTATGGAAAGAAAAAATATACTTTTGTACTCAAAATTTGGGGTATGGCTGGGAAATGTTTCTTGCTTGTACCTCGAATTGTACTGATGTTTTTCAGCCTAAAAAATAAAATAAAACATTTTTTTTAATTTCCACTTTGGCATGGGGATTACAGTGCTTTCCATGAAAAACAAATAAAAAACATGCAAATAAAAAACATAAAACATAAATTTGGAACTCAAAACTTAAAAATATGAACTTATATTTGAATAGGGATTTCCAAGGAAAAATTCTTTATAAATAGTATATTCACTTCTTTTTCACCATTGACTTACATATGAAGAAAAAGTTTGGTTTCTACTTGTCTTGTCAGCTATGTATGAAATTTCCATGGTGTTTGAATGTAAGTACACCAAACACTATGCCTTGGGCCTGCATAAATATACCAAGGTGGGTATGATTGCTTTCATCACACAGGTACCAAGGTGGGTATGCAATAAGTCAAGCTTTTTTAAGCTGCATTATATTACAAAATGCAATCCAATAGTCTAAGGGTATAATTCTAGATTTAGGGGATTTTGGCCATGAAATTAGAAAAGAAAAAAATTGAAAACTAGTGGGTGAACGAGAGAAAATGCACAAAGGTCATCACCTACACAATAATAATCAACCATTACCATGCAAGCATTGCAATTAATACAAGAAATTACAAGTTGAAATCCATGTTAAGAGCCTATCTCTAGTAGCATGTCTTCCTTCTATAATCTTGGGAGAAAACTCTTTGATCTAGGATCCATCCTAAAACACATTTTGATCATGCATAGGTCTATGTATAACCACCATGAGCAGTCTAGAAACAACCTTTATTTTCACTCACACACAACTAAAAGGGCTTGTTATTCACCATTAAATTTGAGATACTTGTGATTAAAAAACATTCAAGCTAAAAACATTATCATGGGTTCCCCCAACCATTAATAAATTCAATAAAATATCCTTGGGCCATACCAACAATAGACTATCCTTAGTTCCCTTCACTCTTAAAGCACATGCATAAATCAAACAACAAGTGGGTCAAATAAGGCAAGCCAAGGCCTATCAAAACACAAGTTCTCACCACTATTGTTGGATTGAGATCAACGATATACATTTGGGAACTATAACTCATGCATAGTGGTATCATGGTTTACATTTAATAGTCCTTGTACTTCATGTACACATCACCAATTATCCAGCCAATGCTTGCAGTGACAAATCCCAAGGAAGCTTCATAATAAAACCATCACATTCAACCAAATTCTTTGTAAACTTATATAGTTCAATCATGCAATGAGAGAAAGGGTTAAGACTACATTTTTTAATCCATTAGGACCTTTGCCAAATACAAATATTTTCCACCAAGACTTCACTTCCATACACAGATCACGCACTAGTGTGTTAGTGTGAGGATAATGCATATTTAAATTCACCCTAGCGTGTGTACTAAATTATTAGTTTTGTAGATAAAAATATCAAAATGTAAGAAGAGAACAATTTCCATAACCACAATAACAACCATAAATCATAAACCCCATGTATTAAACCATGGACTCTTAGAATAACATTCTCAACTTCGATTGATATTTCATTTACATATGCTAATATATATTGAGATCATTGAACTCTAACACCAAAAACCTTGCAATTAGGCCCAATACATAATAAATTCTTATAAATCATTGTGACCAAAATCAACACATTCTTGTGGTTTCCAAAATTCATGTGCAAATTATCATCCACATCTGACTATAAACACACTGTTGGTGGGCAACCTGATATATGTTATTGCTGCAAGGAAGGATTTGTCTTTTGCAACCAACTATATCTCTAGATTTATGACAGTCCCTAAGGTTGAAAAATGGACAAAAACCAAGAGAATTTTGATGTATGTGAAGTGTACCTTGAAATTTGGAATCACATATGGAAAATGGAAGCATCTCCAACTGCAAAATTTCATAGATTCAAATTGGGCATATTTTTCCAATGACAAGAAGTCCACAACTGAATATGTTTTCAAATTCAGTACAAATGCAGTTTCTTGGTTGAGTAGGAAACAACATGAATTAAAACTTTCTTCCACTAAAGTGGAGTATAGGGCAACAATTATTTCATCTTTTGAGATGTTTTGGTTACGAACGATACTTGTTGATTTGCATGTTGAACAAGTCGATCCTAATACAATTCATTGCAACAAACAAATTGTTTTGAAACTGGAATACTTTGGCTCTTCTCTTGTACTCCTCTATTAATGTACTCTAGCCCTAATTAGGGAAACTTGAGGTTTCCTAACCTCACTCATTCTAAGGGAATGACTATATTGGGAAGAATAGTTTTGTAGCTAGAGGTTGAAGAGCTCATATTCTCACTAAAACACAATTGTTTTTATTTTCTCTTTATTTTAATTTTTTCAAAAGAACTTCTTTTAAACTCGAAGGAAGCATTACAACTAGCCCGAAGAAGTTGGGTAACATAAGCAACCCACTCGCAAGAGAGAAATTCCCTTGAGAGAATTGAACCTTCACGAATGACATAACATGTCACTATTTTCACATGTAAACCACAATCCCATCGGAAACTCAAGATCAACTTTGTCAATGACCTTAACAATCTTCTTGGGAACATTTCTACTAATGGTCTCAATAGCCTTCCTCTCAAACTCTCCATCTTTGAAAATGTGTAATACATGGATAAATAAGAATGCTATTAAAGAAGGGAATTTATGGAACTTGGCATAATTGTTCTTGCTTCACTCCATGCTCTTGCATCCTTGGTTTAGACACAATATAAACCATGCTAAATTGATCACATGCACTAACAACTATGTTGTATGAGTTTCCAAAACAAGGGTTAGGAGGTTGGGATGTGTGTGTGTGTGTGTAATAGATGGATACATATGAATGCTATTAAAGAAAGGATTTTTTGAAACATAGCGTATTTGTTCCTGCTTCGCTCCATGTGGACCCTTGCTTGTGGTGTTGAAATCTATGAAATATGTTGAGTTGGAGTTTTCGCATATTCTTGATGACCTAAGATATGATGATATATGATTTTCTTGATGGTTATCATAGGATTCTAACAAGATGGAGTATGAACATTGCACAATAATATTGTTTTTTCATGAGCTCGTATCGTTTTTTTTGTAGTCTTGCTTTCACCATTCATGATTTGAGTGAATCTCTTCAATGAGTTGTCATCTCTAACATCTATAATGGTGATCCTACCTTTCATTATTCCAAGGAAGACTCCAATATAATTAGGAATAATGGATGGAATGAACCCACCAGAAACAAACGTTCAAGAAACAATAAAATTAAGACATATGAGATCCCATTCAAGGTACTTGAAACATATTCAACTTAAATAGTCATTAAAATGATTTGGATAACATACCTCCCCTGACCGCAACTCATCCATCATTATGTTTTTCTAATACTTGCAGTACCAAGTCATTCAACATTCGTAAATATCTATAAAATGAATACAACTCATATTGGTAGCATTGTTTACTCTAAGATGCATTTTTATGAGAATGTCAGAACATACTTTGACAGTGCTTCCAAGCACCTTATAAGCCTTATTTTTTGGACTAGCCCCTCATCATCATAGATCCAAGCATGGATTTACTCGATGAGAACAAACTAAAAACGTGATAGATATATAACTAAATAGAACTCCTGAATAATCTCCTCTTGGTTTCGAGAATAATTTATTGGATTCGTCTAATCTTGGATTAAACCTCCCAAAATCTGAAGGAGTAGCAACAAAGTCAACATTGACTATGTTGTTTCTCCATTGGATCGAGGGAGGCTTGCTCCGAGATTAAACGACTCCCATAAATTATTCTCTATTGAATAAGGCCAACCATGTGAAGGTGGAAGATCCTATGGCCCCTCCCCCCTCTTACATCACTCTCAATTCCCCAATACCCAATCTATATTCTAATATAAAATATGCATTAAAAATGTTCAAAATTGATAATAATAAAAAAGTGATTGTAAAGCTAAGCAAGAAAGCTAAGATAAAAAAAAAGTACAAAGTTGTTTTATTTCCTTTTGCTTTGAACATAAGTACTACAAATTAATAGAATTGGATTTGTTTTATCTCTCTATCCATATTTGACTAACCATCTATATTTCATATTTTACTGACATAAGTACAAGAAAGTATGCAATAACTCATTCAAAGGCAATGTAACAAAAAGTATGCAAGAACTCATTCAAACACATATGTCATAAAAATTGGTTTTTATAAATGAGGTTTATCATCCAAAAAATGTTCCAACTATACTAGCTATATGTACATAGATCTATCTTGTAATAATATTATACATCATCATTTTTTTTAGGCCTCTTATTATGTGATTTCTAGTTCTTAAGTAAATCATCAACATCAATGTATTTGCTTTCTGAGGGCTCTCCAACAGCTGATTCTGCTTGAATCCTCTCACGCAGAGAAGGCTTGGTCATGTACTCATGGCGTGGAGGCCGCTATGAGGTAGAATCCCCTACAAAAACAAAAAATATTAAATTTATATGACCAATTTTTAAATATCATTAAAGTAGTTTAATAATATTAAAAAAAAACCTTTGCAGTGTAATTATTTACCTGGTGCACTAGTCGACACCACTGGAATGGCTGCCAGCATGTACTCCTCTTCAGGTGTAGGAGCCTCAAGTACGAAATTCTTTGTCATTGAAACCACAAAATTTATAAGGACACAATCGTAAATGTATAAGTAAAATAAATTAGAAGTACAAAATTTATAACTACGAAATTATTAAGTATATGATTAATATATAACCATATTACCGTCGTGGCCCATCTCAGTCATAGGAACATTGTGGGGCTGCACCCTACTGGAATGAGGTTAGTCGGGAGCACCATGTTCTGGCAGCACTGCACTGTCAATGCACTTCTCTCGAGTATTAATGGGCTCGGCCATAGTGTTGCTCTCTTGATTAAAACAATGTAACACATTAAATATATGGACGATATCAAACATGAATGTAGTTTATAAGTAATGAAAGGTTAATGTGGATTGATTTTTATTTACCTTATCTTGCAAACTGGATCTTTGGGTCTGCCCCATGTTTTTCCTACGTTCGACGACAACTTGATCATATCCATACTTATAACCAATATGAAGGTCTTCCTCCGTGGATTCGGTTTCAAAGTCGCCGCTCTGCATTGCATAAGAGTATGTATTTTTAATGTTATTGGCTGCAATTCCTTGAAAGTTGAAAGACAATACAAATAATATTGTTAAGATGTTTGGGTGTCTATAATTGGTGACTGTAACTTCATGTAGCCTCCCTGGCCTAGATTGTGTTGGCCATGTTTGACAATCCTTTCTTTCGTTTCCTTCAAAGTGTCAGGAAACCTATCATCAAAAGTTTCAAGCATGTTATATACCACACTTTTATTTAGATCTAAATAAAATCAAAGGTATTGAATTCAAAATGTGATTTACCTTGGGGTACTAGTTGGTATTTTTCCGTCTTTTCTCAAAAAAAATTCCTTTGCATCTTCAATGAGCGTCTTCCACTCCCTCTCTGTAACTGCGGGAGGATGCTCATACCTAGGGTTCTTTTTCAAGTGAACCCTATACAAATCTCCCATAGATTTTAAATATTGGTCAGCTAAGGAGGTGGGCGCTTTTTTATTGAAGGTGTCTACTCCAAAGAGGCCTTCAAGATAATCCATAAGTTCTTTTTTGAGGTTGGAATTTTGGGAATTATGCCTCATGTGTACGGTTGGCCTAAAAATCAACGTCTTGGTCTCTAAGTTCCTATAAAAATGGTCGTTTCCTACATGTAAAAGATATGATCATTAATTTAAAAATAATAATATACATGTTCTATGTTTGAGATAGACAATATGAAACAGTTAAAATATTAAAAATTTCCTGAGAGTCTTATTTGCTTTAATACAATTCCTTCCTCGTTGACCATAAATGTGCAAGGAAGGGTCCCCGTGCTGGTAACACATATTTCTCCAGGAAATGCAACTGTATAATCCACATCATTAGGTTCATCTCTGTCACCACCTCCAGAGCCTGGATGTGTGGCTTCCTGAGGGTGTGTGTGGCATGGCTCCCATTTAAAGGCGTGGAATCTCGATAACTAAATAGCCTGGTAGGTATATGAGGGCCCACATCAGGAATCTATGGCATCTGTGCAGTGCCAATACTACCAACATGTTTTTTCGTTTAGATAATGTAAAAGGTAAAAAAAAAAACTTTCATAATTGAACTTATGACACAAAAAAAATATCACTTTAAATTATGGTTATTACCTTATATGTCCTAAGCTGTGTCATAACCAGTTTGATCCTTTGTTTGACCTCGGGATTTTTATCTTCAAGGTCTAACAAGCGAGCAAGTTCCTTGTTCACTTTAATGATATTTTTATGTATCATTACCATTGGGTTGAGGGTTGAATACAACTCCTCCTCGCCGACCAAATCATGAGTTGAATGTATCGTAGACTACATATTTCAACAAAATAAATGTTATTTCAGTTATATAAACAAATAAAATAATTGATCGCCACACAAATAAAATTATATAAACAAATAATAAAATTCATGTATAATGTAAGTCATAATTTTTAATCATTTACTTGTTCTGCGGCTGGGCCTTTTCCATTATCATCCTGCCACATTATAATATAATTAGAACCGCAAAATATTTAAAAAATTGTTAAAGATAAAAAAAATTGTTTCCCACTCAAAGAAAATTATATAAACAAATAACAAAATTCACATTAAATGTAAATCGAAATTGTTAATTGTTTACATGTTAAAGATAAAAAATATATATAATGCAATACATAGAGGTTTCTTAAAGAGGTGTTTCATAAGTACCCACACACTATTAGTCGATGTATCTATTCGATTCAAATAATAATCCACTAATAAGTCTTCCCCGAGATCTATCTTTTTTATTGCGCACACAACTACCTGATTCTCTTTGTGTCCCTCATAAATGCAATTTGATTGCTTGTTTGTTGTCTCAGGTCATGTGTTGTTTATAAATCTTGTGATATTTCTGGAAGCTTTAGGCCTTCCATCAATATAGATAATCGCTCCCTTATTTTTATTGTTGTTTATTAGCTATATATAATTTGCAGCAAGTGCATATCTTTGCATACTTCGCATGTACCATACCAACTTCATCTAATCACTATAATCGTAACATGGTCCGACAAAGTCCATCAATCCAGTCATTGTATTGTATTTTACAGTTATTCCATCCATGGAAAATAGCCCTAGGACATGCAGGGAGGATGATGCAATGTGATACATCCTATTGTTGACAATGAAGTCAGTGTCCAACGGAGACAGTTCCTTAGGTACCCATTGTTTCACCAGATGCTTATACATGAGTGGCACCTCTATGTATTTTATCCTCTCGTCATCATAAAATCGTGATCCTCCTTTGGCAAGAAAAATTCCATGCGTCTACAAAATTTTCTTCTGACCTTTTCACTTCTGGTCATTTTTCGCGTATCAAATCTACTAGATGCAGTCACATTTCCATCTATTTGTCCTGAGCTTCTCTCACTCTAGGAAGAAATATATGACAGGTAACTATTTGGTTGTACTTTTGATCAATTGAATCAGATATATAGTTAGCCATGATTTTAAGAATAATATAGTAACATATCTAAAATGTTTTTTTTTTATTTTTTATATTTCGATACATTCATTAGTTTCCACTCATATACATGTTGATATCAACTAAGGGTAGTTCAATATCATTCCATGAAATGGATTTAAATGATAGAATACTTGTTGATTATTTGGGTTGGTTGCCATTGATGTCAACCCTTGAAGCAAGTACAATATCAATTTTTGGTAGCCCCAGAAGTGTGGATAAGGAACCCATGTTTATCTAAGGAGTAATGTAATGAAGATAAATAAATTTTGAGGAAATACTATCATGGATGGATAGTACATGTTGTGTTGTTTCTGGTGATATGTGTTATGTTACGTAGTTCCTCACGGTTGAGGAGATATGTCTTAGTGAAGTTGGAGAACCTTAATGAGTTATCTAGAAGCCCCTAGAAGGTCAAATAAATCAATTATTCTAGAAGCTTCTAGAGGAAGTTTACTAGTCAAAGGGGTTGTAACTAGGAGTTAATTATGAGTTAAGTTGTTGCAATAAGGAAATAATTAAAAATAAATTAGTTTCAACTAGAAGTGGTGAGTTTACTATTTGTGGATAAAGTGGTTGCAAGTGGGTAAAGTAGTTGAAAGTGGGTTAGCCCTAAAAGAAAGATGTTGGGTAAAATAGTTATAATATAACCCCTATAGGAAGATACTTGGAGAGTATAAATAAGAGATCAAGGGTCTCTTATTAGCACCTAATTGAGCACATCGAATATCTATTGTTATGAAATGTTTATTGCAGGTACTCATTGATACAACTAAAGTTGTGCAAGTTTGAGGAAGTGAAGGTAGAGTGATGACAAAGTTTTGTGGCCGTAGTGGAGAGCGAAAATATTGTGAAAAAACCCTAGTTAGGGTTATCCCTGGGGGTCACACAGTAGACGTCCCGCAAGGCACCCCCACGGGTTACGTAGAGCCTGTCACACAAGGCCCTGCTTGACACCTCGCCTGCGTCACGCCAGGCACTACTAGAACTGAGGGTTGATGCATAGTTTAGGTTGCAGAGGCTGAGCAGCGATTACAGGAAGCGTGACAACGTTCAAGTACAATATATCAAGCTATAGGATCAAAAAGATATGCTATATGCTTATGAGTAGTTGGATGTTGTTGTTTAAATGAGATATGGTTATGGGAGATTGAATATTTTCCCTAGAGAGGTTGTTGTTTGTATAGTGCATACTGTATGAGACAGATCTATAGAGATATAGTGCTGGTATGTTTGGTATTAATCATTGGTACATCTTGTTGGGTTGATTATTGAGGCATATCTTGTATTTCTTGGTACATGGTTGAGGGATTTTGGTTGAGGTGTGTTGATGAAGTTTTTGGTACAGTTTGAGGTTGTATAACAGTGAAGGTTTGATGTTTGGTTGATGTGAAGGTTTATTGTACATGATTATGATTGTTTGCATATGTATGGCACATGATTATAGATACATAGTTTCACATGGTTTGTGTTATATTCTTGTGATATTGGGCATGAGATCTATGTTATCAGATATGATATATTGATGAGATTATTGGTACATGTTATTGGTATAGGTTGATTATAGGTTATTGGTAAAGGTTGACTATAGGTTATTGGAACAAGTTGACTACAGGTTGTTGGTACAGATTTACAGTGGCAGATTTCACAGTGACAGAGTGACAATGGTTTCATCATTTATTTAACACTTATATTTCAAGTTTGTTGGACATGGAAAGATAGGTGGTTGTAGCCACCTTCTGGTTGTAGCTAGAGAACATGGGGGTTGTAGCCTCCTTCTGGTTGGAGCCAAATAATTGGGGAGTTTGAGCTTCCCTCAGGTTGTATCTTGAAAATATAAGGGGTTGGAACCTCCTCCCAGTTGCAGCTGGAGAACAATGGAAGTTGGTGCTTCCAATGAATGTACTTCTTAAAGACATATAAGAAAAATAATTATGTGGTTTTCTCTCGCATTGGGTTTCGATGTAAAAATATTGGTGTACTGTGTATGTGTATGATTGCTCATTGTTCATGGTTTATTTATTCTACACTTGTTGAATGATATTGGTAAATTGATCATAAAATTAACAACACTTATATACTGTGGTTAAAAAGGATTAAAAAGATCTATTATTGATTCACCCCCCCTCAGTGATCCAATAGTACTAACCTCCCCCTTTGCATTAACACTACAACCATAACATACCATTGTCATAAGTTTCAACTTTAAATGTCTTCTATAATATAGGTAGTGATAGGACCAGAGCTTGACTAATCTTATACTTTAATTCTTCAAATACTTTCTATTGATTCTCACCCCATTGGAAATTATTACCACTAGCTATTACAACATGAAGTGGTGCTGCTATACTTGAAAATGATGTTACAAAATTTCTCATGTATTAGGTAGATCCAAAAAAACCGCTAATTACTTTTTTGACATTTGTAGGAGTGAGACATGATTTGAAATGGATTCTCAAAGTTATGGTATGGCAGAGGTAATTTATTTGGTTAATTGGTGCGAAAGAACACTTGCTATTTTCCATGCATTAGGCTTGATTTTCACTTCTTAGAGTAAAATTTATTTACTTTAAATGGCCAAGTGAACGTGGAGGAATTTTCATGCAGAGGTGTGAGTCTTAGCTCCACACACCACACCCTACGTAAGGCAAACATGACATGTGAAGGCTTATCATGCATGTGAAAAGATGGTAGTTGGAGTATGTACTTATTCACTCCATACTCCACCTACCACATAGGCATAAGGTAGTCCTAAGGCATGTAGAGTGTTATCTTGCGAAGCATTGGAGGAGTTAGAGGGAAGACTACCTCCACATCCCACACTCTACACCACATAAAGAAACAAACTAAGGCTAAGACATAAGGCAGTGAAGCATTTGAAAGTGGAGGAAAGAGGGGGATACAAAGAGTTCTACACTCCACACTCTGCATATATCATATGACTAAAATCAAAGGAAATTGGGTGATAGTTTAGTTTAGAGCATTCATTATGCCTTGTGGGCTAACTGACTTATCAATTATTTGGATATATTGTCCTCATTATTTCCATGTAATGCTGGCTTTGACTGTTTACAAGTTCTGAATGAGTTTTAGGTCCCCACAACTTTAGAAGAGAAAGAGGTTTATTTTTATTTTTTTCCTCTTTAATATCTGAGGCTTTGATCCATCCACAAAAAAAATCCTGTGTAAATCACTGATTTTCAGATATATAGTTAGCTAAGATTGTAAGAATAATATAGTGACATATCTAAAATGTTTTTTTAATATATTTTGATACATTCATTAGTTTCCACCCATATACATGTTGATCTCAACTAAGGGTAGTTCAATATCACTCCATGAAATGGCTTTAAATGATAAATTAATACTAACCTCCCCCTTTGCATTAACACTACACCCATAACATACCATTGTCATAAGTTTCAACTTCAAATGGCTTCTATAAGCTAGGTCGTGCTAGGAAAGACTATTGTTTTTGTTGTATTGTAGGACAATTAATGTTTCATAATAAGAGCCTACATTTTTTCTTTATCAGTCTATTGAAAATAGAAAAATGAGCGTATAACATGTAATTGAGGAGGTTGTTGTTGCCTCTCCTCCTTTATTTCCTCTTTTCCTTTCTTTCCTAGAAGAACATTGAGATTTAACCCTTTGACCCATATCTATGATTCTGTCAAGGTTGCTTATTTAGCTAAATTTCAGTTTCATCGTCATAGTCAACATTTGGATAAATGAAAATTTATGTAAGGCTTGAGAGCCCAAGTAGTCGAAGAGACTAAGATAGACAAGAGTTGGAGAATGAGAAGGCCAAGGGCCATACAAAAATTTATAAATAGAACCATTGCATTCAAGCAAAGGGTTCTCTTCTTGTCATTATAAGCTATCTTGGTATATTAATAAGAGACATTGTTAGCTATTTGTGTTTATATGTAACATCCCGCTCTACTGAGTACATGTTATCGACTTATTCTTTGAGGACACATGTGTGCAAGTGATCCGGTTATGGTACATAGTAATTTTGTTTCGATTATGGATTACATATGATGATGATGATATGGTGTGACTTATTGTTTTCAATATATATGTATTGACAAATGTTATTGATGAGTTTTCTTGAGTGTGCAGGACACTTGAAAGATGGTGGATGTCGATGGCATCAACAAACTACCTTGGACTCCAGATTGAGCCAGGGAGTGGATTGTGTTTTGTTTGAGTATTCATTTTACGCATATGCGACATATGATTGATTTAGTATGATTATGTATATGGATCAATGACATTTTTTTATCAATGTATGCAGGCTAATGATGCTTGCTACTCTGACTCAAATAAGGAGTAAAGGGGCCATGTACAAAAAAAATACATTGAGGGAGAGGTGTGACAGAGTCTTTGCCACAACCTACTAGCACCTCCATCGTGGCTCGAATTGTATGTTAACGATTACCTAGTTCGAGAGGTCCACGATGTCATGAAGGAGGACTAAGACAATCGCTCACGAATATTTCTAAGGGGCATGCAATAAGGCGAAATCCTTATTCTTTAGAAGCCCTTAGTCTCTCACAAGGTCGATTGAGTGGAGTGTTGACTCCAAGGATTGAAAAAACTACCAAAACCAGTCAAAGGCGAGTGACACCCTTGGAGCACGAAGGTGCGTCTTGAAGAGCACATCGCGCAATTAAAACTTGAGTCAATAAATCTAGGTGGCTTAGAAACCATTGAAATCTTTAGACCTTGTTGGATTTAAATTATTAATTAAAGAGTGAATCTATTTATTATAAATCCCAATAAAAGTCAAAGCCTAATTCAAAGACTAAGCCTAAGTCTAAGTTTAGTTAGGGGACTAAATTAAATTTATTAATTAAATTAAAAGAAAAGAGATGAATCAAATTAAGAAATAAAATAGTGAGAAAATCTAAAAATGAGATATAATGCACATGTGTGTATGAAATTAATAAAAGGGAATTTAAATTAAAAAATAAATAAAATATGAGAGAATATGTGTACACATAGGATGGTATCTAGAGTCTAGCTACCACTAGTCTAACTAGAAGAAAACTCCTAATCAAACTCTAACTAAGATCTAGTTAGGAGACACTCATTAAATGAGAATTTGGGGAATAAAGAGACAACTAAGAGCGATTTTATGAACACATTAGGGAATGTGAGGGAAATTGACTTTTTAATTAAAATAAAATTAGTAATTACTTGTGCAACTTGGGGAGAGTGTGACAAGTGTGAGGGTGAATAATCCTAATTTATTTAATTAAAAAGTTAATTAATTGTGCATGTGGACATGTGTCAGTGAAGAAAATTATATAAAACAAATGGTCTAGATGGGAAATGGATCACACTTGTTATTGGTAAAATTATGCTGCCAAAATCATTTTTGAACTGTGTTTTACTTGTGAGAGTTGAGAGACCAAGTTTGAGGATAGAGTGGTAGCTCTCCCTTGCGAGGAAAACTTGGAGCTATAATATTTCTGGTTTTTGTGCTTGGCCCCTTTGTGTTTCAGGGGGATAAGGAGGAAGAAGAGTACCATTAGCGTTGGCTGGGAGGTATTGGTGAAGTCTCTACGATTAGCAAGCGGAAGATCGGAAGGAGCGTCATTCGCTGAAGAACATCTTCGATTTATTCTTCGTCGGTTACAATATTTTTATTTCGAGATTTGTAATTGTTTTAAGACTAAATTGCATATTAGAGATTTTTAGTATCTTGCCGTAAAACTGTGTTGTAATTTTAAATTCGAATGAACAAGTTCCTTGATGGTTATGAATTCTAGAAAGTGTAATTTTGGTAATGTCACCATTTCAAATTCTAAATTTAAGTAATTGGTAAATTCTTTGTTAGTTGTCTTTCATTAAATTCACCTAGTTTTTCGACATCTACTTCCCACTATTAGATGGATTATCTTTGAAAATGTTAGAAATTATTGACTTCGCCAGACTTTTGAACAATCCAAATTTTTCATTTGATTGTCCGTTGCTCCTTTTATTTAGATCGTGGTAGCAGTTAAATTGCTTCTCAGATTTGAAGTTCGTTACACATAGGAGTTTTAATTATTGAATCATGTGTCCCTTGGCCACTGGAATTCGTGTTGTTGCTTTAAAGATTGGCCCACTGATATTTTTACTAATCCGTGTATAAAACCCTTGCTAATGCTATGTGATTTAGATGTTTATTTTATTCCCTTGTGCGTCGTATGGTTGGGTAATGACCCCTTGTGTGAAATTCTTACATAATACTTGATATGTTTAATCTTCTTTAATTTTTAATATAAAGAAAAGTAACTTGACTTTACTTATTTGCTTTTATAATTGATTTTTCTTTTAGTTCCTTATTTAAGATCATGTAAGATAGCTTCGGCATCCTTACATATAACTTATTATGATGTGATCTTATTATAGTCTTTATATATGGATATGAAAGTTAGTATGAAGTCCTTATATAGTGCTTAATAAGTTTTGATCTTTTGGTTCTTTTAATGGATATGCAAGCAACCTTGAATTCTTTCTTGTTATATGCTTGTTATGATTGATTCTTAATGGTTTTAAATGGATATGTAATGTAAGGTAGCATTGAATAGGATGTAGTGCTCAAAGAAGATTTGATCTTCTTATGGATTCTTAAATGAAAGGGTAATTTAGCATTTGAAATATTTATATATTGCTTAATAAGAATTGGATTTCTTAATTTTCATAAAGGATATTTAAGCTCTAAACCTAAAGTGTATATAGGAAGTGGTGGAGAAATTGTTTATGTACATGGTAAATCATACTTGTTAGGTAAGATTTATCAATTGATCCACCCCTAATTGTTAAGTGGTAGTAGGTGATAATTTAAAGTTGTCATTTCAGTCTCCTTATATGTTGGTAGGATGGATAGATCATAAAAGTATTGAGTAATATTACCGAATGGGATAATGATAATTATAATTAGATCTTTGCTTGATACTAATATTGTACTTATGTTATTGTGGTTCTCGTCATTTCGTTATGGGATTTCCTCTTACTCATTTGAACTTAATTATTGCTTGAAGATCGATTAAGTATAATAGATTATACTATTTCATCACGAATATTTACTGGTTAAGTATAATTGATAAGTCTAATTGAATTTCGGCTTATGATTGGATTAAGGGGTTTTAGATACGTTTTTGTTCCTCAGAACAATCGCCAATCCTAAGACCTTAAATGGTTTAAATCAATCGGATGAATCTTTGACTTGAGTGTTGCTTATGTGTCTTGGAGGTCCTAACCTTGCAGGATTCATTCTCTCACACATGAGAAAGAATAACTTATTCAGATGGGCCTAATCAAGGATCCCAAATCACATGCACTCACCGTGCATCATGGAAAGGGATCATCCAAACAAAACAAAAAGGAGAAACATAACGAGAAGGAGGGACATTCCAAACCATTCAACGATTCTTCAGGTTCAAAAGAATCTTCAGATTCCGAGAAGAAGAAGAATGGAAAGTAGTACACTTACTACAATAAATTGAATCATGAGGAATCCACATGGACAAACAAACAGATCGATCTTATGGCACATGCACTTCAACAGAACAACCTTGGGAACTTCATTCCAAAGGGAATCAAGAAGAAGAAGGAAGAAGATCATGCTCATAAGAAAGGTAATCATCATGTTCTTGTTGCAATTAATTCCTCATCTGATTCATGGATTATAGATTCTGGCGCATCACATCACATGGGACCGAAAATGGAAGTTTTCTCTTCTTTGAGTCCATGCTCAAGACCCCCTATTCTCATGGGGGATGATACTCCAGTAGCAGGAGAGGGGAGAGTGAAACTCCATAATGGAATTTTTTAGAATGTTTTACATGTTCCAAATCTTTCTATGAATCTTCTCTTAGTTTATCAGATCACTCAAAAAGGTAAAAAGGTTGAATTTACATCAGATTCAGTTTCAGTAATTGACATGCATGACAATTCCATCATTGGAATTGGTGAGGTGGATCACAAGTCAAGGTTGTATAAATTCACTAAGTTTTTTTAGGATGATTCCTCTTTTCTATTTACACATAAGGAGAGTATTTTGCATGCACCTCCAGTGCAACATGCAGATACTATTGTGCTTCCATTAGTTTTAGACATCAAAGATGATTCCATATACTTATATTTTGTACATGGAAATAAGAAGGTATTACAACCAGATAAGAAGTCAGCGCCGAAGCTTCAACATATGCCCAAGAGGGCACAATTCACACTTCATGAAGTAGATTTCCTAGCAAGGAATCCATTAGATTCGAGGAGGACTCGATATCATCATGATGAGCCTTCTCATGTAATTTCATCTTCTAAACCAACGATGCCCATTCATTGCTATGTGGTTCAATCTTCCGATCCATAGAACTACAGTGAGGTTGTGGGAAATCCATTATGGCAAGCAACCATGCAAAAGGAGTATGACTCACTCCTAGATAATTAGACTTGCGATCTGGTTCTACTTCCACCATAAAGGAATATTTTTAGGTGCAGATGTGTCCATAAGATCAAGAGATACAAGGCACGACATGTTTCCAAAGGACTTCATCAAATCCATAAATATTTCTACATCTTCACGAAGACTTTCAGTGAGCAGAAGTTTCAGAATTTGTGGGATCGTCTTGCAGTGAAGAACACAGTGGTGTAGCAACTACCATTTTCTTCATTTGATGCATTGTCTTTTGAGCAGTTTTGTAGCAACTACCATTTTCTTCATTTGATGCATTGTCTTTTGAAGGGGGAGGGGGTTATTCTCACGTGGTTTTCCCTCTTTCCTCATTTTTATTCAGTTTTCATTAGTTGCATTGTACATGAGTATCTAATATGACCTAGTAGCCGGGACTCATTTTTACTCCATAGTGATTTTCAGGGGGGGTGTTGGAGAATTTTCTATTTTCAGCACACTAGTTCAGTGGGAGTTAACTCACTAGTTCTATTTGAGATTTTATATTTTAGATCATCACTATTATGCTATTGTGCATGCATGCATTCTACTATTATGGAATGATATTTCCTATATACGAGTGTATTCCACTCATTCATTGCATCATATTGATCATCATCTATGTATCAATCATCAACACATTGGATTAGTGTGAATATATTTTCTCATTCTTCCATATTGAATCTCTCTTCCTTTCTTGATAAGCTTTGTTTGTACTTTCTTTAGCTAGATCTCTTGTGCAGGTTTCGATGAAACATTGACACATTCATGGAAGCAAGTAATGAAAGCATGTAGGCAAGTGACCCTATTCTTTCCAATATCTCAAATGGAACACAAAATATGACTTCTAGATTTGTATGGTTGCCCAAATTCAATGAGCTCTTCTTGGGATTCACTTTCAAAATCACATTCTTTCCCACTTTAAATTCTCTAGCTATCTTGTTCTTATATGCATAAATCTTCTATTTGTCTTGTGTTGTCTTCAAATTTTGCTTAATCTTAACCATCTGGTCTTCCATATCCTTGAGCAATCCTGGCCCAAGTACTACTCTATCTACTGGGTTGTCACAACTCACTGGAGTAATGCATTTCTTATCATACAAATATTCAAATGGATTCATCGCCAATGAAAATTGATACCCATTATTATAGTTAAACTCAACCAAATGCAAGTAATCTTCCCACTTAGATGGTTTATCCATCACATACATTCTCAACATGTCTTCAATCACTTGGTTGAGTCTCTTTGTCTGCCCATCTGACCGTGGATGGTAAGATGTGATAAAATTCTTAATTGTACCAAATCCTTTGAATAATCCTCTCCAAAAGTTTGAAGTAAACTTTGTATCTTTGTTTGAGACAATTTCCTTAGGTATCCCATTCAACCTAGCAATTTCCTTCATGTAAATATATGCAATATTAGATGTTGTATGAGTGATTTTTACATGAAAAAAATGGGCAGCCTTGGTCAATTTATCAACCACTACCAATATTGAATCATGATGCATTTCTGTCTGGGGAAACTTGGTTATGAAATCAATAGTTACCACTTCTCATTTCTTCTCTGGAATTGGTAATGACTGTAGCAAACTCGTTGGGTGTCTATGGTCAACCTTCACTCTATGACATTCCATACATCTAAAAATGTAATAAACAACATCTTTCTTCATTCCTGGCTAAAAGAATTGGCTTCTTACTGCTGCAATTGTTTTATGGTAACCAGGATGTCCGACATATAGAACATTATGCATTTATTTTAATACCAAATTCCTAAGTTCTCCAGATCTAGGAACATAAATTCTATTTTTATACATAAGTCATCCATCTTCCATGATCTCATATTTGACGATATTTTTAATTACTTTTCTAATTTATGATAAAGACAACTAAAAAGACCATGCATTTAATTGTCAAACTAGGGCTCGTATGGAACATGCGTGTTACTATGCATTATATGTGCACGATGCATTTTACCCTTCCATTGGTTTGTTATGAAGTTGTAGTATCAATGATTACCTTTGCAGCCAAAGTATAAACAATTTACAAGTTTTGGCAAGGTTCTACAAACCGTGGAAAGTAAACTACACTTGCAGGAATTGAAATATCGCACTTGCAAGAAAGTAAACATGTAGGCAGAAAAGTAAATGTCAGATTTGCAAAAAATAAAAAATGCTAAATACTGTGATGGAAAGGAAATTCACACTAGCTACGGGTATAAGGAATATGACTCAATTGTTTCCCGATGAAACCCCATCTATGTGTAATAAAACTAATTGCATAATTGAAACTCTAAATTACTCTTGTAGAAATTGAAATTTACACCATACTTGCTGAAAAAAAATCACACATGTTGAAATTGATTAACTACTTGTTGGAAAAGAAATTAAGTAATTTCTTGATATCAGAGCCTAATCCTTGCCACGATGATCCCTGCTATTACTCCAACAACAATTGCAATCATTGCG
The DNA here is from genome assembly GCA_010110895.2 of Picea sitchensis. NCBI lineage: Eukaryota > Viridiplantae > Streptophyta > Pinopsida > Pinales > Pinaceae > Picea > Picea sitchensis. The sequence continues at coordinate 217,281 of SNQJ01S0003413.1, read as the reverse complement.
TTAAGAACATAATTAAATACAATCCTATATGAATAATCAATTGCATGAACATATACAATCTTGCATGAATGATTAATTGCACGAGTGAATTGAGTTTGACAAAAATAAATTAATTACAGAATTAGTTGAATAGATCATTCATGAATGACTAATTGCATAATTAAATTACACAACTAGAAATTAAAGAAAACCACTCTACAAGACTATGTTTTATTGGAGTGGTCCCTACCTCCATAGAACATAGTGTTGATATTAATCTATGTCAACACTCAAGACATTACAATTAATTAAATAAATCGACACTCATAGCATTGCAATTGATGAAATGAATCAATCAACAACATAATAAATTAAACAAATGAATTAATCATCTTATAATCTGAATGTGAAACAAGAAATTGGAAAAATTATTCCATTACAAATTGGACTTGTGATCTAAGGGTCCTCCCCCTTTGCAAAGGTGAATGATTCTTTTTATACAACAAATTTATACAAAGAAACAAAATCCTTAAATGGGAAAATTATCCAACCAATTATTGTTTAAGACATATTTGGTTGTGTTTTGTTAGCTTGTTGACAAAGGAGGAATGTGGATCTACGGCCAAATCTTTGCTGCTGAAGTGGAGGCTCCATTTGGAAAGTTTAGAAGGTGGCCGCAACAGTAAATATGGACAAGTTTCCTTCAAAGAACTTTCCATATTTTCCACCTTGCACATTTTTAGGGAAACAATTTGAGTGTCATCTAATTGGGCATGTTCTACACAAAACCTGTGTCGTGAAATTTTCTAATTCATCCTCATCGCTCTAGAATCTTCCTATGAAAATCACTGCCTGATTTGGACACCTTTTATTTCGGGTCTAGCATTAATCGTAAATTGTAGTTTCCCAAGCATATTTGGAACTAATAAAAATATATTTCTGATTGTTGTATGGATCCATAATTGTTACATAAGGTAGTGAAAAATATGTAACATAGCTCACAATTCTGATGACACATTGTATTTGCAAATTAACTTAAAGATAAATGCAGATATGATTTTTTTCTAATGTTTAATCATAAATTCAGTTAAAGCACTAAAGAAATGTAATGGAAACACATTAAGTCTAAATCTCGCATAATAATGGATTGATACAAGGTCTAGGTAAGCGGAAATGGGTTAAAAGTAGGGAAAATATGGTATAAAAAGATGCCATTTGTGGATCCCATCATCTCCCCCCATTCAAAAATGTTGCATGTACTTATGCAACCCAATACCTATGTATCAACCAAACTGTAGGGACACTTCTCTTTCTCTGTTGCATACCTTTCTCTATTGTTATCATTTTGCCATTTTTCCTTGCATGATTTTCTTTCTATAAGTTGTCATGATCCATCCTTCAAAATTAGCATCCTCAAGCAATTTTAGTGAATCTACAACAAAATGGATGGATACCAATATTTCCATTTTGCGTAGCAGCTACAGAAAACTCATTCTCAGGCACTACCCCACGCAACCTATCCTGCAAGGTTAGGACATCCAAGACACATAAGCAACGCTCAAGTCCAGGATTTATCCAATTGATTTTGACCATTTAAGGTCTCGGGATTGGCGACTATTCTGAGAAACAAGGACGTATCTAAAACCCCTCAAAAGATAATGCATCAAATGAAGAAAATGGAAGCTGCTATGTAACAATGTTCTTCACTGCAAGACGATCCTGCAAAGTCTGAAACTTTTGCTCATTGAATGTCTTCGTGAAGATGTAGAAATATTTATGGATATGATGAAGTCCTTTGGAAACCTGTTGGGCCTTGTATCTCTTGGTCTTGTGGACCCATCTGCACCTAAAAATATTCCTTTCTGGTGGAAGTAGAACCAGATTGCAAGTCTGACTCTCTAGGGATGAGTCATACTCCTGCTGCATGGTTTCTTTCCATAATTGATTTCTCACAGCCTCATTGTAGGTCTGTGGATTGTAATATTAAACCATATATCAATGCATGGGCATCATTGGTTTAGAAGATGAAAGTACATGAGAAGGCTCCTCATGATGATATTGAGTCCTCCTCGAATCCAATGGATTCCATGCAAGGACACCTACTTCCTAGAGTGTGAAGTGTGCCCTCTTAGGCATCTGTTGAAGCTTCGACGTTGACTTCTTATTAGGTTGTACTACCTGCTTATTTCCATGTACAGAATCTGAGTGTATGGAATCATATTTGATGTCTAAAATTGATGGAAGCACAATAATATCTGCATATTGCACCGCAGGTGCATGCAAAGTACTCTCCTTGTGTGTAAATAGAAAAGAGCAGTTATCATCAGAAAACTTGGTGAATTCATACAACCTTGACTTGTGATCCACCTCACCAATTGCAATGATGGAATTTTCATGCATGCCAATTACTGAAACTGGATATGATGTAAATTCAACCTTTTTACCTTTCTGAGTGATCTGATAAACTGAGAGCAGATTCATAGAAATATTTAGAACATGCAAAACATTCTCAAAACTGTCATTATGGAGTTCCACTCTCCCCTCTCCTACTACTGCTACTAGAGTATCATCCCACATGAGAATAGGGGGTCTTGAGCATGGACTCAAAGAAGAGAAAACTTCCATTTTCGCTTCCATGTGATGTGATGCGCCATAATCTATAATCCATGAATCAGATGAGGAATTAATTGCAACAAGAGCATGTTGATTACCTTTCTTAGTAGCAGGATATTCTTCCTTTTGCTTCTTGACTCCCTCTGGAATGAAGTTTGCAAGGTTGTTCTGTTGAAGTGCATGTGCCATAAGATTGATATGTTTCTTCATGCATGTGGATTCTTCATTATTCGGTTTATTGCAGTAAGTGCACTACTTTGCCTTCTTCTTCTTCTTCAAATCTGAAGAGTCTTTGGAACCTGAAGAATCGTCGGAGGGTTTGGAATGTCCCTCCTTCTCGTTCTGTTTCTCCTTTCTGTTCTATTTGGATAATCCCTTTCCATCATGCATGGTGAGTGCATATGATTTGGGATCCTTGATTAGGCCCATATGAATGATTTTTTCTTGCTCATGTGTGAGAGAATCAATGAATTGATCCATGGTAGGCATATTCCAATTTGTTCCCATGAGATGCCTTCCTGAATGGAAAGTGGAAACATAGACAGCATATTCTAGTCCTAGATTGGCCAAGATTGTTAGAATAAGTTGGTCCACTTGTTTAGACTTATCAATACCACAAGTTTCTAAGATCAATATCAAAGATTTAAACTTAGTAAAGAAATCATGTATATTATAAAAAAAATTAGGATCCAAATTATTCAACTCTACCTCAAGCATATGACCTCTCATCTCATCTTGCTTCCAAACAAACTTTCCAAGGTGGTCCAGATCTCGTTTGGAGTCTTGCATGCAGCAACATGAAACCATAGATCAGTTGAAATCAATTCAAGAAGAATTCATGTGGCTTCATCCTTTCGGTTCTCCCATCCCATCTTCTCAATTGTTGATGTAGGTTATGTTTATGTCCCCATCGCCAAGTTGTACAGTCATTTCCTTATGAGTTGGAATTCTGCCTTGGGATTCCAATCAAAATAATTGTATGGTGTGAAGATTACCACAAACTTTGACTGTATAATATGTATCAAATCCATATCTCCCACTGTTTTTGAGAACCCCTAAAAATTCACTCTCAATCTGCAAGTGAAAAATTAAGAAATCACTGCAGAAAGGGCACTTTAAGCGAAAATTTGTATTATTTTCAGAAGACGATATTCCGACTTACTTTATGAGAAAACAGTGAGGAATATCACCAAACGGTTGAAAACCCACTTGAAGAATGGGTCGATTTACTTTTTTGACAAGTTGTTTCCTCAAAAGGTTAATATTTTAGGAGAAATCACTATAGAAAGGTATGACCACGGATTCGTATCAATTTCAAGAGGCGGTCTTCCGGCTTACTCTCTGAGCAAACGGTGAATGATTTCTCGAAATGGTTGAAAACCCACTTGCATAATAGGTCTATTTAATTCCATCATGAGCCACTTCCTCAAAAAGTTAAAAATTTGGGAGAAATCACTGTCGAAATGTACGACCATGAATTTTGCTCGCCAAAACTATGATTTTCCTTATTATTTGGCTTGTTTGGGTTGCGCCAAGAAGAGTAGCTATGATACCATGTCAATGTTTTATCGAAACCTACACAGGAGATCTATATAAAGCAAGTACAAACAAATCTTATCAAGAAAGGAAGAGAGATTCAATATGGAAGAATGAGAAACTATATTCATTTTGAGTTGATGATTGATACATAGATGATGATCAATATGATACAATGAATGAGTGGAATACAATCATATATAGGACATAACATTCCGTAATAGTAGAATGCATGCATGCATAATAGCATAATAGTAATGATCTAAAATAAAACTATTCAGTTAACTCCCACTAAACTAGTGTGCCGAAAATAGAAATTTCTCCAACAAAATGTGCAGAATGTATTCCATGTCTCTTTGTTGAAAATGTATGTGCATGATCTCACCCATGTTATTGATTGTAATTTTATTCAGGTAGATCCAAAAGGATACTTTCGAGTCAAGTGGGTGCACATATTGGACAAAAAAGTCAAAATTGCCCTGGAATCGAGTCATAGAACTGGTAAAAATTCAGTGGACCTGCTACGGTCTTGAAGATGCTACTTGGGAGCATGAAGATGCCATGCGAGAAGAGTACCCATGACTTTAAAAAAAAAAAAAATGATTTTTGTTTTGTATATGCACTGAAGACATTGCCAAAATAAGGGGGAGGGGAATGTAATACCCCAGTTTTGAGTCCCCATATTAATAATGTATTTTATTTATTTGATGAAAGGTCGGAGTGCCCAAACAATTAAAAGGGGTCAGAGATCCTAAGAAATGTAATACTTTAAATATTACAAATAATAAAAATACATCGTAGGTTGTAAGATGGACAAGGGCAATTATATGGGGCTATGATTCCATGAGAGAGGGAGCTAAAGGAGCCAAGTCCTTATTTTATATTTTATTTACCCATATTGGAATTTTAGAGAGAAATAAGTAATTGCATGAGCTTCTTGGGGAAAATTCTAGGTGGTTCTTGATTGCATGTAATTATATAAACACCTCTTGGGGGATGTTTGGGGGTTATTCCACAAGGGTTCTTCATCGTTCATTGCGGAACATTATCATTCATTTATTTTCCTGATTCATTCTAGTTCTTGATTGGGACATGGGAACGAGTTGCTGAAAAAATAAGCCATTGTTATGTTGGTTGTATTAATTGTCGATGTATTCCAACCATGAACTAGTTCTAGTATGTTTGAGATGCATCGACATGTGCTAAGCCTTGATCACAGTTGTGAATATTGAGAGTCCCAACATGGAGATTCTTGACCATATGCATTGAATCCCTGGAAATAAGTGAACATCCCGAGGGACTGCATGGCAGTGAAGGGGGTTCATTGTTGTTGGGTGGTGCAGGCTAGAGAGAAGAGATATGGTGCACTTTGGATTGTTTTGTATTGAGAAAATTGTAGGAGATTGAGTACTAATTGGTTTGGGAAGCTGAGTTTCACTCGGGAACGCATCCTTGTCGATTCATAGCCCTGGCTCAGGGGTGACCTGCTATTGAGACTTGGAACATCAGTGTCTAAGGTTTGGTGGAACATACTTGGTTTGCAACCAGTTGGTGATTGGTTTTGTTTAAGATTATTACTTTCTGTCATGGTTTCGTTTGTTTGTATATTTATTTATTTATTATCTCTGAGATTCATATTTAGAATATGCATGCTCACTGGTTATTGTTGTGCATGGAATATTCTACACGTATTTTATGTTGTAGCATGAATCTTGATTATTGCATGTGTCTTTCATACTTCTTTATTAATTAAATGATATCAGAATTCAAATAAGTTCTTGAAGTGAGACTTTGAAGTGGTGTGACCCATCCGGCTGGTGGTTGGGTATGTTACAGATTGTTTTCAGTGCATCTTGGAGGGAATTTTGGTGGTAGGTCGCATGCCTGTCATGGGGTGTTGGAGGTCAGGGATGTTACATAATGTCTGTAGCTTCTAAACAAAATGAAAAATAATCCATCGATCAGATCAGAAACAAAGGTTTTGAAAAACATTTTTATCTCTCTTGGAGTTTCTGAATTAACTATAGCGAAAAATAGTTCTTAGTATCAATTAAAATATGTATTACAAAAACCATTGACCCTGTATGCATGGTCAATTATCCTACTTATCAAAAATGAATTTTCTTAAAATAGTCCTTAATTTGTTTTAAGCAAAGAAACATATATCAATGTGGACTAATCCATGTATCTTCTTCAAGTCATCTCTTAGTCACTAGGTGACTAATCCAACAGGTTTGTTTTTTCATAATCAGACCATTTTAAAATAATATCGTCGCATGTGCATATAGGGGAAGCAATGTTGGTCCATTGGTTTATTGAGCAATCCCATCATTTCTCTTGTATGTTGTCTAAACTTATCAATATTGTCAACCACATATTCTAGAACCACTGATACTCTAATAGTGGTCTCCATAAATTTTCTAACCTACCCTTGTTCCACAGTGGTCATTTAGAGGACATATGATTCGTATTTCTATTCCCGGTCTACATGTATTACTATGTCACTAATGTCCCAAAATTCTTCTAAGAACCGAACGCGAGAAACTGGATTCCGTCATTTTTTTCATTTATTTTCTCCCATCACTTGAGACACTCATCTCATATCTCTTGCATCTTTACTTGTGTCTCAACAACCGCATGAACCCAATATTCAGTCACCCTTTGTATTCTACCCATGCTATCCTTTGTGAGCATTCTTATTCCATGATCTTCTTCTCCTCGATCTTTCTGAATCTCCTTGATGTATTCAATTTGGGCCAGGTTCATGTGTGCATGTTCATACCATCTCTACATCTCTTTATATACCACAAGACATAAAAGTATTTCCTCTTGATAACTTACAGTATTTTCCATGAAGATATCCCTACCCAACTTATACTTACCATACTCTTCTAAGAATTCAACCCTTAGAATCATTATTTCTTGGGTGGTGTCTTTGTAATAATCATGATGATCTCTTATATTTTCAAGATATCTCCTCATGGCATCAACTTTCCTCTCATCCTATTTATCTCTATCAGTGGTGGCATGGGATATGTCCATCCCTTCCCCCAATAGCTCACTTACCCTGGCCTTTTTAGCGTCCAACAGAGTTTCTTTAGTGGTTATGACCATAGTGTTGTCCAAAGTGAGCTTCCTCTTCCTACTTGTTCTCTTTACTGCTACTTGTATCTTCCAATCATAGGCTATGGCCTAAATTCCTACTACCTCATCTATTGGCTCTAGTATTTGTTGATCACCCTATTGGGATAAAATTGGTTTTCACACGGTTTGTAAGACCCAAGGCTCGGTTAAACTCTAACCAACAAACCCTCAAGACACCGACCCTTTCGGCATCACCTGCTTGCACAGACGAAGTATCACCTGAGGTATCTATTGGGACTGCAAGAACCAGGTTTTTGCAGTAGTAAGGGAAAGGGAAACAAAGGTGTGAATCATTGTTCATTATCCTCTAGCTTAAGTATGTTCTTGATTATTACCTATATTATCACATCCATACATGAACATTGCAACATAATCAATCAATATACTAACTCCATTATTTGAAGTATATCATTAATCATAACCGCATACAGATAAGTAAAAAACATAAGATGCAATATCTGTTGGTTGTGGATCCTGATTATGTTCCTGATTCTGAGGTCCTTTCTTTCAGCCATGTTTATACCCCATGAAGACTTTACACCCCAGAAGTATGTACACTCTTCCATGTGAGGGAGTGTAGAGGGGAGGTACCCCCTCTATGGGGTTCGAGGGGCCTATCCCCCCAGTTGG
>SNQJ01S0003413.1:190609-209363 GCA_010110895.2 Picea sitchensis | reverse complement strand
ATGCATTATGGTGAGTATTGTATTCTGAGAGAGGAGATTGTGAGAGAAAGAAGAGGAAGTTACAGCGGGTTTTGTTGTAGGTTGTATCCCTTCATTTGTTGGATAATAATAAAGGAAGGACATGACAATTTCTCTGGTGGACGTAGCCCACACTGGGTGAACCACGTAAATCTATGTCTCTATTGTATTGTGTATCTTTTGTGTTGTGTTTCCACATTTGTTTTATTTTATTGCTCCACGGTCCTGTTTTTCTAACAATATCCTCTCTAAACTCCTTCTTTATTCATATTCTTGCTTACCAATTGTCTATTACATTCATGATATTTTCATAACATTGATTCCCTTCTACCCATACTAATCTCCCAATCCAGTTACACATTTATACCCAAAATATAGGGCTTAAAACCCTATTATTATATATCCCAAAATAACCCATTACTATGCATGGCATGGCCAACTTCAGTTAACTGGTTGTTTTCCTTCTTTTACTCCTCGTTCTTTATACAAATTTTATGTTTTTCTTCTATTTTTGGAAAGTTGCATTGTCGTCCTTTTTCACTTCCTTATCGCTCGCTTGCTTTATCCTTATGTCTGTGCGTTTTCTCCTTCCTTATGTTCCCTTTTGCATGCATCTTTCCTTCTGCACGATTTCCTCTTTCTGTGCCCTTTCTTTATACTTAGGTTTTTCTCCAAAATTATATTCAAAACTACATGTCCAACAAACCCCCAACACTCACTTGTGGCTCATCCTAAGCCACTCAGGCTTATTTCTTGTTCTTCCACTCTGAAATGAATTGTTTCACAATAGCCTTAGTCGCTTCCACCTTCATAACCATGGTTTAGGTACCTTTTTGGTTATTTCTTGGGTCATCTGTGTCATGCTTTTGAATGTTAGTTGAGCTTGTTCCTATGGTTCCTGATGCTTCTTTGCAATATGCCTTAGAGTGTCGTCCTTTTCCCTCTTCAAGGCCTCTTCTCGCCTGATGGTGGCCTAAGTCTGGATGATGACATCAGGGGTCATGTTGACTAGGGAGGAAACATTGCTTCTTGGATACAAAATAATGGTTAAGCCTCCTCTTCTTGTAATCATCTTCTCTAGAGATACTATGTTGAGGTTGTTTGAGGACTACACCATCCTCATTTTCACCAACAACCTTTGGTAAATTATTTAGGTTTAATTTGGGTGTTGTATATGAGGCCATGTTTAGGGAAACCTCTCTTTCAGTGGGATCCTAATATGTTTCCTTCTCTTTTACTGTCATGAAGTGTTCATAACCCTTGAACCGGATACTGGCTTCAGGCCTATATTTAGGTAACTTTATGTTGGAAACGATGTGAGTCCCTACATCCAATATGCGCTCAGCATACGAGTATTGATCCCTAGTCAGCTCTCAAACTGTTTGTTCATCGATAATGTCCTGGTCCATAAAATTCAGGTTGGTAGGCTTGCCCAACATATATCCTTCCCTACTCAGCCCTGGGGGGATCGATGGTATCGCTGACAACTATTTGCCCATCCGTCTAGAGTGATCACTTCCTGAACTGTCATTGTATGTGAGCTCTGCTAGATGTAGCTCAACTTTGTTCTTGTTGGGTCGTTCTAATTTGCCCACAGTGGTATGCAAGAGTTGGTTCTTCTTCACAATGTTCTTATTATCTTGTGCTTTCGTGTCAACCGTACACATCCTATTATGTGTAACTAACTCGTCCCATCCACCACTGGATTTGATGAGTTGTTCCATCATTGCATCTTAATTACACAATCCTTTAGGTGATTTCTCCCTCGTACTGTCGATCAATCGTGATTTTTGGCGGCTTTTCAAATTTACTACTTATACAATGCTTTTATGACCCGTCACGCTAACCGTCTAGTTGTCTTTTCCGTGCCTGAATGTATTTAACAGTCTTTTCGTGCCAACCTATGCAGTACTGCATTGCTCCGTTGTAGTCGGACATATCCATATCTTCTTGTTGAACTCGACGTAGTGTTCACTTCGTGTGAGATGATTAGTCCATCTGTGCAAGTTCTAATACCTTGGGATTTCACTCACTCTTTTTCTTTCTCCTATCACTACCCTTTTATTGTGTTTCTTTCTTTTTCTACTTTTTATTGTGTTTTTCTTGTTTTTCTTGATACTATGGTACACTTACTATAATATAGTGGTTTTGGCGCAACCCGGATTATTGTGTCAATGGTCGACTATCTCTATAGAGTTTTAGTCAACTTTCATTCACCATTCCTTCCAAGACCTGTCCATCCAAGGTTCTCAATCACACAACACTTGTCTCAGTTATTTTTTGTATCACATAGGGACCTAACCAGTGCATGAGAAACTTCCCTGGGTGTTGTAGATACTTCTTGTCGAAAAGTATTACCAACTCATCGAATTTTAATTTCTTGGTTTTAATGTGTCGATCATTCCAATCCTTCTCTCTAGATTTCTACACCTGTTGATGGAATCCTACCAGAGCCCGGTCCTGTAATGCTTCCCCGGTCGTCATCCAACCCACTGGTCGGGCATACGCTACTTTACGGATCAACATCATTTTATGCTTAATTAATAACATGCATTTAAAACAGGTTAAACACATTTAAACTCAGAGTCAACACAAGAATTACTGCTAACACAAATATTCCATGGAATTAACATTAATTCATATGCACAGCAGAATACATGATAAATATAAATATACGGACATGTAAAACATAATTAAAACATCATCTGGTACTTATCTTTGAAACGATGGTAATTCCACCAACCATGTGCAGGCCTTCCATAAACCTCCCAGCCTTAGACCACGCTACTCATCAATCTCAGCAGTGGGTCACCCCCAAGTTGGGACTAAGCTCCACCCCAAGGTAAGGAATCCTAGGCTAGGCTGAGGTTACAGGGAAAAACATCACATAATGACTGGAAGGATTCTTCCCAAGATTCCATCTTATGCCCACTACTCCCGGACTCTCATTCCCCACATGCATGTTCTGCCTGGGAGTATACACCTTCACAAGAACAATCCATCGGTGCTACACCTCCCTCTCCGGGTCTCGGCAACATGCCGGATCAGGAAGTCTCAGAGCCCGAAGCTGGTACTGGACACTCTCTGGAAGAAACCACTTCCCAACAAACTCTCTCACATGGAGAGAATTGTTCACAGGCCTAACAACCTGCCTCTTCCAACAACAATCACCTCCCTCACCTAGAGAGAGGTTACACATAGGCTAAGCACGAACTCACATTGGCCAGTAAGCCACACGCAGTCTAGCACTGCGTGGCCACAACAACCAACTAGGAAAACAGACACGGGCTTCCCAAACAGGCTCAGTAATCATGAAATAGACTCACGGTTTTGGTTTCGGGATTGCACAAGGCGTACAGAGATCCCACGCACAGGATCCAACTGTTCAGGCAAGGAATGTACCGGCTTCCTTAGGAATCAACACAGACCTTTTCCCCGGTTTCAGAATTGCACGAGGGTCTCTTGCAGAGGTCAGATGAGACTCACGTTTAGACGGTCGACGGTGGAATGGAGGAGGAACCCCCATCATGGCTCAATTCAACAGTTTTAACTGCATGCACTTGGGTTGAAACTTGTCACCCTTGAAACTACATGTGTTACATCAGCATGCGTTCCTCCCCATTTTGAAGTCACTTGTCATTCCAAAATAACTTAGGATAAAACATATATTTCACATGGTCTTTTTGGAATAATATTAAAATATTATTCCTAAGGACTTAAGCCCCTAGTTTCAACACTTAGCCCCTCTTCCCACCTTCCAGCCCCTAATCCCTTTCTCACTCTATGGAAGCTTAGTCCCCCATCACTCATTCATCGTGGCCGGACTGCACGCGGCGGTGTTTATATTTTTATTAATAATGTGCATAGCTACATGTACAAAATCAGGATCTTGGCCTTCAACACTTAGGCTCTCTAGCCTAACAATCACATAAGCCCACTAGCTTATACAAACTTGGCTCACCAACCTATAAAACATAATTAAAATTCATTTCAGAAACATGATTTACAAAAGGGCTCGGCCTTGGGGACATTACAGGTCCTCCTCAAGTTGGACTAACTGCGTCAATCTCTCCTCTATTGCACCAGTGTCCAAGAGCTCAATGATGGCTGCAATGCGTAGACTAGGTACAATGAACTCCATTAGAATCACTGCTTCTTTTCCATTGACCAACCCAAAAGGTGATTGCCATGCTAGCTTCTTGCCGGTAGTTCTATATGCCCATATCACTGCGGGGATTCATAAGTCCCAGTCATCTCTTCCAACATTGCCAATCTTTGTCAAAGCATTCTCCAAAATCTTATTAAACGTTTCCACTGTGACATTAGCCCGAGGGTGATATGGTGTACTCATGTGATGATGAATCTGGAATTCCTCAGTTAGTGTGGAAATTGTTGTATTGAGAAAATGTGTACCTTGATCACTAAGTAATATACATGGAAAACCAAGCCTGGTGACTACATTCTCGAATAAAAACCATGCAGCAGTCTCAACAGTTCAATCAAGAACTGGTGATGCTTTCACCCCCCTGGTTAGATACTTTGTCGTAGTAATGATGTATCATGCTCCTGATCTCCTTATTTGTTGGTTGATCGGACCTACAAAGTCAATGGCCCACTTATCGAATGCTTGCAATGTAACTTGTGAATTTAATGGAATTTCTTCACGTCTAGATGGTTTACCCACTTGTTGGTAGATGTTGTAGGACTTACAATACTCATTCGCATCCTTGTGCAACGTGGGCCACCAAATCCCTGAACATAAAATATTATGTGTCGTAGCTTTTTCCTGCGTAATGTCCTCCAGAAATCCCATCGTGCGCTTCCTCCAGTATAACCGACCTTTCATGTTCCAGTACACACTACCTCAATATTACATTTTCCCCTAGCTTCTACAAGTTCCTTTCAATCAACTGATAGTATGTTTCTCTTACTACCAATTGTTTCTTCTGTGCAATTGTCATTTTGGAGGGTGTTGAACCTGTATTTAGAAACTCCACAATGTCCGTGAAGTAATCATCCACCATTCTTACTGCAAATAATTATGCATATGGGAAACTATCAAATTACATGCATCCTCTCATGTTAGTATGTGCACGAGATGATCAAGTCCTGCATTCAACTTCCCTGGTTTTACTATGACCTCAAAGTCATATTCATGAAATAGTAACAACCATCTGCATATTCTTCCTCCTAAGACAAGATTATTGACTAAGTAATTTAATGCAGGATGATCCATATACATCTTCAAGTGAGACTCGAGTAAGTAATGTATGAACTTCTGGAGCACATAGACCATTGGCCAAGCCTTCCCGTTCTGTAGCGGTATAATTTTTTTCTAATATAGATAGCTTCCTACTTTCAAACGCAATTGGATGGTCTATGTATCCTTCTCCTAGTTGTGAGAGTATTGTGCTCGGTGAAATGGATGATGCATAAACATGAACATGGAACTCCTTGTTCCAGTCTGGAAATATTAAAATGGGTACAGTGACCAGTCTTTGTTTTAACGTGTCCAACCCCTTCTGGCAGTCCTCATTCCATTGGAACTCAACTTCCTTCTTCAGTAACTTCTCCATGGGTGTTGTAATTTGCGTGTATCCTTTGATAAACTTTGTGTAATAGCCTGTATGGCCCAAAATTGCTCTTAGTTGTCTGACTAATTCCAATGATGCCAATTCCATAATAACTACGATCTTGGTTGGGTCAACCAACAGTCCTTTCTTTCATACTACATGTCCTAGTAGAATTCCAAATGGTGCAAAAAATATTCTTCAAGTTCAGTGAAATTTGACATTGTCTGCATCCATCTAAAATAATCCGAAGTACTTCTATATGATCCTGCAGTAAACTAAACATTGTCCAATCATCTAAATAAACTTCCAAAAATTTATGGATGAACTCCTTAAATGCTTGCACTACCACTCCAGAAAATACCGCGGGGGTATTCTTCAATCCAAATGGCATCATCGTGTACTGATAATTGCTTCATTATGTCCCAAATGTGGTTTTGTGTCTATCCTCTTGTGCAATTTTTTTCTGATGGTATCCCGAGAATCCATCTGTAAACGAATACCTTTCTTGACCTCCTATGTTCTCCAGTGCTTCATCCATGAATGGTGTTGGGAATGGGTCATGTAAACATGTGTCATTCATCTTCCTTAGATCCAGGCAGATCTGAATTCCTCTATTATTCTTGTACCACACCACCATTGGACTAATCCACTCAGACTCTTCTACTGGTTCAATAATTCTTGTGCCTAGCATCATGTCTATTTCAGCCTTCACCTTCTCCTTGTACCTTAGATTCAATCTGTAGGGTCTTTGTCGTATTGGATTAGCTCCAGGTTTCAGTGGAATCTTCATCTCGCCTAAATCACTTGCTATCCCTTTCATCTCGAAGAATGTGGTTGGAAATAAGTTATGATATCCCCGTAACAATTCAATCACCTTCTCAATTGTCTCATCATTCCAATAGTCTCCTATATGTGCAAACTTAGGATTCTTCGTTGTCCCAATGTTGAATTTCTTTGTCTTTATAGGTTGTGTGTATGTGACGGATACCAGTTATGGCCCTTCTACTATGCATGTTTCTTCTATTTATGGTACCTAAACATTCATGGGATCTTCTTCCTCGTATTCTTCCTTCGTAACATTATAGCATTCCAATAGCTTTTGGACCATCAATTTGGCTTTGTGCGCACTGCCTAAGGGTACTTCTTCCATCGATTCTACCTTTGAGAAGATTTTTTTTTGGATGGCATGTAGTGCGTCATGTAATGATGGGGCCTCATGTTAGAATGAAAATGTGATTTTGAATCTCTAGACCAATCCTTGCCATTATGTTGTGTCCCTGCTCATATCCAATTCTAAATTCCAATTCCTCGGAATTGTATCCAACGTGTGTATGAAGCGATGTGTCCACTCTGTCTTTGATTCTGAGCACCATAAATCTCTACATCTGTTTATGAGACTTGCACCTTATGATTCCTCGAGCCCAAAGTGTATCTACATAATTCTTTGCACAGTGCCCAGTCCTTCATTCCCTTTTTGTGTGCGGCCCACCATCTAGTTGGGGTTTCTTTTACGACGATATCCATTGTCAAAATCCTTTGTTGTTCAGGTATTTTTAACTCAATTTTTTTTATAAACATATCAATATCAGTTAATCCATTGTACCTGTGTGGGTCACATAGCTCTGTTCCAATCCAAATCAAGGATCGGTTTATATGCACACATCGTCTAGTTGATACTTCATGCATCCTCTACTGCCAATTCTCTAGACCAACTTTTGAATCTGATGCGCATGAACTGATACTTATCCAACTGAGTGTGCCATCCATTATTGGGTTGACATAATCCTCCATCCACACAGTCAGATGATATAAATTTTCCATGTCATTTTGTCTTACTGACTCTATGTATCTCTTGTCTTCTGATGGGTCCAAAGTTGCAGTAACCTTTAGATCCCCAACCTCAAAGATCATCTCCCTTATTTGCAATTTAATAATTCCCTGGTTATCAACCGTCCATTCAATCCCATTAAAGATGGATATGGTTTAATATCGTCTATGATCTCAATAATTTCAAAGTCTGCCATGTTGCGCACCCCATCCATGTTCACAGGTACTCATGTTAGTCTACCAATCAGGACTATCTTATGTTGATTTGCGATCCTTAACTGAACAGGGTACCATATTATCTCAAGTTTTCCCATCATCTCTCATGTCTTTTTAAATATTACATTCACATCTTATCCTAAGTCTAGAATAACATTATCCACATCACATTCCCCAATCTGTGCATTAAACTTGAATTCCATGTTGGTTCTCTTCCTGTGCAGTACCTGATTTACCATTCATTGTGTGACAAGGGTGTCCCTTCCTTTTGTGTAGTGATCAATCATGTTATATAATATATTGAGTGCATTTCTATCCTTCATCAATTCTACACAACTCTTTAAGAATTCAGTTAGTGTACTTACTTGCGCACTTGAATTTTCAGGTATCGTTGGGTCTTCTATATGAAGTAGCAATGTTGTTGGCACTTCTCCATGTGGTTCAACCATTTCCTTTATTACACTCTAATGTCTCTTTTCCCTGTTGTGGATTGAATGTCGGCATAGGCCCCGTTGACTTTCTTACCCATTTCTCTGTTTGGTTTCCTTGAGTTGTCATATATGTGCCTATCTAAGCTCCTCTACGAGTAACAACTATGATTTTTTGTCCTTCATTGCATCTTTCAAATGATATCATCTGTACATTTTGATTTTGATGTTGATTTTGGTTTGGGTTGCCTCTAGCCTGCCATTTCACAACTAGTTGGGGACATTCCTCGATTGTGTGATCTAGTGCTCTGCAATATGTGTATGCGGTACACAGGTTCTGTAAATCTCAGGCCAAGTGTCCAGGTTGATTACAATTATAACAGATAATTGAGCCTCATCCTCCTCTACCAAAATTCTCTCTACCTTGGCCCCTGCCAAAATTTTCTATGTTCCCCTGATTAAAATCTCGTTGACCATTATACTACGTGATATTCCCATATGTGTCGGTATTCTCTTCATGGATCCTGTATATATTCGATATGCGCTCTCTTAGTAAATCAAACACGTGACAGTCCTTCTCTTCATTCCCTATCGACTTGCAAAAATTGAAAAACATATTCTTTGGGGTAATCTGATATTTTTGTAATAATGGAGACTCAATGGGATGATGGCCCCATTTCTTACAAATATTGTAGTATCCTCCTCCGGGTAGTGGATTCGATGCTCCAACTGCCAAATACTGCGCAAATGCTAGGCATTCGTCCTTGTGATGACCTTTCGTCCTGCACTTCGTACACCAAACTTGTTCTCATTTTTTCCTTCCCTTGATGATCTCGGCCAACTGGATTGTTAATGTAGCCAATTGCATCTAAACCTGTGTCATTCCTCTCGTGTCTCTTGTCAACAATGCAGCTAGTTTCATTGCAATCTCTAACGCCTCGGGTTGCGATGTAACCTTCTATTGAATTAGGTGCCTCTGAATGTGTGGTAGAAGTCCAGCAATAAACCACTCTTGATGTTGTTGATATGGAAATTGAAACGTCAGTATCCCCATTACATCCTTAAAGCATTGATCGTAATCCCATACAGACTCCGTTTGTACATGTTTGATCTCTTTTAGTTCAGTTATGTACTACGACTCTGACTTTGGATTTTTGAACTCCTTTAATAGCGCTTGATTTATCTCTACCAAGGTGTTGGCATGTCTTGTAGGAATAATGTAAATCCTAACCTTGTACAATATCTACTGCAAACAGATATTCAGAAAAAGAACAAAAAAGATACAATGGAAAATACAAACATTACACAGAGATTTTTCCCCTGGAAACCCAAAATCGAGAAAACCAACATATTCTATATACATTCATTGTGTTACAATGTTTACAATAAAAAATACATATAGGAGCTAGCGGCATCCAAAACCCTAACCCAATGACCTGCATTAGTCCAAAACCCAAATTCCTTAACCGAAAATAGAAAACCATCGGCAAAGAAACCATGTGCCGAAAAACCACCTAAATATAATGCGGTCCCGATGCAGAAAAAAAAGATTCGGGGGCACTGCCCCCGAACCCCTACGCACCCGGTGCATATGCTCCTACTCGTGCAAATAATATAACACATACCCAACATTCTCCTACTTGTTGTTTTATTTGCATACAGGGGGTTAGAGGGTTACATAGTCAACAATCCAGGGCAACAATGCCCATGGATTCTCTACACCAAGAGAACTTCTTAGTGCTCACAGATTTTGTTAATGAGTCTACAACATTCTTCAAAGTGTCCACCTTCATCAGTGATACTTTATTTTCTTCAATCATGTCTCTCACAAAGTGATATTGAACATCAATGTGCTTTGTCTTTGAATGATAAGAATCGCGAGGGTTCTTAGCGGAAAAATTGCACTCATTTGTCACACTCTATCCTTCTGACTTGTTGTACCAACCCGATACATGAACATTACAATATTTGTAACCATACGCTTCCTTACTTGCATGAGTGGTTGCCGTAATATTCAACTATTGTAGTTGAAAGTTCCACTACGACTTGTCTTTTGCTCATCCAACTTATTGCTCCTCAAGCGGGTTAAACACATACCGGCTTGTAGATCTCCTATGATCAAGATCTCCATCCCAGTCAGCGTCAATAAATCCATGTACATATAACACTTTGTTTGGTCTAGTCCTTCTTTGGTAGTAGATTGTATAACTTTTTAGTGCCACACAAATACATGAAACCCTTTTTACTGTTGTCCAAATCTCCTTCCACCGGTTTTGACATATACTGCTCAAAACTCCCTTGAATGTCACAATGTCCGGTTCGTCTGAGACCATTTGCATACATCAAGCCCATAAAATTCCTTAGCATATGGAGCATGAGACATGTCCTCCTCATCTTCATGTGTCTTGGGATATTGATCCGCGGATAAATTTACACCAATAGGAATAGGAACCTTGACCCATATACATTCCTGCATATTAAACATCTCCGATATTGTCTCCCTTGACCAGTTTACATTCTTGCATATTAAACCTCTGCAATATTGTCTCGACATGTTTTCTCTGATTTAACTAGAGTTTCCTCCTTTTCCAATCTCTTTTAATTTTCATGCCCAAAATGAAATTTGAAGCACCGAAATCCTTCATGTCAAATTTAGAGGACAATTGAGTTTTCACATCCTGAATAATCTCCTTGTTGTTTCCTATGAGAAACATGTCATCCACATATAAGACCAAACAAATCAAATGATCACCAATTAATTTAAAATACACACAGTGATCTTCTTTGCTTCTTGTGAAGCCAAGTCCCAGCATATAAGTATCAAATTTTTGATACCACATTCTTGGTGATTGTTTTAAACCATACAGGGACTTTTTCAACTTTCATACCATCTCCTTCTTTCCCTTCACAGCATAACCTTCTGGTTTCTTCATATAGATTTCTTCTTCCAGATCCCCATGTAGGAATGTTGTCTTCACATCCATTTTTTCTATTTCAAAATCAAATGCAGCAACAATAGATAACAGAAATATTATGGAGGTTAACTTGGCAACAGAAGAAAAAATCTCACCAAAATCAATTCCCTCAACCTGGGAATAACCCTTTGCTACTAACCGAGCTTTGTATTTCTCCACTTTTCCTTTCGCATTCAACTTCTTTTTAAATACCCATTTGTTGCCAATGGGATTTCTTCCAGTTGGCAACTCCACTAGATCCCAAGCCTCATTCTTATCCAAAGATGCCATTTCTTCATCCATGGCCCTTTTCCAGAGATTTCCATCCTCTGAATCCACTGCCTCCCTGACAGTTCTAGGATCATCATCAGTAATAGACAAAGAAAAATTTGAACGAAAATCAGATGGACTATACCTTTCCGGTAGCCTTCTTTCTTAATCTGATCTCCTCAATACTGGAGTATGATGATCTTCTTCTTATGATTCATGCTCTTCTTTAGAGTATGATTCATCATCCTTTAAACCAAACTCTATCTTCTTTGTTTCTTCCTTACTTGGTAGGGCTTCATGTTTAACAACATCCTTCATTTCTCTAAATACCACATCTCAGCTATACACTACCTTCTTAGTTTCTGGGTTCCAAAGCTTATAACCTTTGATACCATCTTTATATCCAATAAAGATACACTTTTCAGCCTTCTTATCCATCTTACTCATGTTTTCATTTGGAACATGAACATATGCATCGCAGCCAAAAACCTTGAGATGTGTGAGAGAAGGTTCCTTATGAGTCCATACCTCTTGTGGAGTCTTGTCATCCAACGTTGATGAGGGTGATCTGTTGACTAGGTAACATGCAGTGCCCACTGTCTCTGCCTAGAATTCTTTCCCTAACTTGGCACCACTGAGCATGCACCTTGCTTTTTCCATCAATGTCATGTTCATCCTTTCTGCAACTCCACTTTGTTGAGGTGTATATGGAGTAGTCTTCTGCCTTGCTATACCGCACTTCTTACAGAATTATTCAAATTCATTTCCACAGAACTCTCCACCATTATCTGTAATCAACACCTTAATTATTTTCTCTGTTTGATTCTCAACAAGAGCCTTAAACTCTTTAAACTTGTCAAAGACTTTGGATTTCTTCCTGAGGAAATATATCCAAGTCTTCCTTGAGAATTCATCTATAAATGAGACATAGTACATAGATTTTCCCAATGATGGGACCGACACAGGTCCAAAAAAATCAATGTGAACTAGCTGTAAAATTCGTTCTACCCTTGTTGCACCAAAGGGGAATCTTACATGATTCTACTTCCCATATAGACAATGTTCACAGAAATCAAAATCTAGAGAGAAGTTAGACATACCTTCAACCATACCTTTACCATGTAGTAGTCGAAGACCCTTCTCTCTGATATGCACTAATCTTTGATTCTACAACATAACCTTTTCTCCAGAGACTGTAGGAGTTCTTTCTTCTTCAACTCCAATATCAAGAACAATGGAACTATTACACACATCACTAATAGTGCTTCCTTGCAACTTATACAGAGTTCCAAACTGAACTCCCCTCAGCAACACCATTTCTCCTCGAACCATCCTGCAGGTTTCCTTTTCAAATATTGTTTTTACCCCTGCATCGTCCATTTTGCTTACAGAAATCAAATTTCTGGGCAAACCTGGGATGTGCAGAACACCAAGCAGTGTTCTAATCCTTCCATCTATGAGCCTCAACTTGACCCTTCCTCTTCCTATGATTCTGGTTGTCAAATCATTGCCTAAGAAAACATTACCTCCATCATACCTTTCATATTCACATAACCACTCCATGTGGGGAGTCATATGAAAGGATGCACCAGAGTCAACCAACCATGACTCATGATCTGCATGTGTGCTTGAAGAGGCCAAGTACACATCCCCTCCTTCTTCCTTGGAGGTATTTTCTTCTGTAGAAGAAGATTCTTCAGATCCCAGATCTTTTCTTCCGTGAGAAGAAGATTCTTTAGATCCCTTTTTTTCTCAACCCTTTGGATCTACACTGCTTCTTATAGCGCCCTTCTTTTCCACATCTCCAACATACCCTTACAAACTTTCTGGGAGATTTAGATCTCCCACTTGAGAAATTAGATCTATTTCTTTCCTGGGAACGTCCTCTTGCAAATAATGTGTCTGTTCTATGTCCTTCCATATTCTTTTGTCTCATATCCTCCGACAAAAAGGATGAGACCACTTCTTCAAACTTCAAGGAAGTTGTATTACTACCTATGGCCACAACCAGACTATCTCACGTGTCTGGTAAAGAACACAACAAACTAATAGATTTATCTTCATCTAAAATTTTAATCTCAACATATACTAACTGACTTACCACGGTATTTAAGGCGTTCAAATTCTTTTCCACCGAGTCTCCATCTCTCATCCTCAGGTTATACAACTTCTTTCTTAGGAATAGTTTATTTACCAGGGACTTAGAATGATACAACTTCCCCAACTTTTCCCATAAATCCTTGGTTGTAGTTTCCTCTAACACATTCAGTAATATTGAATCAGAGATACATGGTCAGATTGTTCTCTTTGACTTTCAATCCAACTTTTTCCAATCATCTGCAGAAGTTCTTGTAGGTGCAGTACCTAGATCTACCACAATCCACTGATCTCTGCCCACCAACAGATCTTCCATCTCCATCTTCCACAGCTCAAAACTTTTCCCATTAAACTTCTCAATCTCCATCTTCGAATTGCTTGCCATTTTTTTTCCCCTGAAAAAGCAATACCCAGATCTCCCACTACAACAAGGCTTATCACAGTCCTGAGCCAAACCCTTGACCACAAAGGTGTCCCCCTAAAGCCAATAAATCTATGATACCAAATGTAAATCCTAACCTTGTACAATATTTACTGCAAACAGATATTTAGAAAAAGAACAGAAAAGATACAATGGCAAATACAAACATTAAGCAGAGATTTTTCCCCTGGAAACCCAAAATCGGGAAAACCAACATATTCTATATTCATTCATTGTGTTACAATGTTTAAAATACAAAATACATATAGGATCTAGCGGCATCCAAAACCCTAACCCAATGACCTGGATTAGTCCAAAACCCTAATTCGTTAACCGAAAATAGAAAACCATTGGCAAAGAAACCATGTGCCGAAAAACCACCTAAATATAATGCGGTCCTGAAAAATGTGGTCCCGATGCAGAAAAAAAAATTGGGGGTGTTGCGCCTGATGCATACGCTTCTAATCGTGCAAAGAATATAACACATACCCAACACATAATTCTCTGTAAATTCATATACCATAGCAGTGCACGACCTCTAAATGTTGTTTCTAATTGTGCAATTTTTACGACATCATCTTGTATGTTTTTAGCGGCCCAAACTGCTTCGTAGACAAACAAATGTTGTTTTGGATCCTTTGATCCTACTCCCTTGAATTCAGGAAGTCTAAGTGTATTGTCTATTCCCGCCATGTTATTTTTTGTATTCCATCCTCTCGATGATGGTGGTGGAATTTGATTTTGACTCTGTGTATTACTCCCACTATTCTGACTACTACTACTCGGTAATCATTGATTAACGATGATATCTTTTGACAAGTCTTCAACTATTATATTTGACTGTGGTAACACACATGGGGTCGTGGATTCAACACAGGATCATGTCTGAGTAGGAATTTTGGGTTCCTCTATTACTGGATTGGACTGAGATTCTTCTTCTTTTCCTCCTCCATATGGTATCTCCATGATTTGGATTTGTCCGCAATGTTCGCTTTCTTTCGGCCCACTGTATTTATCTTCTCTCCCAGCCCCATTATTTTTCCTTTTATAACTTCTTCCTCCGTGTAATTCTCCAAAATTGTACTCTTCCTTTGGTATGTTGCCTTCTTGCATCCTAAGTCTCTTCTATCCTCTCTCATTGCTTCCTTCTCTCAAACGATTCCCATGTCATCCTCCCGCTCCCCCTATGTGCATGAAGCCCCTTTAGCCTTCAAACTTCATAATCATCATGTGGTTTTCACATAACAATATCTTTATCCACGCATTTAATGATTTCAAAAACCTACCATGCGGTCCTTTGAAAAAAATTATTTCTACAACATTATATGATTGAATGCAATCTGCTGCAAATTATGTAATATAACGCCCTAAAACAATATCTAACCAAACATTAATTACTCAAGTAGTTGGGTTACTTACTGAATTCAAAAGATTTATTAATTCAGGAGTCCAATTCTTTAGCATTGCAGCACTAAACCTTGATGTCTTCTCGACCAATATTCTAGCCACTCCGTTAGAATTTCTGGGAATTCGCCAAAGAAAATTTCATGCAAGTCCATGAATGCATGCTTTTCCATCCATTCCCTATCACTCATATGAGGGTTATTTTTCTCTTGTCACATGAATTCATGTTCTTTTCATTCCAACCAATCTATGATTTCCTTCTTAGTCGGCCTCCAAAACATTCCCTCCTTTAATCTCAATTTCTCGATCCTGGCAACAGAACCATTTGTTGGGATAAAATTGGTCTGCACACGGGTTGTAAGAGCCAAGGTTTGGTTAAAATGTGAACAACAAACCCTCAAAACATCGACCCTTTAGGCATCACCTGCTTGCACAGATGAAGTCTCACCTAAGGTATGTATTGGGACTATAAGAACCAGGTTTTTGCAGTAGTAAGCGAAAGGGAGGCAGAGCTGTGAATCATTGTTCCTTATCCTCTAGCTTAAGTATGTTCTTGATTATTATCTAGATTATCATAGCCATACATGAACATTGCATCATAATCAATCCATAGACTAAATCCATTCTCCGAAGTATATCATTATTCATAACCACATGCAAACAAGTAAAAAACATAAGACGTGTTGAGGAAAATATATAAAATGATCTGATCCGTAGGATCTTTTAATGACTATGGTTGAGTTTTAATTTTGCATGCGTTAATTAACCATTTGAGAAACTTAATGAAAGAATGAGGAAAGAATAGGAATTATGACAGCCATATACACATGTGCAGATCTAAAATGAAATAATAGACAACAAACCATAACACGCAAATTGATAACGGAGTTCGGCACAACTTTGCCTATGTCTCCGGGCCTTTGTCTCTGTGGGTGAGGCTTCTTTATTTCTGTTCAAAAGCTCAAAAGTACATCTTTGCAGTGCCAATTGGCTACAAGAAGGATCTGTTCATGTTCTTCCAGATCTCTAGAACCCTTCAAAGAAAATGGCACGCAAAACGGACGTCCGGAGCTCCCAGAAATGACCCAACAGCGTCTACTCCTCAATATCTTCCCTCCATAAAAATGGCTTTGGCTTGGATTGTCTTCAACATAACTCTATTTTTTTATGTATTTGACTGTCCCCCATGGCCTCAAACAGGCCTGGTTTATATAGATCTGAAGTTGGTTGTTCATCTCCAACTTCTACCCAAAATTTGGGCTCCAAAAATGCCCAATATCTCCCAAAAATGACCAAAATCCACTAATATCACGAAAAATATAATGGAAAATCAAAAACTTTATAATAAAACCCACTTTAGTTCAAAATTAGGCATTATCCCCCAAGGCCTGGGCGCGCGCCCCCTATTCGCGGTCACATGGGCTATGATGTGGCCAAGCGCCAGCCCATAGGGCTGTGCACTGGCCCCCTTTCCCTGGCTCCTGGTTCGGTGGCTCTGCATAAATCCGCGGACTAACTGTTTAACCGCGCCCTTTTTGGAGTATGGTCCCGGGTCACATGGGACTGCCCGAGAACCAAGGGCCAAGCCCTATCCAATAAACCAACTGGCACGCGCTCCCAGTTGTATGGAGTGGTCATATGTCATGTATCGGACCGTGGGTTGGGGCTACGCCCCGACCCTTTTCCCTGTCGACGAACCATTCAATCAAATTCAAATATTTTATTTGTCATTTGGTTAATAAGAACCATCCGTTGGGCGAGTGGTTAGCCCAGTCCTTCCAGTCCACCGCTCGGAGGGGAGGTCGCGGGTTCGACCCTCGGTGAAACCACAAAATTTTACATAACACACGAACCAACCACAGGGTGCCACGTGGCAGCCCTTGACTGGGCCACGTGGCACATCAACCACCAACCAGAGTCTGCCAAGTGTCAATCGTTGGATGCCCCACATGTTTACCACACATCAAATGACATATGACACATCACCTACCCAGTCAGCTACTGACGTCATCCCGTGCCATGTGTCACCCTTACAGTGGTGACACGTGTCACCCCTGGATTGGTCCAGCTGTCTGCCCGTACCTGTGCTCAGTCACCTGTCACGTGTCGCCTTCAGGAGCTACCACATGTCATCTTCAGGTGCTGCCACGTCATCCTGTATGGCCATACGGCATGTACAGTCAGCATGCCACGTGGCAATGTACGGACTGTACAAAATGTACAGTCATCCCCTTTTTTTGTCTGTTTTCCTTTTCGGACAGAACGCGATATCTTGCTCATACGGAGACCGTTTGATGAAGTAAATATATGGCCAAAATCAGGAAGACGAGACAGACGCAATGGCATTGGTTTTGTTGGATTCCGAGCACTTTCATTTTTGAGCATTTTTAAGGCCTGTCAGGCTTCTGGATCCGATTTTGGATCACATCTCCCCACAAAAAGACCTTTTGTTCCCCAAAAGGTAACTGACCAGTCAACAAGCTCGGGATAGGCCACCCGCCTTTCTCTCTATCTCTGAACTCTATCATGTACACCTGTCTCATCAAGATCAACTGTAACACAATCATGACAACTGACAGTATATTGTTAGCCATTTGAACCTTGTTACATCTTACTGAAGCCACTATCATCCATGTAGAAAACATTACTAATGATAGTATCAAGAAGACGACCGCAAATGAGCTGATATACTTGAGATATTTGCACGACATGAGCTTATCTTGAAGCAACTTATGATTGATTTTCCATTCAACAATCATGTCTTGTTCTTGCTTAAGATTAATTACTTCATTTGAGACAATTATTGGTTTGTTGCTTGCTTGCACTGCCTTATTTAATTGTTCCATTGTTTGAAGTGTTTTATTTGCTTTAACATGATGAGCATGAACCACATAATCCTGACCTGCTTTAGTGAATTGATATTGATTCTTTGTCCTATAGAAGATTGCCTTACGATCATATAAATATGGGATACCTAAGATCATTCCACATTCTCTTAACGGCACTACATCACATGTTACTTCGTCCACATACTTATATGAAATTGAAAATTTGATTGTGCACTGCTTTGTTATGTGCATTTGATGATGATTGCTTATCCATTTAAGTGTGTAAGGCTTATGATGAGTTTGTGTTTTTAACCCCAATTGCTTAACCAATTCTTCTGAGATTAGATTAGATTGAGATCCACTGTCGATTAATGTATCTATCTTAGTGTGTCGCATGATTACCCTTATATGAAACAAGTTGTTTCTACAATCAATGTCTTCACCAAATTTACCTGTCATACCAACCAATGAGATATTTGATTCATCACCTGAATCCAATCGCAAGTCTATGGGTTTTGATGTTGTTGCCACTGTTTGCATTCCCTTCTTTTCTTTGAACCACTTTGGCCTCTTCTCGGGATGCAACTGCCAACATCTGTCCTCATCATGTCCCTCTTTCTTGCAATGCTTGCAAGAGGTCTTTCCTTCCTTCCTTGTCACTGCATTTGCATTCTTTCCATGCCTTTTCCTCTTGTCCTCTTTCCTTGAAGACGATGAT